>JAHLJT010008756.1:78880129-79066813 GCA_031308135.1 Acheta domesticus
TAATTTAATAATTATTAAATTTATTTTCTTATTCATTAAATGTGCTTGTGAAGCGCAACTTTAAGCCACGCGACCCAATCTGTTAATCGCAGTGAGCCCAATCTCTTGTGAGCCATCGACGGGCAGTCGATCGATCAATCGGCGGGCGACGCGAGGCGACGCGGCGCGGCGCGGCGCGGCGCCCCGGGCACGTCCGCGGCCCGTGCCGCGCCTGCAGATGGCGGGCGGCGCCGCCCCGCCCGGCCCGGCCCGGCCCAGCGCGAGCGAGCGAGCGCGGGGTGCCGCCCGGAGGCCGTGCTAATTGCGGGGCAGGCGCCTCGGGACGCCTCCGGCCCGCCATTCGTCTTCTGGGGCTGCCGGCGGGCGCCCTTGCCCGCAGAAAGCAGCTGCTAATGGGGGTGGAAGCTGGGAGGCGGGCGCCGGAAGTAGGCCGAATCGGTTGCTTCTTGGGGTGGTTCGTCGTTGTCGAGGGGATTTTTTGGGTTGCTCCAAGATTTGTTTCTAGTTTCATACCTAGTTCGTTCTTTAGTTATTTATCCTTCACGTCTCTCGAATACGAGCCTGTTTGCTTTGTATATGGATGCTTCGACATTCAATTTGCCACTTGCTGTTACTTGCCTTATGGATTGTTTTGACGGCACAAAGATCACTTGTGGGAACAGCTCTAACGTTTGTTGTTAGTAAGTTCTCGGGACGATCAAGTTGTTTTGCGATTAGGTTGCCCGGGCGGTTGATCTGGCCGGGTCAGCTGGTTTCCCATTGGTCTGATAATTCTTAATTTCAATTTTGCCTACTGCGATGAGTGTTGTGTCCTTTCGGCTATTGTGACAGATTTGTGTTGTTAGTATGTATTGGGTTATTTGATTGTTCAAAATTAGATGAGACTGGTGTGAAATACACCGAGCCCTAGGTGACGTCCAGAGATCGTCGGACAGACTGTTGTCCTGCATTTGTCCTTTGAGGTTTTCTCGACCGCGCGGCTGTGAAAATGAAGTCATGCGGCAGAGATTTTATGGAGATAGAGGAGCGGAGTAGGTCGGTTCGTCTTTGGGTTGTCTGACAGTACGTACCTTCGGAACAATCTCTCTCTTCGATTGGCTCTGGCTCTTTAATTATCAATGGTTGGTCTGATTGTTTTGGTCTTATGGTAAATTGTCGTGCGATTTGTCGATCAGACCAACCAGACCAATGAGAAACCAACTGACCCTGCTCTAATTGTAACCTAATTGCAAAACAACTTGATCGTCTATGTATTGAAAGATTGTGCTAAATGCAGAGAAGACTCCAGAGGCCTATTCCCTTTCCATAATTTTGTTTTCAGATCTACGTGAGCAAGAATGGAGTGCTCCCAAAGAAAGAAACTGATGATACGGATTAAATCTGATGAAAATGGGTTGGTTTGTCGAAGAGTGAACTGTACGTTCCACAATAGTGCTACTAATACTTGAAGCAGAAAACTCCTCTTATTGACGGAAGAAAAGAAGAGGGGAAAAGGGAGGTGAGTAGGCTGGTTCTTAAGTAGGCGGAGGTATATTCATGCATCGTTTCAAGAATCTGTAAATCAGATACCTGATCCCCTAGATCTTCTGGATTTCGATTCATTTTTGATAGTGGTCTGGAGTCTTGCCTATCCAGCCGAAGTACGCCGAGTACCCATCTATAAGACGCTGACCGTCTTCCAGCTATCCAATAACGTTGGTGCGCGCTGATAGAAATTTCGTGGAGTTGAAAACAAGGAACATTCTCCTGTTGAAGATTGAAACAATAGGACCCAAAATAGAAAGAGGTGGAGAGATTGATACGTTGGAACGTGAGGGCGAGCGCCGAGAGAAGGTTACGTGACCGCGAAGGGCCCAAGTTATCAGCGCCTGTGCTGGACACAACACACAAAATAACTCAAGATGAAACAAATACACGAATTCACTGCAACCAGAAATCCGTAAGTATCGAGTAAAGAGGAGCTGCATCTTAGAAATAATAAGCTCATTATTTGTAGTGAATGACAGTCCCGATTGGTGATTGTATGTTAAATCAATTGGTTAATCGCGATTAGTAAATGGAGTTCACAGATTCGATTAATTGTGAATCGTTATTAGTGCATTCTTCACGCGCAGAATAATAATTAAAACCTGAATACTTTCGAAATATTTTATCTTCAGAAATTGCATATTCGAAGCACCCGCGCTTGTGTTGCCGAAGAGAGTGACTCAAGAGATGGCTCAAAAATTAGTAAGATCAAATCTATTTATCAGCATCATACCTTTAAATCATTTTATGTTCATTTTTTCTAAATATGAATAGTTATCGCGTTTTGGGGGAAAATATACCTAGCGTGTCCATATGGCGTGACCAAAAAATAAATAAAAATATACTATATAAATAAAAATATCTGCGGCCTGGTTAATGTTCGTCAGATAGGCCATTGTAAAGTCCCCCAAAATTATTCTAAATGATAGAAACATCTTCAAGAAGGTAAGACAAAATTGGCCCTTTCCTACCTAATTTTTGAATTAAGTAAGTTTGATTTAGTACTGGCTCGTAGGGAAAACTTTCGCGGGTGTAGGTTTTCTTAAGTTATTGAAGAAGTTATACTGTGAAAGTACTTTTTTGTTTTATTCAGTACATAGTCATTTTTTTAGGAATCAGGTGGCATTAAATGTAACATACCTCACCAGGCATTCTAAGGAGTAATTGCTAAAAAAAACTGCTGCAAAATTCATTGCAACCGGGATTGCTGGTTCTCGGCCTAGGAGTTATGCTGTATAAATTATGTTATTGCGACTCCTGTTTCTCTTGGGGTTCGAGATTACACCATTCTAACTTAAAAATTTATACCACACTCAACCACATACTATTTATCGATAATTCAGTTTCATTCAAAATAGTGTGGACTATTATTCAACGCAAAAAGAAAGAAAAGTACGGGCGCTTCAGCCAAGCTAACGTTTATTAGGTATTGCCAACTTATGAAAATGAAAGATCTAAGAGACTAATTTTATTAGTAAACATTGTTTTTCTAAAGCAACTATTCAATACTACTATTTTAAATATTTACAAATAATTATTTAAATGCTCAGTTTTCGTTTACAAGAAGGATTAATCTGTAGATGTAACAAATGGCCGAGTGTTTGACAAGCGACTGGCACGAACATACTCACTTATGCAAGCATTTAGTAAATGCATTATATCAACAAGTAAAAATTCATGAAACATAATTAAAAACAAATGTGTTCGAAAAAAAATGGCTGCCTGCACTCAAGCCTGAAAAACAAATTATCATGGTGTGACGAAAATTCCTTCTTAGAATTTTGAAATGCGAATGCTAAACCCATTAATGTATATTGGTAACAATTTGATGTTCTAATTGCACTATAGTAAGTTTTAAGGTGAAAATGAGAATTATCTTAAGATTCGTTCAGTGTGCCCGTAAGGGCACGCTAGAGGGTTAAGTTTTGTTCTATTTATCGTAAAAATCCATGTTACTAAATATAAAGTGTAACCTTTAACATAATCTTTCGGTCGTAGCAATCACATTTACAAAACAATACACCTCACTGGACATCTACATTATGCGTGTACTTACAAAACTTCATACATCCACTATAAATTAATTTGAGAAAATTGCGAAAAACTTAAAGTCGCGTAAGTGCAGGCAGTGTGGTCAAACTTTCTCGAGAAATGCATTTTGAAGATCTTAAATACGTGTATTATTGCCTCGGGGAAATGTAACTAGCAATATCTTCTAAATTATTTACTTTTTAATTTGGATGTAGATAGTTTTGAATTTGAATATTTAAAGAAAATGTTTTTTTTTAAATTTGTTCATCTTTATTGTATTTTCATAAAAGTCCAACATTAAAGTAAATTAGTGTATTACATTTTCAAAAATGATATTAAATAAACAAATTTTAAACAAAACATCACAATTGTAGAATATTTTATTTCGAGAAACGTATGCGCTTTGATTGCTGTAATGTGATGTTTTTGTCTTTTGCAATAGCTTTCAAGTAAGATACTAACAAGTGCTATTTAAAGTCTGAGCCTATTTTCTTCTAAAAATTGACTACGGCGTAATCCTCCTCATTTTTAGCTTCTTTGAAAATGTTAATCCCGAAGTAGCTGTCCAAAAATGTTCTTTTAGAATGACAAATCGCCCAAATTTCCCTATTTGTCCCCACAGTGTTTTGTTCGAAGATCTTCGACATAAGTAAGCTTCTCTTGTTCCCTAGGTACATGACTTGGAAGTATTTTAGAAACTATTTGTGAAACTGCCTTGCCCCTCTTTACAAGGGATTTAAACACTCGGATGTTGATGTTATAATCCACTTTCTCTCTTGCAAACACATTTGTTTCAGATTTGGATTTCTTCGGAATGATACTTTTTATTAACAGAAATTTTCAAACGCCACCAAGAAGGAGGTTTAGTTGTAGATGCCACTGCTTTCTTCCAGTCACAAACAATAACATATTTTGTAAATTCTTTCAAGATGATAGTTTTTACTTTTATATCTATGTATTATCGTGACTTTATGATCGTTACGCTCTTTCTAACAACTGTTTACATTCTTGCAAATTCTCTGTCCGGTGGTCATCAAGATGGAAAACCACAATAATTTATTTTACAGTTGATTAGTTACTAGTTTGCCAAAACATTTGCATGTCTATAAAAGACATATTCTTATTTTGCCCAAGGAACCCATCAAAATATAGTTTTAGGACTTCAGCATTTTCCAAATTCAACGACAACTTGTCTTACTTTTGTCTACATAAATCCACTTTTAAAATTACATTCAGTAGAAGATAAATAAAATAGGGAGTAGTTTTGAACCAATGTAAAGGTATTACTAGTTAAAATATATAACGTTGAAGGAAGTTTTGAAAGAAAAAATTGTATACTTTGAACTAGTATTCTAAGAGTATCTATACGTGAAGGGCTGAAAAATTTTTGAAAATTTACATCACATTTAATGCTCATTTGCAAAGGGAAGAAGTAAATTTTGATAACACTACCTAAACACATTTACAGAGAAGTTTATAAAGATTACATATCCATCATAAACCTCAATTTTTGAAACAATGTAGAGAGTTTTCCAAATGGATTCATCTATCAAGATACATTTATACGTACTGTCACTTCAGCGAAATTGATGAGGGAAAATAATCTAATTAATTCCTGCTTTGCCAAATAACGACCACTTTATAACGCATATCGTTATTAGTGTCAGTATATATGAATGTAATTTCTTTGCCTGTAAGTAAAACTCACCATTTTCTTTACAGAAATTTTAGAAAAGGGATGTGTAAGTTAAGGAACAAGTTTATTACTATTGTTAATTTTGAAAGAAAAACATTAATATTACATACAGACATAACCTTATTTTATTATTTTTAATCATCAACTATTGACTAGGGAGTTTGGAATATTTGTTAATGACTAGGGAGTTTGGAATAATGTTAAATACAATATAACTATGTTTAAAACAAACACCGAAACGAGCTTTGACAGAAAATATTAACGTTGAAGTTTCACGTAGATTGGGGAAACATAAAACTGTTACATCGAAGTTTCAATACAGAGAGAAGTCATATTGAATGTTAATCAAACCCACACCTGTCTCTAATTTCAGTACTCTTATTGCGCTCGTCACGTGTCAACACGTCACTCATGCGCGAAATATTAATTCCTGATATAATCGTAATTATCGTGGCTATAGATTGAAATGAAGCTTGGGACTATGAAATATTTCCAAGAGAGAGCATCCGTATATATTATATTGTTTTATATTTGAAAGCGATGAGCACGAAATAATAATAATAATAATAATAATAGAAAAGATAGAAATAATAATAATAATAATAATAATAATAATAATAATAATAATAAAAGAACTACAGGCCAATTACTTGTCTGCCAGTACTGTACAAAGTTATAACTTCAGCCATAGCTGACAAAATGTACAGACATCTAGATAAGAATCATCTAATGCCAGCTGAACAAAAAGGATGTCGTAAAGGCTCTTATGGCTGTAAGGAAATCTTGCTCCTGAATAAAGTCATCTTGAATCATGTAAAGAAACGCAAACGTAATTTGGGCATGGCTTGGATTGACTACCAGAAGGCCTTTGATAGTGTACCACACGATTGGATTTTGAAGACACTGGAGATCTATCGATTTCATCCTAGACTTATTGAATTTTGCAAGGCTAGTATGAAGTCGTGGAGTACCAGGTTACTAATACACAGCGGAAAGCAAGCAGTAGAAACCAGAAGTATTCAGATTAACAGGGGTATTTTTCAAGGAGATTCACTATCCCCTCTGCTGTTTTGCATTAGTTTGATCCCACTATCGAGACAGTTGTCGCAAGCTGACTTTGGTTTTAAGTTCTATGGTGATGAAAGGCTAGTATTTGTTTTACATGGATGATCTGAAAGTGTTTGCTAAGAATGAAGCGATTCTCTCCCAAATGCTGTCTGTCGTGAATGACTTTAGCAATGACATCTGCATGAAGTTTGGTCTTGACAAGTGTGCAAAAATCAATTTAAAAAGATTGAAACTCACAACGTCTGAGAACATTGAAATTGATACGCACACTGTGATTCAAGATCTTGAGCCAGGTAAAACTTACAAATATCTGGGCATTGAAGAATGTGAAACCATCTCGAATGACAGAATGAAAGAGAGAATTCGTAGGGAGTATTATAGGAAAGTGAGACTGGTCGTGCCGTCCGCTCTGAATTCCAGGAATAAAATTTCTGCAATAGGTAGTTTGGCGGTACCTGTACCGAATACAGTTTTGGACTAGTGGACTGGACTGAGCAGGAAATTCGCACCACGAATCGAAAAACCAGAAAACTGCTTACAATGCATCATGTTGCCCACCCTCGAGCTGATATACATAGACTTTATGTGTCACGTGAGGAAGGAGGAAGAGGCCTTAGACAAATTGAGGCCTCCTGGCACAACGCAATAGTCGGATGGGAAAATATGTAGTCAGCCATCAAGATGACCCTCTAATGAGGCAGGTCATGAAATCTGACCGAAGAATGGGAAACAGAGGCATTGTTAGTGTAGCTAGAAGCATTGCGAAGAAAACTAGACAAGACACGTCGAACAACACAGACACTGAACTTCTGATGCTGCTAAACATGAAGTGTGAGACACAAAAAATGTTAAAGAAATCGTGGAGAGACAAACCACTCCACGGACAATACCTAAAAGGAATGGACAAGGTGCAGATCAATAAATATCAATCATTTGTGTGGCTTAAAGGGGGAAGAATGAAGCCAGAATCGGAAGCACTTGTAATAGCTGCCCAAGATCAGGCCTTGAGAACACGACATTATGATAAAGCGGTTCTCAAAATTTCCCAAAATGATAAATGCCGCATTTGCCTGGAGCAAGTAGAAACCATTGATCATATTGTCTCAGCTTGTCCAATCCTAGCAAAGACCGAATACCAGAAAACACATGACAGGGTGTGTAGCTACCTCCACTGGCAGATTTGTACCGCCCTCGAAGTTCCAAACACATGCCCCAAGTGGTACGAACACTCATCAAAACCGGTGACGTCTGTTGGATTGTGTACGATATTGTACGACCAACAAATTCAAACTGATCGCACGATAGCAGCAAACAAACCTGATATAGTTATCCGGGATTTGGCGAAAAAATCGTGTTTACTTGTCGATGTTGCTGTACCTTGCGATCAAAACGTCGTTACCAAGGAGGCAGAGAAACGTCTTAAATACAAGAGTTTGGAAATCGAGATCAGCCGAATGGGGGGCGTAAAAGCACAGGTCGTCCCGATAGTTATCGGAGCTCTGGGATTTGTTCCGCAAAATTTGAGTAAGAACTTGTCTAAACTCCCAGGTAATTCAAAAGAATGGGAAGTGCAAGAAATTGCTTTATTTGGAACAGCCCACATTTTGCGTAAAGTATTGTAGAGGCACTGATAGTCAACGGATCTGCTCCTTAGGTAGCTGGTTGCAACCTGGTGTAGATTTTATATTGAGCCGACTCATAACATCTTTAGTCGTGATGTAATGGAATAATAATAGATATTATGTAGCAATTATATACTGATAGGAATTAATATACGAGTTTGAAGTGATATTTTGATTCGAACAAGAAATGAGGGAGTGTCGGAAACTTTATATGAAAGTAATGATGCTCATTACAACGTATTTTGAACTATGGTTAGTTTACTGTCGTCATCCTACAGGTGGTCTCGGCACAGTAATACGTACAATTGAACAAAACCTTTAATAGAACGATGACTATGGTCAACGTACCTCTTAATTATTCGTACCTCTTAATGATTAATTTGTAAACTGATCTATGACTGATAAACGCCTGTAAGCAACCTAGTATATTGAAGACTTATCATAATGATTATCGTTATGCTACGAACTTATAAGGACTGATTGATTAATTCGTATTTCCGGGCGCGTCAACTACTTAGGTAATTAGTCCCGTAAGTGTAATTTGTGTTTTTCTCCGGAGGTGACTGTGATCTTTTCCCGGCTGGATGGCAAGATCCGGCGTCGACCTACGGTCGACTAGTGGGGTTTTTCCCTTCGACCAGGTATCTCGCACCAGCGGGGCACTGCCCCAACTAGGACATGCTCTAAGCTCCCGACCGGTCTTCCGGGATGTGTGGTAGTGTAGTGCATGTTAGTGTAAGTGTGTGTGTAAGGGGTGAGGGTATGATAAGGAAGAGGAAGGAAAGATCGCGCGCGGTCCGTGACCCGTTTGTTAGGGTACTGCTTCTGCATTCGCCTGGTGTTGATCGGAGAAACCACGAAAAACTACCGATGAGAGCAGCCGGCCTCTAGAATTCTCCTCCAGGCAGCGACTAAATTCTACCTAGCTGACAAGCTTGTGTCGAAAATCCTGCCGCCGGCGGGATTCGAATCTCGGATCTCCCGGTCAGAGGGACTGCAGTTACATCAGTTGATGCACTGAGCCATCTCTCCCAGTATATTAACCTCTACACAAGTCACAGACACACATGCGGGCTCAGCAGAATCGCAAAGCCTTCCGTTACAAATCACTTACATCAAAGACAAGGGACAAACCACCCAGCTCACGGCGGGACTGGAATCCCCGACCCTTTGGACCGAGGCGCTGGGTCGGCACACGCTCTAGCCACCTCGGCCATGCAGGTCGGCAAGACGTCGACTACTTTGATCATCGCATCTAGCACTATAAAACACCTCCGAGAAACTACATCTTAACTAAACAATGCAGTTGATCATGAGTTCGACATGAAGACAAGTAAGAGTAGATAAGCATTTATCCTATACATTTGAATCATTATTAAAATTTAGTATTTGAACTATAAAGCCAGTTAATATAAGCAAATGGTAACACATCTGGGCCATTTCCCTTTAATTTAAAAAAATAATTAAATTTTGCGTGAAGTAAAAAACTCAAATTCCTCTCTAAATGAAAATTATTTGCGTTTTAAATACAAAGATATTCTTCACTGGCTTTGCTATAAGGAAATATACGATAATTCATTTACTTGAAAATATAAAATGAATAGTTATTTTTTGAAACAATGAGAGGTAATTATTCATCTCCACCTGTAAAAATAATATACAAATAAATACTATATTTGATTTTCCTAATATACAGTGAATTCAGAAGCAATATTATTTATTATCCGTTTAAAATAACAGTGAACGCTTAGGCAATCAAATAAATTTTTTCATTCCTTCCTATAGCATCACGCATATAGTATGAATTGTTGACCCAGAAATTCGCAAAAGGTATTGCTTCATCTTCTGCTACAGGAATGGTCACCTTAAAAAATCCTTTTTCTCGATCTTTAAAAATCCCCAAGTTTATCCCAGCAACACCTAACGGTAACAAGAAACCGAGATCAACTCTCAAACAGAGGAAGACATTTCGATTTCCAGGAAACCTGAAATGGTCTCATAAACGGCAGAACCACACCAGTGAGACACAGTAAGGAAGGGGAAGACTATTGAATTTTCACTGCTCCTGAGACGGCCCCTTGAGTTCACTTGCAGATGCTTCGAAGGACGGCAAACACGACGAAAACGCGAAGCGACTGCGGTGCGGCGAAGATTATTCTCACTTCCACCTCATGGGAGGAAAGATAGAGCAGAGAAAATAAGAAAATAGCTTAGAACTGTTGCAGTTCCTTGGGAAATGTTCCAGAAGTAGGGTGGGAAGGCGAAAGGAAATGTAGAAAAAAAGACGGTCAGAATAACTGAATCCCGTGCTTCGAATTGGAGAATTCTCTCTCTCGAAAACTCCAGGCGACTGCGAGAATCGTGTGTTCATTGCTGTTCGACAACAAAAGTTCCGCAAAATAAACTACTGAGATTACAATTGAAAAAGTGAAGGCATCCGGAAGTAAGTTTGAAACGTAGAAATGTTAAGTTCTTATCTTACTTATCGAGAATCCTACTCAAGAAAATTTGTTTCAGAAATAAATTTCTGCAGTTTTCATACATGTACCACGCTACAATGCAACTCATTTTACGTTTAAACACATATTACACCTAAGGTATTAACTTAGGGGAAGAACTGACGTCTTTTATTTTATTTATGAAATGCTGGACTACTAACTACATACACAACTCCCGAAGAAGTGCACTCTGAACGTAACAATATATTCTTAGGTTTTGGGTAATGCAAGGAAATGCAAGAGACAGAAGTTGCAACGCCTTACTTTTGAAATACATAGATGAGAAATGTGTTAAGTTTAAACATAACCAATGCTTAATATAATTTCAATATACCACACTGAGTAAAACACAAATATTTTCAATATTATGGGTTTCGTTTGTAGGATACATCTTTTATTCGTAGCTTGCTCCAGGGAACATACAGCAAACGCTCCGCGAATCGCAAAAGAAATCGTGATTTCAGCGCAGCGCGTCAGGGCCACCCGCGAAGAGAAAAGACCCGAAGGAGAAGTGACCAGGCAATGCCCCGGCCAGAATGCCTTGAATCCAGCTTCTTGAATAGCACCCGGTCTTTTAACAAATGTACATGAGTCGTTGGATGTTGTGTATTTTACTTACATCTTAATTCGTCTTTTTCCCATATAAATTGAGCATTGTGGGGTTTTGATGCTCAGTGTGTGCTGCTGTGTGATGAAATAATTCATCTAACTATTTCAAAACTTTGATTTTGCTTTGAATACCACATGTCTTGGAAATACCAAACTACTGAATACCTTGTCGATGAGTCCCTTCGTTCAAGAACGCCACCAAAGTGCTTGCAAACAGTTCTCACAATTCCCTGTCGTCCTTGTCCCTTGTTACGGCTTAAGCCGTGTCTTCGCCTCTGCAACGTTTTGCTTTACTCTCCCAGAGCGACACCTCCTACGCGACACTTCAAGGAAAACAGAGATAGGCATCTCAGGAGAGCACTTGTAGATGAGCGAAAGTGCTCGAATTAATCCCTTCTCTTTTGAGGTTATATGAAGTCTCGAGAATTCAGCGTGTTTTCTTGATTTTCTTGTAGCTACATTGTGCGCCTTACCAAAAAAAGACAGCTAAATACTGAATAATGTATTTAGGTCCTGAAGTGATAATATTCCGAACTCGAAAAGTCAGACCACGGTCGAGGCGTTATACGATAATTTTGCTCACGCATTATTGCTCACGCACCTATAATATTAAGATGGTTTTACTTTTTCCATTAATGAAAAATATCGGCTTACTGGGGGTAAAGTAAAAATATTAATTTAATAAATATTCAGGGATGTTGATTCTGTAGTATTCACCACAGATTTGAATAAAGCAACTTATTAAAAATATTAAATTAAATCACTTTCAAATTCCCAATGAAAAATAACATTTTTCTTAAACAAAACTTAACTTACACAAAACGCTTCTTAACAGATATAACAACAAAACGTGTAGCTAAATGTATAATTTTAAATAATGATACTTATGTATGTCTTGATCACGTTTCAAAATAACAACAGTACTACATACAGATCCAATTTTATACAGACAATTCAGTGTATTTATTCTCCCCAAATATTTTAACCCTTTCTATATTTCACAGTACTATCCTCAACCCCTCCAAAACGACATTACATCTTTTAAATCAAGTGCTCTACTCAATTACGCAACTTTCATTAAAGCGTTGATATCTGCCCCAAAAGTGCTTGGCCGAACGTTACGTTCTCACTCAAAAAGTGTTCAATTTCTTTCTGTAATTTTCGAACTTGTTCTTAAGTCGGCACTCTTCCTGAAATCAAACATTGCCAACCTGTGTTTTCCTATTTCAAAAGGCCGTGCCTATACTTTGTATTTCGGTTTCGAGTCAAATAAGGGCGAAATACGAATACCATACAATTACTACTCATCACAATATAATAATGTAGAATACAATGCTTAGTTTGACATTCAAACTTCCAATTCAAACTTTGAATTGGTGTCCGTTTATTATTCTGTAATTAAATGCTTGCGTAAGTTTAAAGTTTTCTTAACTTCACATGGTGCATGAAAACCAACTTCGATAACGTAGTTCTGGTACATATTTTTCTCATAATTAGCACTACATTCGTTGGTAAATATGAATTGTAGTATCCTGACTGGTTGAAAGTCTTACATTGTACCCCTTAGGTAGCCATCTTTGGGTCATGTAGGGTTTTCAACTTTACATATAAGTGGGTCACACTTATTTTTTATAGAATTGTTGGTATTTGAAAGGGGTTAACAAATAAATAAATAAATTAATTAATTAAAAAATAAATAAAAGAACTTCTAAACAAGTATGCGGTTATCACGCCCAGACCCGAGTAAGTGTATAGCGACGGAGGAAGAAGGATGAGGCAAGAAGGCGCTTGCGCTCTCGACGTCTGAGGCGTGGCAATCTCCAGGGACTGGCGGGGCGGCGAGGGGAGGTTGGCAGGCCTGAAGCAGCGGCTCGAGGCGCGACGCGAGACGCGAGGCGCGCGGGGCCCGCGGCCTAATGAGAGGCGGGGGATAGCGGCAGCGGCGGGTGCCGTAGAACGTTCTGCCTCCTCCGCCTATTGGGTTGATTTGTTATGCGACACCCGCGCGCAGCCCTCGCACCCTCCCGCCTCCCGCCCTCCGCCCGATCCTCTCCAGCGCCCTTCATTAATGTAGATTGCGGTGTTTTGCCAATCTCCCGTCGCTGGATCGGGTACAGTCGGAAAGACGGCCGGAGGGGCGGTGCGGAAGGGAGAAGTAGCAGTGGGGGATGCTGAGTTGGAGGCGGAGGTGAGGGTGGTCAAGGAGTGAGGCAGATGTAGCGGCGGCCGAGTAGGGCGTGGAGGAGGGGCGGAAGAGGAGGGAACGGAAGAGGAGAGAGCGGAGGTGGAGGGGCGGAAGTGGTGGGGCGGAGGTGGAGGGGCGGAGGTGGAGGGGCGGAGGTGGAGGGGCGGAGGTGGAGGGGGCGGAGGTGGAGGGGCGGAGGTGGAGGGGCGGAGGTGGAGGGGCGGAGGTGGAGGGGCGGAGGTGGAGGGGCGGAGGTGGAGGGGCGGAGGTGGAGGGGCGGAGGTGGAGGGGCGGAGGTGGAGGGGGCGGAGGTGGGGGGCGGAGGTGGAGGGGCGGAGGATTGTGAGGCGGAGGGAGGAGGGGAGGAGGAGTAGACGGAGAAAGGGACGGTGAAGGAGGCTCAGCGCGGTGGCGGGTGGAAGAGTCGGTGGCGGAAGCGCCGGCGGAAGAGGAGGCGAAGGCGGAGATAAAGACAGAAACGGAGACGGAGACGGAGACAGAGACGAAGACGAAGGTGGAGGTGGATACGAACGCAGAGGCTCTGGCGGAGGCGGAGATCGAGACAAAGACAGAGGCAGATGCGTAGGAAGAGGTGGAGATAGAGGCGTAGGTGGAAATGGAGGCACAGGCGGAGGCGGAGATGGAAACGTAGGGGGCGGAAGATGGTGGCGAAGGAGGACGAGAAATTTTACGGAGATGATGGTCGTGAAGATGGAGGGTACGAGATCGAAGGGAGACAATAACAGCGACGAAATTTTAACAGGCGATGTTTCCTGGCGGTGAAGGTGCCCCAAGAAATTCTCAACCTCCCGATCGCGATTGGGAATGGGCGGGGAAACTGCAAATCTTCGGGGGGTGGAAAAATGATTAAGAGAAATGCAGGTTGAACTGAAAGCAACGAAGGAGAGTTTTAGACTCTTTGCATTGGGGCAATGTGTTGATATGAAAGGAATCACGGTAATTGTGCGTGCTTTGTGAAACGAAAACGAGAAAATTGACATTTGTGAATAATAAGTAGTATGTAAGATAGAAAGTAATTATTTTTATTTAAACAATCTTGATGATCGTTGGAATGTAGGGATCTGTAAACCGGGGCAAATGGGGTCACAAGAAGTGGCGGGAACTGCAGAGCGGTTAGGAAACGCTGATATATATGATGATGAAAATCTGGATTATCTGCGAAAAGTGGAATGTGACAGAAGAAAGCTGGATACAATACGAGATCACTGGAATGTGGACACGTGGTTTTGAAGAGTAAAAATGTTAGCTACGGTAATTTGGTAGTGGGGGGAAATGACTAATATCTGGATGTAAATATGCGTTTGGAAATGCGTAAAAAATAATTTGATGATCGACATGAGATAATATGACTTGAGAGTGTTTTATAGTGTATTTATTTGACTGTGGAATTCATAATATTGTTATTACTGATATTCAGAAGTTTAATAGATTGAGTTTGGGAAAAGTAAAAGAATCATAATAGTTTATATAAAAAGGCAATACCAATAAAGTTTTGTTCTTTCTATGCTGTCTTCTTTGGTAGTTATTTTTTCTTTCTTTCTTAAGAACAGTTCCCTTTAAATTATAGACAGCAAGAATTTTGAAATATTTTATCCCTTAAAAGTTTTCACTTAAACTTATATCTATATTTTTCTCCTTTCACATCTTCAACGACGTTTCAAGAGTTTTTGCGCCCCCCATTCTTCAGGTTATTTTTGCATAAAACAAGATTTTTAAGTTCACAGAAGATTTTCATTATCTTGTTCATAGTGACCCACCAGGGAAGTGTTATATTAATTACAATGCCCATTTGTCACAAACAGTAATCCTGTCGGCATTAGCATGTTCGGGAACCAGACTTCCAGACTCTTCTTCAATGTAAGTGCGTTTTTTATGTTGGCCTATATAAAAACTAAGACAGTATTTTATTACTGAAGCCCGAAATAGACTGGTTCCCGGAAAGGAAGTACATTTGTAGTAGAATACGACAATACGTAGAATACTACGGGAACCAGTCTATCTATCTATCTATCTATCTATCTATCTATCTATCTATCTATCTATCTATCTATCTATATATATATATATATATATATATATATATATATATATATATTCGTTAACGTACATCAGAAGCAACTTTCGTTTCTGCATTACTACTCTACAAATGCATGTGTGCACCGCTCGTTGGAACCCACTGGTTTATATTCTTAATATTGCGCGCCACGTGGAAAAGCGCGCAGATGTGCTTCTAGCACGCGATGCCGCTAGCACACGATGCCGTCGATAGCGGATACCGCTAAACAAGCACTGCTGCCTCTCTCCTGCCAACACCAATATTAAACGGTTCGAAATTCCAATGCGCTCCGGTCGTATTATAGAAATCAGAAACTATTCGCCGGAAAATGCGCAGGCGGCAACAATAACGATAAAAATGAACAGATTCCAATGACGAACGCTGCCATTGCGTTTCAGTTTGTTGTGCGGAACCTGGAATGGAATGTATAAATATATGTTTATGTAATTTCACGCTAGTGCTGTAATGTGAATGTAAATGTTTTCGCATGCAGGCTTTAGTAGTTTTTTCCAGCTCTGGATATTTTACTAGACTATTGGTTGAAGCATTTTTTTAAAAAGAAAAGGAAGTGATGCTTAAAGATTATTGCTATACCGATGAAATTAGAATACCTGCTTGTGAATGAATATCAGTAAAACTCATAGAAAGTTCAATTAAGTTGAGTCGGGCAATACTGTTAATACATTAAAGAGCATTTTCACATGAAATTTCCTGAGAATATCTTTATTTTATGTTTATTTTACTGGTATGATTTTAAGAGTATCATGCTTCTGATTGCACTGGTCAAATAAGTTTTAATGTTTCACTTTTATAAAGTCCATAGTAGGAAATATCACATCTTAACATTTGGTAAAGAAGGTAATATTCTCATTTGAGTGCAAAGTAAGCCTCCACCCCTGTATATCAATTACAAGCTGTTGATCAAATTTCAGAAGAAATAAATATGTTCAATAGGTTGTAATTGCCTTGCATTCACATCTTGCTAACGTTGGTTGTTGATTGTTGAATACCAACGATCACAGTTTCTTTTATTTACAAAGCACAAGAAGCACTTGCTAACATTTCATGAACAAAAGACTAATACGCGAAATTAAACACAAAACTCATTGACGGATGACAAAGTTCTACAAAATTCAAAGTCTAAACTACTGTTCGCAAAATTACGAATCACAGATACACGAATTCCTTCTCGAAATCAATTTGCAAATTATAACTAGGTGTTTTAAATATTTTTAGTAATATTTTGAATAATTTTGGCGTTTAAATGAACCCTACATCTGTTTTCAAAGCAACGCAGATCTTTAAATTTTATTTAAATAATAAAATTATGTGTAGTGCGATGATAAAATCTCGTTTATTGCTTATAAACTACTAGATAAATGATTGATCGTGCTTGAATTAAAACATGAATATTAATGTCCAGATTAATTATTGTATTGAGAGCCTTCATTACGAACACATTGATATACGCTACTATATTCCCAAAAGAAAATAAACCTCATTAGCTGAACCCAAGTAATTATAACACAGTAAAGGAAGATCTGTAGAAACATTAAAAGAGAAAAGTAGTACATATATGTACTATACAGAAAATCCAAAAAACCCAAAACTTTGTTTAATGTACTTATTCTCCTTATTACATTACATTATTACATTACATAATAATGACATGATTCCGAGAGTTTCCTCTTGCAAGTACCTAGGAATTCATTTCGATAGTAAATTAAGTTGGAAAAAACATGTAGATTTGTTGTAGGGAAAGCCTGGAGATCTCTTCACTTTGTAATGCGCATCCTAAAAAAGAGTACGGCAAACGCGAGGGAAATTGCTTATTTATCTCTTGTTCGTCCTATAATGGAATATGGAACTATTTGTTGGGATCCGCACAAGATTATGCAATGTAAACACTTGGAAAGGATTCAGCATAGGGCAGCTAAATTTACATTCAGGGACAAGAAAATGGCAGGGCGGGATTCACTAAAAAACAGGCGATCAGTAGCAAGACTCTGCGCCTTGTATAAAGCTTATAATGATCATCCAGCTTGGAAAGAAAATAATCGGCGGCTATGTATTCCTACATACATCAGTAGAGTGGATCACAGGCACAAAATAAATTTAAGACAGCAGAGAACGGATGTCGGGAAATTTTCATTTACAAATCGAACGATTAAGGAATGGAATAGATTGCCTGCAAAAACCTTTGAACCCTTTCCTCAGAGCGTTCAACAGTTTAGGAAATTAATTTAGGGTATTAATAAGTACATGAGGGAGAATAGTGGGTTATATAGCGATGCATAAGTGTTCTATTGTGAAGTGAGGTGTCGTGCAGTGTATAGCAGAGAAATAAAGAAGGAAATGTTTTCAGGTCTTAGTGAAGTGAAGTGCAGTGTGATTCTAGTGCAGTGTGGGTTTTTTCTCTTCTTTTTCTTTTCTCTCTTAATGTAATTTAATGTTTAATGAATCAGTCAGTTTTTATATTATTATCATTATTTTACCATTATTATTACTATAATTAGTATATAATTTGCTAGTTATATTACATTATTATTATTGTTATTATTATTATACATATTATTGGTTTTAGTTTTCTATGTTACTGAGAGACTGTGTATATTTCATGTATGTATATCATGTTTTTGTAACTAGCTGCCACCGGGCCGGGTTATACCCAATTGCAGTTTAAATAAATCTATTACAATTTACTCTTACTGTTACTACCATTTTGTACTTATTCTCTAAAACTAATGAGATAAGTAATGGGATTAAATAGTTTCTAAAAATAAAATTAAAATATTTCATGTTTAACAAAGTTTGTACACGAATGTTTAGTGATCTTTAGTAAAATACATTTATACAAAATACAAATTTAATTACAAGCACTAACAATTATTCTTAAAGGGGTACATATGTCTGATGATTTCTTTACATTGCGTTTAAGTACATTCACGAATATTTGCATTAAAAACAATCTTCGAACTTAAGAGAATTGATATATTCACCAACTAGAACGCCACGATGCAAGCATCTCCTTGCATTTTACAACCTCCAGTTACACGCATGTCGACATGACAATTGCTTTCCATTGCAACTCTCTAAACATAACAACCAACACCAACCACAATTGTATTGTAGTTATTCTTGGCAATGACGTAATGAAAACAAATGGTGACTAAGCATTCACTTTGTTATTTTTACACATTAAAATTTGGTGTTTTTAATACAAAATGTTTAATACAATCAAGCGATAACACATTTTGAACATTGTACTATTCATTTAAAAGAAAAATCACATAATTTGAAAGAGAAAGAAGCTCAAAATTCGTTCTAAACTAAAACGTAATATTTTCAATACAGACTTCTTTTATCTGTAGAAAATAATCATTGTTCGGTGCTGAGGAGCAGAACGGAGTTGTCGGGCGCAGAAATACATGTATGCACGCCTTGCAAGAAGTCATGGACAGAGCTCATCTGTTTTACAACATGTCTACAATTGTCTCATAAGTCTGTATGGAAACGTACATTTGGATCAGTTAAAGAGAAAACATAGAGGCTGTAATAGAAATTAAAGGTACACAGCTCTGCAATAAAGAACGAATATCCTCTCCATCGATTGGGCAATTCATGACATCAAAGCAGCTATCTAGGTCATGACATCAGCTTCAAACAAGTCCGTCTAATGGACTCTCCACATCACTTAACACCCTGATACTCCCAAGTTCTTCTCATCCTCCTTTTCTCCTCTGTCCCGTACTAACCTCCTCTTTACTTTTCCTTCTTCCATACACTCCAGAAGCGAACGGGGGTCTTTCGCTTGCTTCCAGGAAGAGGCCGAGTAGTGGCGAGACGGCGGGCACAGAAAGGTTAGAGTTCACACAATTACGAGGTCCGCTCCTTTGCCGCTGCCATCCCTGCCCACGCCTCTCCTCCCCCACCACCGAGCTCTCTCGTCTCCACTGCCGCTGTCGGCCCTTTCCGCGCATATGCGCACCCTTCAGCCCCACGCGTCCACTCCCGCCCACCCACTCGCCCTGCCCCCGTCGCCTCTTCCATACCCTTGCCCCCGCTCAAGTTCGTAGCTCTGCACCCGCACGATCCCCTGGCCCACTTCGCACATACACCGGTCCTCCCAGCGCACACACCTAGAGTCCCTAGATACAGAGAGTAGCGCAACCGCCGCCATTTAATATCCTCTCACCCGATCCCGTGAGACAACAATCGGGAACGGAAGGGAAATTATAACAATTGGTGACATTATGAAGATTTTCTAGAATATAATATTGATTTGGGATAGATTCATGGTTCGCAAGACACCGCATATCACATTGTTCCAATTCTCTTGGCAACTGGATATAAAATGGTGGGATCTGTGGAACAATGGAATGCGCTACTCTCTGTATCTAGGGACTCCTCACACACCCTCGCCGCCGCGCCCCCTTCGTTGTTCCGCCTTACGTAGTCCAGGCCCCAATTGATTTCATTGCAGTGCCTTTGACAGGGAAGACCTAGAGTTCACGACCTGACGGTAGCAGGATTTCGACACCAGCTGCGTAGCTAGGCCTAATTCAGCAGCTGAATAGAAGGAGACTTCTCTTCCGGCTTTTTCTATTCGGTAGTTTGCCGTCCATCACGAGGCGAATGCTGGGGCAGTACCCTAAAAAACGGACTGCGGATCGCGTGCGTTCTTTCCTTCCTCTTCCTTGTCCTATTCTCACCCCTTACTTACACACCCTTACACTCACTACACTACCACACATGTTGGGAGACCGGTCGAGAGCTTACAGTGAGCCGAGTCTGGGGCGGTGTGCCGCTGGTCGAAAAAACAAATCGCTATCCGACGTGCAGTTCTGTGCTGGAACTCGCCAACCAGGGCGGGAAGTTCACTACCACCTCCCTCAATAAAAATGCACTACACTTACGGTTATTTTGACCATAGCAGTTGCCCCACCCGGAAACACCAATCAATCAATCAATCAATCAATCCCTTCACCGCCTCCACCACCACCGTCACCCACGCACTTGCCAGCGGCCCTCTTCGCGTCAACGCCGGCCCCACCCCCGCCGCCGCCGCCGCTGGGCCAGCCCCTGGCCCCATGCCGGCGAGTCGAGTGGTGGGCAATCGATTATCGAGCTCTCGATGCCGGCCGCCCGGCGGGAGACGAGGCGGGGCAGGGCGGGGCGAGGAGGCGCCTGTCGAAGTGCGGCGGGGCGATGATGACTGTGGTCACCGCCCGTGACAGCCGCCGGTCAGCCATGATGGACGACTCTTTTGCGGAAAAGAGGACATCGGGCGTCGGGTTAGGTTGCTCTATATTATGTGCGTTGCACCGTGCTCTACTGGAACAATGTTCAAATAACTACATTTTTACCCCCATTTGAGTAGTATGACATTTTATATTGATGCGAAATGATAATAAAACGACATTAAAATGGTATAATATCGCATACAAAGAAAAGGGAGAAAGTAATTATGATGTTCGTGATTTTTATAAAAAATAGAAAATGAATTTGGTATTTAAATACATTATGGTAATGGGTATTACACATTAGCAGAACGTGGAGAACGTCAGTTGTTTCTCAGCAGATGAATTTGAGCTGCAGAATATAAAATATCCAATCTTCAAATGTTTTGCAAATACTCAGATTTCATTTTGTACTAGTGCATGAATCACGCTGTAACTGACACTGGTCATGATATGTTGTTGGACACCTTTTATACTGCTGACATCAAGAAAAAGTCGTTTGAGGAGGTGTTAAGGGTAGATAGATAATTTTAAACTAGCAGACAGCTAATAGATTTCACACTTTTCTGATCATATCCTCCAAGCACACGAACACGAATCCCATTTCAGTCTTCTAATATTCCTTCATCAATGCAGCCACGAACAAAAGTCTCATACCAACAGTGTATCCACCCATTCAACGTCATTCTCCTTGAGCCCCAATTTTGCTACTGATACACATAACCATCATCAGCAACATTTCGCTTTCCATCTGTCATCCCAAGACTATAGAATTATCTCACCATGTTCTCATCCTAACATTCTTAATTACCTCCATATCTAATTCAACATTACCTCCATTACCTCCAACAATTACCTCCATACTCTATTATCAACATTAACTGTAACAATCACCTTCATACCTAATTCACCATATCCATCAACGCAGTGATTCCTATTATTTAATCAAGTGTTCAACCATATTTTCAACCTTATTTCAATTCTTTTGGTGATCTCTAACCTCATATAGATATCAAAAAGTCGAGAAATCTAACTTTATTAAATTGGAATTCCACTGACAGTATTTTTATTCTTCTCGGTCTCGGGAAGAGGTTACGTCCGACCACTCGGTCATGTGGTGTGGCCTAGGACGCAACGTTTCCAAGTTAAACATGAAGATAAAATGTGTTGTAGCGTAACGTGTATGGCGAGCTGCAAGTATGCTTGAATTTACCCCTACACTGTAAACTGGCAACGTCTCTTTTTACCTTAATGTTTGATATAGAATTGGGTGTAATTCCACCTCCCGCAGTTAAACTCTTGCAGGGTTTTATATCAATGATTTCTTGGGACTAAAATCATTTCTAATCTTTAGGAAGGATAAAAAAGGAAAACTCTTTTTATTTCGTCAATTTATTCCAGTTTCAAACAGGGTTTTATAGACCTTCTGAGGCAGGGGATTGCAAGAGACGGAGTGAAGAGTCTCGAAACAGCAATGATTCTTTAAAAACGAAGAAGTTTACCAGAAAAAATCCAGAAATCAACGGATGTAAATTATACTGGGGAATCGGATTGAAACCAGACCCCTGCCCTTGCACTCTCATTTGAAACTCAAAATGGGCGCAACCCCATTTAAGGCCTGGTCACAACTGTATTCATGACATCGTGACCCTCATTGCATCTCGTCGAACGACTCGCCGGCATGGAAAATAGTTCAAAGACTCGCAAACATGGGAATAGAGGTTGGCAGTGGAGCATCGAGCCATCGCTGGCTCACTGACTCCCATCATTCCTTTCGTTTTCCCCTTATGGACGGCCATGCGGACCACACTTAACCAGCGATTTCTGTTGCTTTTGTTCTAACGACAATCGTTTGTTACGTGTTCCCGAAAACCGACTTCTGGACAGATAATGCTATCAAACCAAACGGAAAAATAGTCTTTATTCAGAGGAAACCTTAGTAATTTCGCGTACATTTTGCATCTCAACAGAATCAGACGAAGTTTTAAGAGAATGAGGCGAGGTTTGTGTTAAGAAACAAAAGTTATCAAGATCAAGTAACAAATTTAATAATGTAACAAATTGATGAGTCACAAAGTACAATGGAGGCCTATCAAAAACTCACCCGTGGCCTTCATTGAACCAAAATCTTTTGTACAAACTTATGTTCCAACAGCATGAGCCTAGATAATATATTTGCCTGAGAGACTAAGAAAACCGTTGTTGAAACTAGCGCGTTATGTTGATCAAACGTTAGCGACACCCCCTCAATAAACCTAGTCTTCCTCAGATCTGATATTTGAATATATATCCCGGGTGACAACCTCAGTGTTTGCAGCAGCCCTGAGTGGCCTCTCGGGCTAGCGTGTTGGACAGGTAGGTAGATATTTACAGGAAGTAAAACCATGAACCTTCTTTTACAAGGAAATCAATTTTCAAAAAATCATTACATTATCGTGTGCAGGAAAATAGACGAACTAACAAAAGATCATGGCACTTATAATCCACAAAAGGCACAAGAAGAGGATGATATTTCTCCAACTTCTTGTTTCCTACTTACTGTATTAGCAATATGTGAGAAAGGAAGTCGCAAGGAAGCGACTATTATAAAGATCAATTCAGAAACTGCAGGCATGGAAGCAACGTTCAGGGTTTTGTTTGATTAATTTAATGATTCCATGATGTGCGTTTACTGCTAAGCTCAGTACGCCCGTAGGTGTAGTGCATGTTTTATTCTTGGGAAGTAGCGTTGATCTTCCGCCGCTGGATAACGAGGTCAGGCGCCGACCTACGTCGGTTCGCGGATTTTCCCCAACCAGGTGTCTCCCAACAGAAGGACACCACCCCAGTCGGGATCGTCAGGAGCCTACGGTGCAATAACAGTGGGATTCAACTAGTCCGTTCCAGAATCTCTGTTACCAGTCGCGTACCAATGTCACTCCAGAACGCGGAGAACACCAGAGCGGGGGAGGGGCCGGCGGACACCAAATTAAATTGCAATGCAATTGAATGAGAATTTAATATATTGAAAAAATAATGATAATGTATTTAGAAATATATTTCAATCATTTTCTACAAATTTGTATTAATATATTTTCAGTTTTTTGATCTAGGGTGAGAGCACAACTACTTTGAATATTTTCTTTACTTGCATTCCTTTCCATGAGGGCAGGGATTTTGCGTCCATTTTTTGAAGAAGTAGTCCAAAATTCAGCATGTTGCTACGATAACAAAATGTCTACTTGGACATACTCTTACATGAGATTGCATTGTGTTTATGGGCAGGTCTGGCTGTCGGACAACGCAAACGTTTCTACAATTACCGTTTCGAATTATTTATAAACTTCCGATGTGTTGGACGGCGAAACTATCATCGAGGATTCACAGAAACTCCCAATGGTTTACGACTGTTCAATACGAACCTTAACCAGGTAAAGTGGCTCAGTGCAACTGATGTTACTGCAGTGCCATTGGCCGGGAAGTCCTAGGTAAGAGTCCCAGCGACGCGGCGGCAGGATTTTCGACACTAGCATCTCAGCTAGGTCGAATTCAGTCGCTGTTTGGAGAACAATTCTAGCGGCTCTGGGTTGGTACTTTTCCGTGATTTCTCCGATCAACACAAGGCGAATGCCGGAGCAATACCCTAACTAACGGGCCAGGACCGCTCGCGATCTTTCCTTCCTCCTCCTTGTCCCATCCTCACCCCTTACACACATTAACATGCACTACACTACTATCATACCGGGAGACCGGGTTGGGGCCCAGAATATGTCCCGGCTGGGGCGGTGCCCCGCTGGTACGAGACACCTGGTTGGGGAAAACCCCGCTAGTCGACGGTAGGTCGGCGCCGGATCTCGCCATCCAGCGTGGAAAGTTCACCACCACTTCCCAATGAAAAACATGCATTACACTTACCGGACTAATGATCTCAGTAGTTGACGCGTTCGGAATCACTAAGAATCAAACCTTAAGTGACCTGTGTTCATCAGACTAGCAAAATAAATCTTGTACTTCCTCTTCCTGAATGTAAATTCCGCAAGTATCATGAATAACATTGAATCATGCACACCAGTTGGAACCATAGATGGCATGGTTGTGGCGATGCTTCATTGGTGGAAGATACCTAGATGGGGAAAACCCTGCAAGTCGACGTGTAGTTTGGCGCCAGATTTCATTATCCAGGTAAGAGGAACATTGACACCTCCCATAATCAAATATACACTACGCTTACGGGAGAAACGAACATGTCACTTGACGAATCCGGAAACACCAAACAACCAATCAATGGTAGTGTTCAAAGAAATACTACCTACAAAAATAACTTAAAGCGCGGACATATTCTCCAAGTGTTACACTTGTCCCGGCTGGGGCGGTGCTCCACTGGTGGGAGATACTTGGTTGAGGGAAAACCTCGTTAGTCGACGGTAGGCCGGCGCCAGATCTCGCCATTCGGCGGGGGAAGGTCATCGCCACCTCCCGAGAAAAACACGCACTACACTTACGGGACCAATGACCTGAGCCGTTGACGCGCCCGGAAACACGAATCAATCAATCAATCAATCAATCCAAGTGTTACAATTAGCCACAGTTCCTTTCAATTAATTCCTGCATGTATTAACAGGGTGAATGAACACCGGAGCGAGAAGCAGCTTGAGAGCGAAGACTCGGAAGACAGCCGCTCCCATAATTAACAATGTAGGAACTGCCAGCGTGAAGGCAAGCGGTCAGCGGTCGCCAAACACGCTCGAGCAGCGAGTGGGCCCCACCCGCCCCCCACCCACCCCTCCCGGCCGCCGTCGCGGCGCCGCGGGGCGGCGTGGCGGGGCGCGGCGTGGCGGGGCGTGGCGGGACAGGGCCGGCAGCGATGGGCGGGTTGGCCCTCTGAATTGCGCGGCGCGGCGGGGCGGCCGCGGCGGTCGCTACAGGAATGCACATAATTTGCGGTGGCTGTGTGCGCCCGCTTGATAGCGGCCGCCTCTCTCTCCGCTTCGGCCGCATTGCGCCAGATCTCGACCGCGAGCCCCGTCGCCCTGTCCGCCCGTTGACGAGCTCCGTCGGCTACCGTCAAGTGCGGCGCGGGCGGGGGCGGCGACGGTCTTCCGCGCCAAAGGCTACGCAGTTGAGGAGTGGGTTTGCTGTTGCTGCTTTGTGTGGTGGACGCGAGGGCGTTGTTTATGGACCGGATAGCGGAACGGAACAGACCGGAGAGTGGGAAATTTACGAATGAGAAGTTGCTAAACATGTGTGTTTTTCCACTTCTACGGTATATATGGTTCTATAATAATTTTGATCGCAATTCCATGTTAATTCAGATAATTATGTTAAAACTAAGTATGAACTGTTTGTTAATATAATTGATAAATAAAGAGAATGGCTTCTCAAACCCTTTGTTGTGAATTATTAGTATTATTGATTAATAGACTTATAAGTGCAAGTGAATGTAAATTGATTTTGTTTAAAGTTTTTTTTCAATAATTGATAAGCAACAAGTTCTATTGAATGAAAAAAAAAATTTTGTAAGTGTCGTACGCACACAGATTGGAGCAAAGGTTCATCGACTTGTGTCTACTCCGCAGTTTGCCGCCACATGCGACATAATGTTCTTTTAGAGTTGGTAAATTCTTATACATCTACGGTTTATTGTGTTCTAGATGAATTGCTATGATCTTTACGGATATTTACAAATCATAATACTCTATGAGGTAGAAAAGAACCATGTTTTTGTGTCATGTATTCCACCTACCCTGCTCCGCTCCGACCCTCCCGGGCCTAGCCCACTCTATCGTATTCGGTATGATTTTTGTAGCTATGGGTAGCTGTCAATAAATGCACTGTCGCATATTCCAAACCAGCTTGCAGAAAAATGAAGATCTTCAATTATTCTAACCGTAATTATGCCATTGGAGTCAATCAGAATGCATTTAGTAGTACATTGGTCGGGTAATAAGAAATGATTAATTCACTTTGTCGAATTTCGAGATATTTGTGAAATACTGAAAAAGTAGGCGCTTAGACTTACTTTAAGGGATAGGAAAATACGTTTTACAAAATACTATAACAGTAATAGATTTGCATTTATTTTCAATATGAAATATACAAAATTTCATTACGTCTGAATAAAACTTGCATTAAAATCAAACAAAAAAATATTATAGAAAATAATTATTTGAGCAAAGTAACCTAAATTATGCACTTCAAAATATCTTCGACAAACAGGACGCTGAGAGACAAACATTTTACAAACAATTCAATGGATTTTAATATTACAGAAATAACCATATGATTTTATAAAACTACAGTTATTTTGAAATCATAGACAATACAATTTTATCAATATAAAATGAAGCGGAGGAGTCCAAATATGGGGACTGAATATTTTGTCCCTCTCATTAGTCCCATTCTCTAGGAAACAGTAAAAAAGCATTCGATTTCAACAATGGTATAAGATACACGGGCCACAGAAGTGTACTTCCCAATGTGTGTATTAAATTACATTAACTGTAATAAATGACATTAATTTTTGTGTGTGAAAAACATTTATACGAAAGAAATTCAACGGTCATAAAGTGTACATTCTCTATATTTTCCACACAAATAGATCTTGAATGCTTTTGATATCGTTCGCAATTGGACTACATTTCCAAAGAATTATTCATATTTTGTGATGTTTGATTGCGTAATACAAATGATGAGTTGGAAATAGAACTCAGTTTCTGCAAACTCATTGTCATTTTCTAGTAGAAGTGTATGCCACTTCTGAGCCTACATCAATAAACAGAAAGCCAAATGAAGAACGCTTAAAGGAGCGGGCGCCCTTCATTATATTGCTTCGGTTGAAAGTCAGTCATTGTCCATTAAGTCGGTGGTGTCAAGGTCTTCTGCCGCTTGTGGCATCGACTTTAACAACACTGCACTAAGGTGAATTAGAGCTGTTAGTGCATCAGAATTGTCCCCTTACGGAACACTCATCTGATGAGTCCTGGGTGAATACAACGCGTTAATTCTCTTAGAACACGACAGGTAATCACAAAAACAAACAATTTTGTTCAGTGCATCAGGAAATCAGTTAACGAACATTTTGAGTGCATATTAGTGCACGCTTCTCATACCGTTAATCTCCAGAACACCAGGTTTAAAATATATCATCATGGCTTTAAATACATATCTCAAATAACTTTAATCACATCTTATTTAAAATCCTCAAAAACAACAAACCACAGATACACATGGCTGAGACGACTGGACTGTAGGTTTTGCCCTGATGGTGAAAACTGGAGTTCAATTACTAGTTGGCCAGAATGGGAAAAATAATTATGCTAAATACGAAATTTGTAGTATCACAGTTTGTGCTCAATATGTTCAAGAAAATATTTTCGTTACAAAAACTAAATTTTTTGAATAACAATCAAGTTGAAACCAAGAAACTTAAAATTGCCCGCCGATCAACTAAACAATTACCATTTCTCTTATATTCCAGTGATCCTTAGATGAGAATTGTCATTCATTTATGCATCTTTTGTTTTTTATTAGTATTCGTCTTCACAATCCCTTCGTGTCGTATTATGTCAGTTTATTTCAATTCTTTCATTTTCCTGCAACACGATATGTAAAGACCACATAAAAGAGTCTACAAGGACGCGAAAACCACTTAATATTCCTTAGACTACAACATCCTTTCTCATCGGTCGAATATCAACTCGAACTCTATCGAAACTTTAATCTTCACCACATGAACCAACTACATCACTTTCGTTGAAGGCGCCCACCATGAGACGCACAGCGTTGGCACCCATCACATCCTCTTTAAGGCTTCTGCCGGCGGGGTGGGGGCGGGGCCGGAGGAGGCGGCGGCGGCGGGGCGTGGCGACCCGAGGGACGGCCACGGCATTGCGACGCGGGACACACGGTCACGCAGCGACCGTCCGTCGCCGCCCCCACCTCGCCCACGCTGCCACGCGTCGCCCCCCTTCACCCCCACCCCACCCCTCGCCCCACTTCTTGTCCCACCGCCGCCTCCACCGTTTCTCCACCGTACCGTTCCCCTTTCCGCTGCTGCTGTCCCCACTGTCCCCGCTGCCTCTGCCGGACCAACAACCGTCCCCTCACTCTGCCTGTCGACTCCCCCGCTACCCTTGCTGCTCTCACTTCTGCCGTCCCCGTCTCCCTTGCTGACAAGCTGCCTAAATGTTTTTCCCACCCTATTGCTTCTTCTTCCATAATTTTGTCCATTACTTCCATCACTGCTCTTTCCGACTCCTCCTCTGTCACTCCCACCGCGCCTCCAGCTTTCCACCCCCTACCGCACCGCCTCTGCTGACTCATCCGCCCCAGCTCTCTCCATCATCCCCATGCTTTTCCATCACATACCTCACTGCACCCACTGTTTCCACCACACTCCCTGCCACCAACAGCGCCGCCGCTCCCACCATCTCGCCACCCTCGCCGACCTGCCATCGCCTGTCACCGTCACCTCCAACCCCACCGTACCCGTTACCTCTCCGCCTCTCCTATCTTCTCCTCATCTATTACTACCAGGAAAGATTGCTCAGTGCATCAACTGATGTGACTGCAGTCCCTCTGACCGGGAGGTCCTAGGTTCAAGTTCCGACGACGGCTGGATTTTCGACAATAGCTTGCCAGGTAGGTCGAATTCAGTCACTGTCTGGAGGAGAATTCTAGTGGCCGGCTGCTCTGATCGGTAGTTTTCCGTGGTTTCTCCGATTAGCACCAGGTGAATGCCGGAGCAGTGCCCTAACAAACGGGCCACGGACCACGCGCGATCTTTCCTTCCTCTTCCTTGTCCTATCCTCTCCCTTTACACACACACATGCACCACACTACCACACATGCCGGGAGACCGGACGGGAGCGTACAGCTTGTCCGGACTGGGGCGGTGCCCCGCTGGTGGGAGATACCTGGTTAGGGGAAAACCCCGCTAGTTGACGGTAGGTCGGCGCCAGATCTCGCAATCCAGCGGGGAAAAGGTCACCGCCACCTCCCAAGAAATAACACGCACCTACACGTACGGAACTAATAACCTAAGTAGTGGACGCGCCCGGAAACACCAATCAATCAATCCTCTTCCTACTAACTCCGTCTGCTCCCACCACCATCACTACCTCCCCGACACCTCTGTCGCTTCGCACACCACCACCCTCCGTATCGCCTCGCCCACGCGGACCGCGCCGCCCCCGTGCCAGGCCATCCTCTGCGGCGCTGCGCGGGCGGTAGACACCCGAGAGCGCCGAGACGAGACAGCGGTGAATCATTGAGGGCTGCGAGCTGCCCGGCGCGGACCGGCGCATCGCGGCGGCCCGGGGAATTGAAACTGCGTGGCGATACACGCGTTCGACGCCGCACTCCAGCAAAGGAATGCGCGCAGCGACCAGGTGGAGGGGCCGGAATGGAAGTGAGATTTTGTAGAGGTGAAGAAGTTACGCGTGACATTTACCACAATGAATGTGCGTTTATTAACCAAATGAAAAACTGAATATGTCACGTGCAGTATTATTTGATAATACTGTCATATTCAAGGCAAAGGCAACATTTCGGTCGTATTCGTAATAATCATATAAGGCTCCTGACAAAATAATTCAATTTATCTTACGTTCTTTCTTCTTACACTTTAATATTGCTTTCCATTTAAACCGTCAAAACGACGAATTTTTCAGAGTTTTTACGGCGTTATCTACAGAAGGCAACGGACTTCAAATGTTCTATAACCTTGAGAATATTAATGAGTGTAGAAATGCACTGTGAGTAATTCCAATTCAATGAACTGGAATATTTAGCATCTCAGAGTCGATATAATCGTCCCAACACACATCTTGGTAATATGATCGAAGAAACAAAACACTCTCACATCTCTTTTTTGAAGTGAGTAAATTCAATTTTCTTTCTTTCGCAAAATCAGGGCTGCAAATATTGAAAGTTAACATAAAATACAAACTAGGAGTGCTACAACAACACGTTATTTCTCGTTATTTTTTGTAACGGTTACTGATAGATAATAATTTAATACGTAGATGATGATGCAAATCTCCAAATATAAAAAGTTTTGTCCACGCTGGAATTAATGTTCTTAGGTTTGATCAATCTATGAGAACAAACAATTATATGAGGGTATACCAACCTTCCCAGATACTAAAAAAAGTGCAATTTTCGACAATTTAAATATTTTAATAAAATTGGACGACGTCAGGTAAAAAAATAAGAAAAAGTCTTCAGATTTGAGAAAATTGTGTTACATAGCTTTTAAAAGTTATCATTTCACTAAAAATTGAATGGAAATGGTTTAAATTTTCAAAAAAGTGTACATGTCATTATTTAAAACTGTATTCCGACTACGTATATTACATATTAGAGGAAAAGAATGAAATAATAGAAGGTACTTTTGTCAACTCATGTCAATGTCCACATCACATTCAGCATTCCCACAAAATTAGAGGAAATAATTTAGTACACATAGATGTACAAATATCTACTTTTTTGGTGCCAGGATTCTCCAATGTGATTTTTATGTCAAAAAGCACTTTTTACTAAGTACTATGCGAGAAAGTAAAAATGTTCTTTCGTGTATTTAAGACCAGAAATAAGAAACATAATTACAAATAAAAAACAATTAAAAAATACAATACATTTTGTATTATAGAATACATCATTATTATTATTTTAATTATTTTGATTATTAAGAATACAATACATCACAGAATATAATACATATATACATTCTGATAAAGCTAATGCGACAATTTGATACAGCGAATACATTTGTAATTGTAACAAAATGAACATTACAGGCAATTACTTTTCGGCCTTCAACGTTGACCAAAGCACGAAAACAGTAGAAAAATGAACAGAAGTTAAATTAGAGTTTTAAAGTAATGAATGTCCTTTTACTAACAAAAGAAATGAACTCTTATCGCCAGTAATACGCGTACGAAAAAACATTGTGTTTTCCTAATGAACGTTCTGGGCAATTTATTACCTCGCGTATTTCTAGTGGCGCACATTTCATAACCTTTGTTCTACCATTTTTTATCTTTTCTCTCGCCAGTCTACCATAATTTTATAAAGGAAGCAAAACCGACTTACTTAAGCATCCCCAAATTAAACTTGCTAAACTGTCATTCTTACGTAACCTTTCAGCATTTTCTGAAGATATCAGACCTTTCGGAATGTTATTTTATGCGAACTTGTAAAGTTACACAACATTTGCACTGTCAGTTAAATCCGTGAAGCGCGAAAGAAGAGAGTTTTTTACCTCCTACATCTTCAGTTCATTTTAGTATTTTGATTATTCCTTTCTTATATTGCTCTATTTTACATCAAATAATTGTATCTCCACAATACTAAATCTCAAAAAATAGGTAGATTTTCATATATTGTAAGATGATTAAATCTAAGATTTATCAAACAATTTTAAAGAAATCTTTCATTGGTTTACGACGCTCAATCAAACTGACTGGGAGCGGCGTTTTCATCTATCAGAAATAATAATAAATATTGTACGTCGTTGTTCCTAAGCACTTGCTCTTAAATATCTCTAATAGAGAATACATTACATGGCTTTAAAAATTACTCTTCTTTGGAGTACTTCAGATGCCATGCTCAATTTCCAACTTTCGACACGCCTATGCTTTACACACTCAACATCGAGGTTATCTTAGAGCGAGCACTGCCACTGCCTCTGCAGCGACACTAACCGGGATTGATTGAATGATTGTTCGTTGTTCCGGGAGCGTCAACTACTTAGGTCATTAGTCCCGTAAGTGCAGTGCATTTTTTCTCCGCCGGCGGGGTGATCGTTTCCCCGCCGGATGGCGAGATCCGGCGCCGACCAACCGCCGACTAGTGGGATTTTCCCCTCAACCAGGTATCTCCCACCAGTAGAGCACCGCCCCAGCCGGGACAAGCTCTAGGCTCCCGACCGGTCTCCCGGCATGTGTGGTATTGTACTGCATGGTAGTACAAGTGTGTGTGTAAGGGGAGAGGATAGGGCAAGGAAGAGGAAGGAAAGATCGCGCGCGGTACGTGGACCGTTTGTTAGGGTGCTGCTCCGGCATTAGCCTGGTGTTAGGTTACAAGCTAGTGTCGAAGATCCTTCCGCCGTCGGGACTCGAACCTAGGACCCTCCCGGTCAGAGGGACTGTTGTAAGATCAGTTGATGCACTGAGCCATCTTTCCCGATGACTAAGTAACCAGGAGGTTCTAGGGTTCGAGTCCCGGCGCTAGCGGATTTTCGACGCTAGCTAAAGTGGCCAGAAACAATACACTCACTGTTTGTAGGAGAATCCTCGAGACTGGCTGCTCTTATTGGTAGTTTCCCGTGGTTTTCTCCAATTAATACCAGGTGAATGCCAGAGCAGAAGCCTAACAAACGAACCGCGGCCCCGCGCGCGATCTTTCCTTCCTCTTCGTTGTCCTATCCTCATCCCTTACTTTCACACACTTACACGTAGGGCAGTATCACACAAGTCGGAAGACCACTAGAGAGCTTAATCTTCCGGTAGGCGCACTTATTTGAGTCATAAGCGAGTGCGTTGGAGCACAGTTTGCTGCCTCGAGAAAACAGTCTTTAGCACCCTCAAAACTACTATTATTTAATTGAAGAAGGAAGAATATAAACTCACAACTATTCATTACATTTTTAATGTTAATACATTTTATAAATCACAGAAATATGGGTATTTTTAGGTACAGAATAATAGAAAACACTGTTTCAGAAAACCTTATAAAGCAAAATATAACAAAGAAAAAATAGCTAGAAAATTGTTATTAGACAAATTAATTAAATGAAACAGTTACTGTCCTTAAATTTTAGAAAAGCATGAATTGGTTTCCATGAAGCCGTTTGCAGTAACTCAAGAAGATACCTGATTCCTTCGTCTGTTTCAGCACTTCAGCAAAGAAAAACAAAAGTAAGACTACAAGTGAGAGGACAACAAAAAAGTCCAACATCTTTGATTTTGCTTACAGTGATGGAAAATACATGTAAACTAACAATCTGAATAAGTAAAATGTTTGTTTACAATACTAAAAATACTGACACGAGCGGTCGCGGTAGAGCAAGGAGTGCTGCAGTCAACATTTTTTTATTTTTAAACCATCTTTACGACTGATAGGGAGAAGGCAACGGAACGGAGATTTTTGCGTTTCGTTTAGAATGTTGCGAAGTGAGAATACTGAAGCCCTCTGACATGTCAAATAGCCCTACTCCATTTTAGAACAATAAAAACACAAAAGCATTGTGGAGTACTGCCGAGCGCCCGCCGGAAGATTAAAACTTGTCTCAGCTGGGGCGGTGTCCTACGTGGAGGGGAAAATCGCCGCAATTCAACCTACAGGTTGGCTAGCTGGAAACGGTTATTTCTCAGGATAAATGATTCACTACATGAACGAGACGAGTGAACATTGCAAGATGACGTGCTTGGATAGAAATCATCCAATCAAATAATTAAACAATCGAGGAACTGAGATTCTTTAGCCTCTTGTAGAAATGGTCTTGTTCTTCCCGATCACCCTGGGGTCATCTTCACTACCTTTGAGAGCGGTGGCGATCAAGCGAACCATCTGCCTCGCTCTCCTGCTCCCCTGCCATTGTTCTCAACAAATTGAGAACCATAACGGAGCGACCAGCTATCTACCTCCGAGTAAAATTGTTTAAATAGGTACAGATCAAATTGTTAAATCTCAAATGTGCCTTCTCCTAGTTTACTACTATATGCATCCTTAATGTATTTCCATGCATCAGGTTATATCCTGGATTTCGTTTTGACGAAAATAATCTCATTTTCGGACAGTTGCATTTGAACTCTCATTTTTCTTACTGATATCTACCGTCGAAAGAAGCTACATGCCGGGCAATAAAGTCTCTAGTTACGGCGCTTCTTGGTCAATCTGTTAGTTTTAAATATCTTCTCTGTAACACCATACACCAGGTTTTTATCTGCCCATTGAATTCCTACTCACTCCAAGCCTCGCTTAGTTATCTCTTACGGGGGCGTCGCTTTACTGTCAAAATTATTGGATGAGAAAGGAGTTGGTCCATACTGGGCCAACTCCTTTCTCATTCCTTTCAATCATCTCACCAACTTGCTATTATTCTCGCTTTTCTTCTCATCAATGACTCAGTTCCCAACGTGTTTTTCTCCAACGCCAACACACCGTCATCAACATCGTTCCTTGAATGCCTACATTTTCCACAACCCGCTTCTAATATCCATCGTTCTTAGACCCTTTTCACAAAACCCTCTCCCCGCGCCCGTTAGTCCTTTGCCATCGCCTCCGTTCCAAAATCCCTCCTTGAGGAACACCATCTCATCCTCCGCAGAGTTGTTCTTGGGCGCCGCGTTTTCTCCCTCGCCGTCGTCTCTCCGCACTTATTAGCTGTCATTCAGCCTCCTTCGGGCCGATTCCCGCGGGACGGCCGTCGCGAGATCCCCTCCGCCGAGGGAGCGGGAGGGCGGCGGCGGCGGAAGCGGGAGGGGAAAAGCAAGGGTTAAACCTGAATTATAAGGTCGTCGGAAGGGCGTTCGTGGGGGAAGGACGGCGAAGGCAGCAGGAGGGAGGTGGCGGCGGTCGCCGCGAGTTAAGACCCAATTAATCGCTGCTCAATTAAGTGGTCCATCGCTGCCGGCTGCAGTCGGATCGTCGGCCTGGCCGCCTCCTCTCAACCCCCTGGCGGCGGTGAGTGGGTTGAGAAGACGGAGGCAGAGAGGAATCTACGGCGCAATCGGAAGTGGAGCGAGGAAACTCTCCCAGAGGGTTGGATGCCTGGGGTCTTCCTGGCGAGGCGGTGGCAGTGACGGTGGCAGCGGTGGTGGCCGTGACGGTGACGGTGTCGGTGACGGTGTTGGTGACGGCGTTGGTGACGGTGTTGGTGACGGTAACGGTGTCGGTGACAGTGACGGTGTCGGTGACGGTGTCGGTGACGGTGAATATAACGGTGATGGTAATGGTGAGAACGGAGATGGTGAGGGTGATGATGAGTGACGGTGTCAAAGTCAGTGTTGGTGAAGGTGAAGGTGTTGGTGACGGTGACTGACGCTGTTGCTGTCGATGTCACTGTCGGAATCGGTCTCGGATTCGGTGCCGGTGACTACGTTGGTGTCGGTGTTGATGACGGTGACAGTGAGAACGACACATACAGAGATAGTGACAGTGACAGAGACAGAAACGGCTTCAATGGTGGAGGCGGTGACAGCGTGAGTGGCGGAGGCGCTGACGTTGGAGCGGAATCTGCCGGAGTGCGTGAAGAGTTGGGGAAGATGCTCTTGCGGATTGTGGTTGCGCGGCATCAAAGCGATCGTGACGGCCGAGGTGCGTGCGGTTCGGCTGGTCCGAGGCTTCAGAGTTCTGTGAACCAGAGAGAGAAAGAGAACGACAGAGAGAGAGAGAGAGAGGATGAGACATGCAGGAGAAGAAAATATGACAGGGTACAGTGAGATAGTGAGCGGCGAGAAAGAAAAATAATAGGAATGGTGTGTTAAGGAACCGGAAATGATACTAGCAGCAATTTTTGTTTCTTTTGACACCAAAAAGAAAAAATGTAAAGGTGTAAAATATTGGGGCGTTTTTGAGAAAATTATTTGTTTCAATATGTTTTAAAATTGCCTATATTTCACACACAGTTACGGGAAAAATATTCATATTGTCAAAAACGTGCATGGAGTTATTTCATGACTTGTCTTTACAGAATATATTTTATTAGTAAAAAATCTCCATCTTCGCTATTGTAGTTGTAGGAAGACGCCGAAAAAAATTGAAATTCGGCAATATTCATGAAATCAGAGATTTCCGCGTAAAATGAGACCTACACCATTCTTTTAACTGTCCTTTACGCTATCCGAGGATAACCGAAGAGTTAATAAAAATATTGGTGTCATATTTGAAAAAAAATTAAAATGTTGAAAAAGCTTCGAATAAAGTAGTCTCCAAAATCCAAATATCCGTTTCAAACTCAGAGGATCTCAAGTTCTGTTAAATTGATCGATCATTCAATTTTCGGAATTCGACATATCAATTTTTCGGAAATCAGCTGTAAAGGTTAGGTGATAGCTTTGCTTACGGAAGGACACACAGACGTTTTGCCGTCAATGCATTTTTCGGTGTCAAAGACTTACAAAACATGGGTTCAGACTATACAAAGTGTTAGAGAAAGTAATTTGCTATACATAGAGGGTAGATTTATCCACTTTCTCGTTGTCAGGTTCCAGCAATTTTTTTTTTAGAAAATTCCCCTCGTTTACAATACTTTCTCTTCTTACGAACTGAGGTCAAGAAAGTAGAAATTATCATTCAAGACAATGCCTGACGTAAAGAACTTCAAACACGAAATTAAATTGTGGTTCCAGAAATAGGAAATATTATTCGATTCAGAAGCCAATACCTCAGTTTATCGAGTATAGAAACAACAGCCGGAATTACGACGAAAAAATTTAACATCTCTGAATCACAGAATAGGTTATACTAGACATTTTGTTCAATTAACAATATTTGAACGTATTCTTATAATTGCGTACTTTTCGGACACGCCTGATGCTAAATATACAACTGAGACTATTGAAAGCTTGCAATTGCAGGTATCAACTCAAGAGCTTTCTGGATCATCTTTGATCTTCGGATTGTTAGGCTGTAGAACTTCCATTTTAGGACCTAAAATAGGCTCTCAAAAATAAAAAATACTCTCTTAAAAGTCGTAAATAGGCTTCTAAAAGTCAAAAATAGAAGTAATATTTTGTTTAATAGATATAATTTATTAAGACAATATTATTTTTCACAATATTTTAAATTTAATTTAAAATTAATTTCACATATAGTATTTACTTAAGCCTAGAGGTATTACTACAATATAATGAAAATAACAAAAATAAAGATGTAAATGCTGTTGAACTAAGAAAAGATCTACATTTTATGAAGTACATTTCTCTCGAATGTATAATATAATGTTAGTAATTTGCCTCACAGTTCTCAACACTTTGCCTAACGTTAATGGTACCCGTAACTGCACCCTTTGCAACTTAAAATCATTTCATAAGCAGAAAATGATCTTTCTATTCCAGACCTGTAAGTGGTGTATATTTATTTGGACGTGAGAAAATACTGCAGTGAACTTAATGTATTGTTATCTGTGGTTTCACCCATTAGAATTTTTGACATATAGTGCTTCCATGATAATTCTGAATTTTTTATGAAAAAGATTTTAGTTGCAGTCTTTCTCTCCTACATTTCCAGGAACTGAGACTTCTACAAGGTTACCGAATCAGATATCTAATTCAATCAATCGTGAATCTTTATCACTGCTAATATACTTGTAGTTTTGTATCTGTAATGAACTTGTAATATAATTGTATCCGTAATGAGCTGATGTATATTTCATATCTCTCTGCGCTAACACTGTAGGCGGTATACACCATTGCCGTACATACCTTTGTACAATATACACCAATGTATTTTTATATATTGTGTATTATGTTTTAATAGATACAATACAATACAATACAATACTCTCGCAAAACAATCTTAAAGTTATTACCTGTTAGTATGTAACCTCTTAACTCGCAATTATTCTTGTCCCAGCAATAATTCAAAATTGCTTCAACCAACAAGGATTCGTGCTTCTCGGCGAAGGAGAATGTCGACAGACAATGGAACGTCGAATCCACTCAGATGCAGCCACTGTGATGTGCGGGGGGCAGTGGAGCGATCTCCACCATCACCTCTCCCCACCACCCCGTTCCCACCACCAACCCTCCTTCACCGACTCAGGAGCTTTGAGAGAGCAACGCAGTGGAAAATTTCCTCCAAGACGCCCATCACTGTACTTATCAGCCACTTTTTTATCTTTGCGAAAGGAAAGGAATAGTTTTATTGTATTCTTTGCACGCCCGAACGCTTATTTCAGTGCTTTTCAAACTTAATATCGAATCGATTAGGAGTTCTTGAAAACGAGTTTAATGCTGTCTATCAGGAGATTTCTGAAGCGTTTGAGTAGTTGATGGAGAATGCAGCTGGAAATTTGGAGAGGAGAACGCGGTGAAGTGTTATTATGTGCCTATTGTTTGCAAAGTGGTTTTGTGCTGTAAATTAAAATTGTTTGAATAAAATTACCTCTTGAGTCTCACCGAGGAAAATAATGTGATCAAGTACATTTTCTTGAAATGTTAATAAGATCATACGAAGAAATTGTACTAAAAAAAGTCTTGCTCTCATGGAACCAATATATAATTTGTGTTATTTATGTGATATATTTCTTGTAGTTGCGTTATATTATTGTTTCTCATTTTCTTTCTTCAATCGCTGTTAGTTATCGTGCACGTTTTTTCTGATTTCTTAGTTGGCGGGAGTTAGTTTTGATATTTATTTCTATTCAACACTGCATTTTCAATGTCTGAGCTTTTACAGATAGAAGTTTTCTTTTCTCATAACAATTATTCGGCTTACCTACGTATTATTGCTTTTAATATCTGTATTTTTAACCTTTCGGTGGGTGCGTCTATTTGAGTCACATAAGCGGGCGCGTAGGAGCACTCTATGCTGCCTCGAGAAAACTGTTTTTTCCACCCCCAAAACTTCTATTATTTAGTTGAAGAAGGAAGTATAAAAATTCACTACTACTTATTAATACATTTTAGAAATCACATAAATATGGCTATTTTAGGTATAGAATAATAAAAAAACGGTGTTTAAAAAACCTTTTAAAACAAAAAATAACTAGATAATTGTTATTAAATAGACAAATTAATTAAATCTAATACTGTCCTTAAATTTAAGAAAAGCATCAATTGGTTTTCATGAAGCCGTTTCCACTAACGCAAGAAAGTGCCTGATTTCTTCGTCTGTTACAATAGAAAAAAAATCCACAAAAACAGCTGTTAACATCACTTCATTTTGCGTACAGTGATGGAAAATACTTATAAACTAACAATCTGAATAAGTAAAATGTTCGTTTGGAATACTGAAATACTTACACGAGTGGGCGCGGTAGAGCAGGAAGTGCTGCAGTCAGCATTTTTTATTTTCAAATCTTCTTTACGACTGATAGGGAAAAGGCAACGGAGCGGAGATTTTCACGTTTCGTTTAGAATGTTGCGAAATGAGAATACTGAAGCCCTCTGACATGTCAAATAGCCGTACTCCATTTTAGAACAATAAAGGCACAAAGGCAGCACGGAGTGCTGCCGCGCGCTCGCCGGAAGGTTAAGCAAAATATATGTTATTTAAATATTATTCCTTATGTCAATGATTAGGAAAAAATTGCTCAAGTATTTCTTTTGAACAACTCTTAGTATTTGTAATAAAGAGTATTTCACATATTACAAACGAGTCGATCTAATAATAAAATGCTTGTTTACATATTATTCATGTTATTGTATATTAAAAGTATGGAAGGAAATTAATTCCATTAAAATATGTTCATAGAGCAATAGATTTTACTGAGCAATAGCACTTACGTTTATATCGGTGTGCACACTCAAATCTCTGAACCATTACTGTTTCCAGCAAATTTCACAATTTCTGATATAATTTTCAACAGATCTAATGTGGTTTACTACTTTGCAAATCAATTACTCATTCATCTCTGACTTATGCTTGCCCCATGCGGTGCAATGAAGTCCCTACCCATCTGAAAGCATTGGTACCTGAACAGCACGTTCTGTTAAGCATTATTTGCACTAATTATCTAATATTATAAAACCAATTTAACCCCCAAAAGTGTTTCTAACCCTCATAAAAAGTTTTCCTCCGGTGGAATTCGAACTCACGTACCTACGATTCGCAAGCACATCGCTTATCCGCTTCATCAAGCATGTGAGTTGTAATATAAATATTGCGGAAGCTTTAAAAAGGAAGTCTAGAATATTCAATTTTCAATTACTCTCAGGTTTTAATGAAAATCGAATTCAAAGATCCAATTTTGAAGAATATATTTCATTAAAAAATATCTATCTTCAATATTTTAATTGTAAAAAACGTGCATTTTTTTGAAAATTCATAGCTTTTAGAGAAATCTGACCCAGATATATTTAGAAAATTGCTTAGATTTATTTTAGAAACCATTAAAGAAAAAATTGGGGTCATTTTCAGAAAATGTTGAAAATGTTTAAATTCCATTAAGGGTATCCTCAAAATACAAATATACTATATATATTAAATTAATGAGGATGTTACAAACGGCCTGTCTTCTCGCCGGTGCGAACTGTCTTGCCTCCCGAACGAAAGACAAGGGAGAGGAGCGCCAGCCTTCCCCCTCCCCAAGTTCTCTCCTTCTCACGCTATGGAAAAGGGAGCCAGTGTATGCCCCAAACATGGCCGGTCGAGCAACATGCTACAAACGTCTCTTTAACAAATGAACAATTTATCGATTTTGCGTGCGCTTACAACAAATGCCAGGTGTCACATCGCCACCCAATACTATCAAAAGTTCAGTAATTAGTGGAACATTCCCATCAGCAGCCAAAGTGTAAACTGTTTTAGTGAGTGCAGTGTTTCAAAGTTACACGTGGTAATCATCCGATCATCATCCGTAATCATCTGTATCATCCAGACAGTTACAAGTTTCAAAAGGGTAATCGAGGTATTTGCAAGGACTCTAACAAAAGTATGGTACAAAAACTATTTCTCGAAAGGTGTAAAGAAATTCAGCAGATCGAATCCAAGTCCAAAGAAAACGTGAACAAACTGTTTAATATGAATTCAAATTGCTTTCACATGTAAATTATTCAAAGGTTATTCCAAGCATGAAAATATTGTAAATTAGTAATAGTAGTAGATAGTAGTTAAAGCACGTGCATAGGTAAATTTCACTTATTGTAAATTTGTTCAATAAATTAGTATTAAAGGAGACCGTCAAGGTTCAATAACTACTAATTTTGCCCACTCATTGTTCCTTTCATTTAAACCATGACCAATTAGATTGGATGTGGAGTAAGTTGTAGTTACCAGAGTAGATTTAGATTTAGATTTATTTATTTGTCAAAAAAACAGTAAAAACTGTATATGACGTGTGGGGAAAGAAATTAAAATTACCCAGAGCAACTGCCTTGGGTCAACTTCATCCCAAACAGAGGACGTGACATTAGTCACATCCATTGGGGTTTCTCAAATCAGATCGGAATACTTTGAATGATTTAGGCGCTAGAGTTGATCAGCGACAGACGGACGTTTTTCCGTAACCCAATTTTTCGGCATCAATGCCCCACGAAACGTTGATTCTCACTCCACAACTTAATATATGCTTACCTTGAATATTTGACGTACTTTAGTAGTATAGGATTTATCTACTTTTTTGGACCTACAAGATCAGTTTTTTTTTCGAGAAATTGCCACATTTCGATTTAGCATTACAATACTTAGCCAATACTATGTAAGTACAGGATGAGAGAAAGTAAAGAATACAAGTGACGAAACTTAAATTTGTACGCTGAATTATAAAAGCCGTTAGGATTCTTCCGGACTCACATATTCAAAGATAAATAAAAATCAAACCACTTTTCCTGTATCATACTCCAACTAAAAATGTCTTCCTAAATCTCTTATTCTTACCTTGAATATTTGATCTAGGTATAACCAAATCAAAATCCAAGGCATACACGTCCAAGGTATCGAAAAGGCAAGCTACGTCAGTGATTGATAATTCAAAAAAAAAAAAAAAAAATAATACGAAGATTGTTAAAACTAAGAGAAAATTAATCCTAACTTGTTTATTTTATTAGTAACTTCTAACACAAATATTAATAGACTTACAACTTACTTCATCCAAAAATATATTGCAAATAATATTTTGGATTTTAAAACTCCAGGACAACATTCGTATTGAACATGGAGAATAAATTATTCAAAAAACAACAAATCTGACAATTCCACTGACAATTACTCCAACAGAAAGAGAGTGTGTTTGCAACAATGCATCAAAGAGTCTCGAAAGACTTCCCAGCACAATCCTGTCAGTTTCTTTCAAAAGAGATCCCTCCTCCTTTTTCCTTCCAGACAGCTCCGACGCCTCCCGCAGCCAGACTCTTGTTAGCGCTACAGATATTCCCGCTCGGCACAAAACGCGGCCCCGTTATGAAATCTACTGCGCAAAGCTTCTTACGGAGGCGCAACTTTACGACACAAGAAACGGCGCCGGGAATCCTGTCGACATGGCGCCGCGATCGTGCGTTGTTTGATCTGGCACCGCGCCGCCAGAAATGAGCGGAGGCAAACGCAATGGCGACGGTGGGTGGCTAGGGATGTAACATCGATGTTCCTCTCAAATTATCGGTGATATAAACATCGATGTATTGAAATCGATGTTTGTTTGTTGTATAAGGCGAGTCGGGAGGGATGGATCAGGACATCAATTGATGTCACTGCAGTGCTTCTGACCGGGAGGTCCTAGGTTCGAGGTCCGGTAGAGGCAGAATTTTCAACACTAGCTAGATAGGTAGGTCGAATTCAGTCGCTGTCTGGAGGAGAATTCTAGCACACGACTCCCGTGATCGGCAGTTTTACGTGGATTCTTCAATCAACACCAAGAAATTGCTGGTGCAGTGTCCTAACAAACGGGCCATGAATCGCGATATTTTCTTCCTCTTCCTTGTACAACCTCACCCCTTATTTACAGACACACACACACACACACGTATACGCCGTACCCTAACACACATACCGGGAGACCGGTCGGAACATACATCTTGTCCGAGTTGGAGTGTCCCACTGATGGGAGAAACCTGGTCGGGAAAACTCTGTTAGCCAACGTTAGGATGGAGCCGGATCTCTCTATTCAGCCTGGGAAGAGCACTACCAATTCCCGAGGAATACACACTATACTGGGAAAACACACAACACTACACGGGACTACTTACCTTGGCAGTTGACGCGGCCGGAATCACTAATCAATCAATAAAAATATCGATGTTTTAAACATCGATGTACTGAAGTCGATATCTTTTTCTATACAGGGAACTTTTAAATTTGCTGCGCTCTTGGACGTCCGCTGAGGCAGCAGTGTGTCTGGGACACGCGCCAGCGGTGCCAAGCCAGAAAATCATGTCTCCACTAGAAGCGGCGCACGGTGGTCTGAACAGGGTCGAAACGCGCGCATAGGCACCAATTTAATTTTTGAAAAAGGATTATTTCTTGGTAAATATCAATTCTACATACTTTAAATTACTAGAAATCAGAAAAAATAATAATTTGTATCAATGCTTACAGCCATACGACCCCTTTAAAGCCATGCCTTTCAGCCGAGGAAAAATTTAGCCACTCAAGCAGTGAAAATACACTTATCTTTCATTGTTTATAACTTTTTACCTAATCAAATTTCAACTTCCAGGAATTGTATGTGTTTTATATACCCTTCTTACTATATTACAGCCTTTGCAGTGTCAATTCTTTTTTTAAATTTAATTAAGCCTTACGTAATTAAGGTGTGCAAAAACCTCTTATTCCTTTAACTAAGTAAACTTTCACAGGCAATTACACAAAAACACATCGCTGAAATTAATATATGTTATTAAGCAAACATTACTGAACGTTTTTCAGTTGAGATCAGCTGCTCCAGTCAGCCCCTCTTGTGGTGCTTGGAAAGAGCATTATTACCTCCGGACATAATACTGAGCACGTTCACTTCTTGAAAATGTTTAATCTTCTCAAATTTCGGATTTCCATTAATTGCGTAAAATTTTCAATTTCTTTTCAAACATATTCCTTCTTTTAATTTGCCAAATTTAATAGTTTTTCAATAAATTTAAACAAATGAAATTGAGATCTGCAGAACTGAAACATGCAATAAGCGAAATTTGACAAGCAATAACATTAAAACCTCTGAAAAAATCCCTTTGAAATTAAAGTATGTTATTAAATAAACATTTGTAATTAGTTTTTCGTTGACAACAACCACCTTGGCCAACCTCTATTTAAGCTGTACATGACGAGGTTCAAAAGACGCATGATTTTCATTAATTAAGTGATCTTTGACGGGAAATTACATAAAATAAGTAAAAACACTTCCATGAAATTAATGACTATTATTAAATGGACATTTGTTAATGTTTTTTCGTTAACAACAGCCGCCTCTGCTGGCCCCTTTTAAAATGGCTACCGTTTAAAGTTTACATGACGAGGTTGGCAAGAATGCGTCATTTCCGAAACTAAGTGATTTTTGACGGACTCAAAAACAACTAGAAATATTTCTGTGAAATTAATAATTATAATTAATTAGACATTGTTTGATGTTTTTTTGTTAACAACAACCGCCTTGGCCTGCCTTTTTTAAAATGGCGAAAATTTAAACTTTACATGACGAGCTTTGACCCATTTCAATTAACTAAGTGATCGTCGACGAGCAATTATAAAACAACATAGAAACACACCTCTGTGAAATAGTGGATATTAAGTGAACAATTGAAAAAAAAATTCGTTGCCCGGAATTGCCTCTCTCTGTGGAAGTGCAGTCAGCAGTGGAAGCGCTGGATGTCATGCCAGAGATGCCATAATAATTAAATAAAAAACAATATAAATTAAGTGGAATATTATTATTTCACATCTATAATATGTTTCGTTAGATTTATACTCAAAAAGTCACTAAATAAATAGTTATTTAACTTAACATTCTATGCGCGCGTTTCGACCCCGATCAGACCACCGTGCGGCGCGGCGCCGGACTGTAAGAGGGGCGCCGGACTCTCTTGTTGGTGGGTTCATTCTTTCTGAGCTTGGTTATGCTCTCATGGTAAAATATGTTAGTTGACTTCGTTTCCCGATACAAGTTGGATTATGGAAATTTGTAAAGAAGATTCAAATCAATTGTGTTTTTGTTAAAACTCGGCTTACTGATTTCGATATATTTCATTTGTGAACATAAATTCATTTTGTGTTCGATATTTATACGTTTCCAATGTTTTATTCGTCGATGAAAAATACCCTTAATTACAATTTTGTAAAAGTTAAAATATAAAATAACTGATGCTACCACTGTCTACTTGTTCGAACCACACGAAATCGGTTTGCAATTCCTTCATCGAGCAAACTATCCCTCAATCAAGATGATACAGGTACCCAGATATTTCATTCGTATTTCGTCATATCTTGCTCATAGGAAACGCTAATATTGACTCTGAAAACGTCACGATAAGTGTAATAGAAGCTTCGCACATCAACTTTTTCAACAAGTACAGTTATCCATTGTTTCAAGTTTTAGTAAGTTTTTTCACTTTATCCTTTGCATTAAGCCCCTCAGACTGTTAATAGAAAGCAATGATGTTTTGAATTCTCAATACAAACGTATTGAATATACATGGTTAAACTACATGGAAGCTGATCCTAAATTTGCTGGAAAAGTCATGTTAGTATCCGACTTCATCTTTTCTTATTTAGATTTCCCTACAATTCAATATTTGATGTTCTCTTGTTGCTACTCCAAGCGATCTTCTATTAATAATACGAATCATCTCAATTAATTCTCATCTTTCCATATTTGTTTCTGTAGTTGAACGTATATGCATATATTTAATGTTATACTTATTGTGACAGGGTAAATGCTTTACATAGAAATGGCGTGCACATTATCCTCCTTTGTGTGACAGGTCAGGTCAGTGTTACGCCACGTGAAGAGCCGTGAAACGACGTGAAAACGTGCAAGCACGTGCGCCTCGCCAAATCTAAACGGTGCAATTTCTTCATCTGAGTGAGTTCGAACGGGGCATAATGATTGGTCTTCAAAAAGCGGGTTTGTCTTATCGTCTTGTTTGTCTTACCTTAACATTGCGGCTCGAACTAGGCGCGCTGCCACGGCAGAGATGCGTGTGTGAAATCAGTGAATAGAGGAGGTCGTACACAGCGTCAAGTAGGTACTGAACCAAACAATGTGACCATAGCGCGAGATGACCGCCATATTGCTCGCATGGCCCCTAGCGGACAAAACGGCGTCGTCGACAGTGTTGGCTCGACTTTGGAGCATTGCAACGGGTGGACATGTCTGCGTCGAAGGTTCGACGCCGTCTGCCGAGGTCTGGACTTGTTGCACACATACCATTGCGTCAGATTCCGTTAACCAGAGACCAATACCTCAGACAGCACTGGGCACATGAACGTGTTCACTGGAATGCTAAGTGTCAAATTGTAGTGTTTTCGGGCGATGGCCGCTACAGCCGATGACGCTACAGCGATGGCCGCGTTCGTGTTCGACGCTACCATGCTTATCGCAATCTGCCGACCTGCGTTGTACCGCCCCATAACGGACAAACGGCAAGTGTGATGGTTTGGGGTGCCATTGTCTAAAAGTGCAATCTCGCCTCGTACGTATTGAGAACAATCTGAAAAGCAACCCTTACATCAAGGAGGTTTTGGAGCCAGAGGCACTGTTCCTCCTACAATCATCTCCACGTATCATATTTCAGCAGGGCAATGACCGATCGCAAAAGGCGAAGAATGTGCAAGCATTCTGCAAAGAATGATGGGTACCACTGCTTCCCTGGCCTGAACATTCGCTCACATGTCCATTGGGCATGTCTGGGATATGATCAGTGGGCAAATTCTGGTCCTCCTGCAGCCGCTGTCGCTGCTTTGTGGTCACGCATATAAACCGCGTGGCAGTGTGTTCCCTAGCAGCATATCCAGGTTCTCTTTGAATCCATGCCACGACATCTAGAGGCACTGATGGCAATGCGTGGCGTCTCCACGCCGTACTAAGTACTCAAGGTAAAAATGCAGGTGCAGTTATGTAATTCTGATCATTTGTATCTTGTGATATTGCTAAACTGTGGAATACATTTCATTGTAATAATACGTAGCCTTCTTGGTGTTGCAATTTTCACAAACACCAGTATATTTAAAAAATACATCCTAATTATCTATGTTGTACTATCATTTTAAAATATCACGCTGTACTATCGCAAAGGCAACTCTAAAAACAGTAATGTATTCCCCCTATGAATAGTTGTTAATTATAAATATTACAATAACTATATAATTTCATCATCTTTAAATACGAACAAAAGTTGCCAAATATTTGTTATAGAGGAAACTTGAAATGCAATTTTAATTAATGTAAAAAACAAGACTACATGCTATTATGTAAAATAAACTTTGTATTTATTTATAAATTATTTTGCCAAGAAAAAATTTTTTCTAAATCTTGGATACAATTTTCAAGTGAAAACATAATGACATATTAAACATAACTAATTAACGTTAAAATTTTTAATATGAGGAAGCCCTATAAATGAAAGCGGTTTTTTCGTTTAAAAGATTGTATGTTCGGAATCAAATGAAGATATAAAGATCTCCCGAAATAAACTAGTTGAGAGCTATTTAAAGGGGAGTCAACATTCCTCATGCATTGTATGCTGCATTGTATCTGTGTCTTTACTATTGCATCTTATTGACTCTAGCCAGACATGCTCTTTTCTTCCAAACGGAAACACACGGATACATCTGCGCGATTCCCCTAGAGATAAAACTATTTCAAATCAGCGAGCACAGACTCAACTACACAGTTCAACCATCACACATCTTAGTTTACCTCATTGCTCATTCACGAAAGATTTAAAGAGAGTCGACGTTCCAATTGTATTTATACGAAACGTATTTCGTACCAATTAGTTACGAAATTATAATAATTCTCCTTACCCGTGTACCTTGTTCTTCTTCTTTCATCAACGCGATACCATCCTTTGAAAGAAAAAAAATTCCGGATCAACGAGCGGTACCCCAACCCCCCTCTCCTTCCCCCATTGCTCCACCACGAACGCTTTGAGCCCGATCGCCGGCTCTTCGGAGCGCGAGGGGACGTTGCAGCGAGGCGGATTTCGCGCATGACCGACTGTAACAGCGCGATATAAGGGCTTAAAGCACGTAAAAAAACGTCGCGACCAGCGGATGTGTGGCTGCGAACGCTTTGCTCCGCGCAGCGGAACGCCTGCTTGGGCGGGGAACACCCATCGCCGTTATCTGCGACGCCAGCGTCGCTGGCGGTAATCGCGGGAACCTGTCGCATTGCCCCGCAGCTGCCGCGGCCTCCGCCTCCGCTTCCGCCTCAACCGCCTCCGCCTCAATCGCCTCCGCCTCCACATCAGCCGCCTCCGCTTCCGTTTCCGCCTCCGCCTCTGCCACTGTCTCCGCCTCCACCTTCGCCGCATCTGCCTCTGCCTTCGCCTTCTCTTCCGCCTCCGCCTCTGCCTCTGCCTCCACCTCCGCCTCCGCTTTCGCCTCCATCGCCTCCGCCTACCCCTCCGCCTCCGCCTTCCCCTCCGTCCCTGCCTCCGTCACCGTCTCCGCCGTCTCCACCTCAATCACCGCCAGCGCCACTGTCTCCGCCTTCGCCTCCGCCATCGCCTCCTCCTCCGCTTCCGCCATTGCTTCCACCTCCGCCATCGCCTCCACCTCCGCCATCGCCTCCACCTCCACCATCGCCTCCACCTCCGCCATCGCCTCCACCTCCGCCATCGCCTCCACCTCCGCCATCGCCTCCACCTCCGCCATCGCCTCCACCTCCGCCTCCACCTTCCCCTCTGACTCCGACTCCACCTCTGCCACCGCCTTCGCCTTCACCGCCGCTGCCGCTGTCGCCTCCACCTCCGCCTTCGGCTTCGCCTCCGCTTCCGCCGCCTCCGCCGCCGTCTTTGTCTCCACCATCCAACTCCGCCACCGCCAAATTCGCCACCACCTACGCCGCCGTCTCCACCTCCACTTCCACCTCTGCCGCTGCCGCTGTCGCCGCCGCAGCATGCGCTGTTTGTGGATCTGCTCTTGTTCCCTCGGACGACGACTCCAGCACCCCACGTTGTGAGGCAGAAACCAACGCCATCATTGCCGCTGCCGCCCTCGCCACCACGGTCGTTTGTAAGAACCTCCTAGGAAGGGGAGCGATGTCATGACATCTTAGTGCCGCTCCAGTGGGCGGTGGAGATGAGAAACAAATGCTGTACACCTGTGTCGGGATGTAAAGTTTTCCTGAATCTACAAGCAACAGCAGGGTGATCGCGAACAGTTTTTCTGAGTTTACATGCTGAGTTTACAGGGTTTACCAGAAAATGGTGTTAATTACATGAGTGATATGAACTACTCATTCCCTGTATTCAACTGCTGCTAATTCCTGATTTCCATTTGACTATCGATCAGTCTGAAATTGTTTCTGTTAATATCAAACTAAAGTTATTAGCTGCAATTACTATTAGAGGCATTGCAAGGATTATTTGATGTAACAACATTAAAAAAATATTAAAATAAATTTTTTCTTACGTTTGTTCGTGGCGCCGACGCTCACGATACATTCGTTCGCCAGTTGCCAACATAGTGGTCGTTCGAAAAGCCAGTGCTGAACGTCTGTATACCTACACATTTATACACTACGCTACCACACTTGTCGGGAGACTGGTCGGGAGCTTAGAGCTTATCCTGGGTGGGGCAGTGCCCCTAGTAGGGAGATAACTGGCTGGGGAAAATCCCGGCAAGCCAACGTATAGATCGTCGCCGGACCTCGCCATCCTTGCTAAGGAGTTGATGCGCCGGGAATCACTAATCACTTAATCAGGAACTGAGCGTCCGTGTAATTTCCACGATTTCATACGCCGATATAGTTATCAAGAAATGTTTCTCCTGGATTGAGTTTGCTGGCAAAAAAGCAACATGTTAGTGTCGTGTCTCCGTGACAGGTGTTCACATTTTTATTCAGCACACTTCTTTTACTAATCACTTTTACACATTTCAACCACTTGCGATGTCCTTTCAGTCACTGAAAACTGAACAATGGTTTCTCTCCTAATTGTACACTACCACTAAGTTGTTCTTGTTTCTATGATGTATTGATGTTTCCGCTTGCATCAATTGCTAAGGTCATTAATTCTGTAGCTGAGATAATGTTTTACCGCACGAGGGGGCAGTGAACTTCCCCTGTTGAATGGCGAGATCGCAAGCAGACTTGTAGGTCAACGCCTGGAGTTTTCCCCGACCAAAAAGGGGCGGTACCGGCGGTAAGGGGCGGTACCGGTAAAAGCGGGGTACCATCGCAGCCAGGACAAGCCCTAAACTCCCGATCGGTCTCCTGGCATGTGCGATAGTGTGCTGCACGTGGCGTGTATGAGAAAGGGATGAGAGGATAGGACATGGATGAGGAAGGAGAGATCGTACGTGGTCCATGGTCCGTCCGTTACGATAGTGCGCCGGCATTTGCCTGATGTTGATCGCAGCAATTACGAAAAATCAGAAAAGCAACCACTAGACTTATCCTCCAGACAGCGATTGAATTTGACTTTGCTTTGTAGTCGGAGCTCGAACCCTAGGGCCACCGAGTAAGACACTGCAGTGATATCATTTGATTTCATGAACCACCTAAGCCGTTTTTTAACAGAAAAGTGGCATAAATGGTGTTTATAAGTACTGCAATGACTATAAATAAATGTTGATCATTTGTTTTTCTACGTACTTATAATTTATGATCTGCACCATCCAGTGTGAGCGTGTGTCGTGAGCTGTGCAAAGCTTAGAGGTAACACCGAGATTCTTAATAGGTTGTCTGCACATTTAAGGATGCGAGGGACGGATGCTATACACCTCTTTAGAGGGTAACGTTTTCTTGTGTTAAGGCGGTAGGATAGTCAAGATTTGTTTGTTTTACTAATTTATATTTATATTCACAATACAAATCATCTTTTATTCACATCAGAGATTAATAATATAATATACCATTAATTTTTCTTTATTTCGACTTTTTATTAGTATTCTGCAGTAAGAACAATACTGCTGAATCAAACCACATAAAACGATTTCCCAAAAACGAAGAGTGGTAAAGAACAACAAATATAATACTCCCATTTAACTTTACAAGAAATTATTTTTTCACAAAAGCAGTATCTACGTTTACTGCAAAATCATAGATTAATATATACATAGAGCAAGTTAAATGATAAATAAAAAAGCAGTCGAAATTGTGTAAATTCGGTGCTTTTTTATTTCTGAGTTATTTTTCTTTCTGAACAAATATATTCACTTCTTTTGCAAATCATATATAATTTACACGTTTTTGGAATGTTTCTACGCTTCTGTAATGCAAATGTTTGCCTAGAAATATTTCTTTCAAACCAACATTTGAGTGTTTATTGCAGCTCAGGTGCTCGGAATATCCACGTAGTTTATCAGACAAAATATGCTTAAAATTGTCTTAAGAGATTATTTTCGAAGTTTTGACGTTTCCACCCCGGACAGCATAAGAATTCTATATACGTCAAGAATATAAAACTATTGCTGTTTCATAATGCAACACGCAATCAGTAAATATTTAATGGCATTTTCCTTGGAGCCTTACTGACGTCAGAAGACGTCAGATGTGCGGCATAGTGACACACTAAATATGATAATTCAGTCGGCACGCGGTACAAAATCAAATTGTAGAAACCCTCAATTATGGATGGCAATTGAAACTTATTGTCTATTTCCCCCAATATAAAATGAAAAAGCATTCTACTTGCACGATGCCAGTGGTGAATATAATAGCTTTTGTTTTAAATGAACGTCATCGCTCCTCTACCACAGCTTGTCAGGAACTCAAAGCTGTTTCTCTGCAAAACACATGTCAGAAGGGAATGCCGTCCACAAAAATGGGCAATTCTTTATGCTTAACGGTCATGTACGCTATTTAGAGAATTGTGCGCTGTGCTCCCTAGCCATCACGGACTAATGAAATTCACAAAAAGAATTTTATTATTGCGGTATTTATGCGCTCAACTATTTTAAGTAAAATATTATACAAAGGGGGTATATAAGAAGAATTAATTCGAAGAAATAATGAATTATGGAACAAAAGTGTCACAAGTGATGAATCAAATTCTACTGTAATATATTTTTCAAAATAAGAAATTTTTACAAAGAGAAATTATTTAAAGTTGGACGGTAGGCCGATTTTTAAAAAAAATGGAATTTTCTTTTTTTGCATAATTAAATATGTTATTTTATGAACATTTCTAGATATGATTCATTGATTTGTTCCGTCTACAAGTGCAGGAAATTTATTTTTAAAGACAACTGTCAGACACTGACAACTGTCAGACTGCAATATTACTGTACTCCTCGCCATTCAACTTCTAATATCTCTGGTTGTAATTTAGTCAGAAAGCTAGCTTTTCTTTACTTTTGTAAAGGAATTTAGTCTGCAGGTGCTGATAGAACTGTCTGTGCAATAGTCCAATTTTTGTTAGTGCATTTATTTTTTAAACAATTGCTTCGCATGCATAGAAGCGTGACTCGATGTGTTTGTTTTATAGTAAAGTTCAATTTATTATCAATTATGGTGTGTTACAGGGTACAAAATTAAAAGAAATAGTTTCATATGTTCTCTAAAGAATAATAAAATGTTCTACAATGGCGATAAAGAAATCTTTAAAAGACGCATTTTCAAAGAAAATCAGCATATCAGATCAAATCCTTTGCATCACGAAAATGATGATAATATACGTTCGAATCCATGTGAATAATATACGTTCTTCCTTGTCAATCTAAAAGGAAAAGAAACGTAGTGTAAATACAGAAGTTGAGAATTAATAAGTGAAGATATAACTTCTCAGAAGATGTCTAGATGGCAAAATTCAAAATATGAGGCATTCAAGAACACCATTTGTAAAAGCATATCAGAAAATCTTTTTGTAGGTCTCAGAACCTTACATTTACGAATATCTGAAGATGGTGTATATATAACGATAGAAATTATGTCATATGAGAAGTCCTGAAAAAAATACGTATGTTACCTGGGAAAACCCATGCTGATATTTGTAGAGAACTTGACAGATTACGCATTGCAAAGGCAGAATATGGTGATCAGCAAATGTCAGGGGAGGCAAGAAAGAAGAACAGAAAACGTCAGGCTGCTCTAAAAGGTAGCAAAACATGTTATTATGGTGTAGGCTGCCCTTAGTAACTTTCAAGTGAAAAATATTCTAAGTTTTCCTAACATATGCTTCTCTGAAAATTTTGAGCGCCATTTTCTCAGAAGTTTAAAGTTTCAAATGTTTGCCTCATTAACTCCGAAACTATTCAAGATATTTCCATGAAAGTTTTACTGATGATAAACCATGTTATACTAAGAATGTGGATTCTCAATCATGATTATTGCTTCTTTAGTTCACGCGTTAACAATTGTTTTGCGCCTTTTTTTAAGAAAAGACATCGCTTTTTTGGAAAAAGAATTATAAATCGCTTCAGAAAAGAGGTAACAAGTTAATTGAGGATCAGTAATCTCTTCATGCATTACTTAATAAGTAGTGCAAAATTCATTGATATTTATTCAGTAGTTCCCGAAAATATGGGTCACCAAATTGCTTCTTTCAACACTGATGGGATAGGGCCTACCGTCTCACCATAATAGGATCATGCAAATCACGAAGAAAAAAGTAGCTACTTGTTTCTGTACCTAAATGTATTATGTATAGTGTTATCTTCTGGGATGATAGCATATTTGCAGATTAAGAAACATAACTTTAAAACAACCAAAAACATGCAAGTTTTTAAAATTTTGTGTTAAAGAGTTGTAAGAACATAAGTAATAACTGTCTTAACCTTCCGGCGGGTGCGCGGCAGCACTCAGTGCTGCCTTTGTGCTTTTATTGTTCTAGAATGGAGTACGGTTATTTGACACGTCAGAGGGCTTAAGTATTCTCATTTTGCATCATTCTAAACGAATCGCCAAAGTTTCCGTTCCGTTGATTTCTTCTTATCAGTCGTAAAGAAGATTTTAAAATTTAAAAAAAATGCTTACTGCAGCACTCCATGCTCTACCGCGCCCACTCGTGTAAGTGTTTTTAGTATTCCAAACGAACATTTTACTTATTTAGATTGTTCGTTTATAAGTATTTTCGATCAATGTACGCAAAATCAAAGATGTTGAAAGCTGTTTTTGTGAATTTTTTCCTATTACCTGTAGTCTTATTTTTGTTTTTCTTTGCTGAAGGGCTGAAACAGATGAAGAAATCAGTCATTTTCATGAGTTACTGGAAACGGCTTCATAAAAACCAATTCATGCATTTTCTTATATTTAAGGACAGTAACTGTTTCATTTAATTAATTTGTCTATTTAATAACAATTATCTAGTTGATTTATTTCTTTGTTTATTTTGTTGTATAAGGTTTTCTGAAACTGTTTTTTATTATTCTATACCTAAAAATAGCCATATTTCTGTGATTTATAACATGTATTAACAATAAAATGGTAATAAATAGTTGTGAGTGTTTATACATCCTTCTTCAACTAAATAATAGAAGTTTTGAAGGTGCAAAAGACTGTTTTCTTGAGGCAGCATAGAGTGCTCCTACGCGCCTGCTTATGTGACTCAAATAGGTGCTTAAGTTGAATACATGTTTCACAGAGATTTTGGTGAATGGAGAAAACAAACGAACCCTATTAAATCACGCGTTCAACACATACATTTACATTTATCTAATGATGATCCATCCTATACTTCTCTCCGTAAAATTACTTCCAAACATTCATTTTTTAAAAATTTTCTTCAACTTAGAAATATAATAACAAGGTATAAGCTTAATAGGTCCAAGCAAGGGAACATAAAAAATATAGAAATCTATATTTTGGTAACAGATGATAATATAAATTATCGAGCAGTGACCCCATATGTTACACGTTGAATGTTGCGAATTGATTCATTAATTATTTTAGTCATTGTGTTTACATTTTCGTATTAATCATTCAGTTTCCCAGACTGTCTACATTAGCCACCTATTCCCTTCACATTCTCCTTCTCCTTGCCATGAATTAAGTCAACATTCCTTTTCCGGGCGTGTGAACTATTAACGTCATTATTAGTCCCGTATGTGTGGTGTACGTTATATTCTCCGAAGTGAGGTAGTTTTCCTGACTCTGGAAGGTAAGATCCGCAGACAACATTCATGTTTGCTTGTGGGTTTACCTCATTCGCGTATCTCCCACAACGGACGCCACGTGCCTCTGCCGGGAAGTGTTCTAAGCTCCAACTGGTCTGTCAACATGTGCGATAGAGTAGTGTGCATGAGGGTGTGTGAGTGTTGGGAAAGGAAGAGGCGAGGAATATGAAGGAAAGATCACGCGCGGTCCCAGGCTCCTTTGTTAGAATACTCTCCGGTACTTCCGTTGTATTGGTCAGAGAAACTACGGAAAACTATCGATCAGCTGCTGGAAGATTTATTGCCTAGGCTACGGCTGAATTCATGCCATGAAGCTAAAGTCGAAAAAATCCTCCACTGTCCGGACTTCAACCTTACGATCGACCATCCAGAAACTGCAGATGCAACGATGTTACCACAGAGCCACTGCAGCAGGTGTAAGCTCCTAGACTCGCGCCCTGGCAGAGGAAAGGACAAAGAAGAGGAAAAAAAAGGTCGCACGGTAGGTGGCCCTTTTGTTAGAGTACTGCTCAGGAATTTACTTTGTACTGATCGGAGAAACTACGGAAAACTACCGATGAGAGCCACTGAAAACGGTCATTCCCAGACTACAGCTGAATTCAAAGCAGCCACGAAGTAGTATCGAAAAAATCCGCCACCGTCGGGAATTCAACCTTACGACCGACCAGTCAGAAACTGCAGACGCAGCGATGTTGCCACGAAGCCACTGCAGCAGATGCAAGCTCCAAGACTCGCAGCCCTGGGAGAGGAAAGGACAAAGGAGGGGAAGGAAAGACCGCGCCTCCCCTGGCCCTTTTGTTAGAATGCTGCTCTGACACTTTCGTCGTAATGACCGGAGAAATCACGGAGAACTACCATTCAGAGCAATTGGAAAACGTCTTCTCCAGACAACAGCTGAATTCAAACCAGCCCTGAACTAGTATCGCAAAAATCTGCCAGCGTCGAGACTTCAACCCTAGGCCCTCGCGGTCAGAAACTCTAGACTCTTCCCTAGACTACGGCTGAATTTATGCCATAAAGCTAAAGTCGAAAAATCCTCTACTGTCCGGCCTTCAACCTTACGACCGACCAGTCAGAAACTGTACATGCAGCGATATTACCACAGAGCCACTGCAGCAGGTGCAAGCTCCAAGCCTCGTGCCTCATCCCCCCTTCCGGGCGTTGCCATGCATCACATGGGCGCCGTTCTCCATCCTCACCGAGCGTCCTCATCCATCGTGAGGCTTCGCCTCTCCCCGCAGCGTGCTTCCTCCTCCTCCACCTCCTCCTTCGCCCTCGCGCCCTTGCGCCCCCGTTTCGTTATCTGGCAGCGGGCTGGCCGCCGCCCCGCCCTGCCCGGCGTCAGCCCCGCAAATATTGACGCAAGCGCGGCCGGCGATACGGACGAGCGCGTTCTCGTGTTCGGTGGCGGCGGCGACGGAGGCGGCGGTGGCGGCGGAGGCGGCGGTGGCGGCGGAGGCGGCCGCCACCACCCACGCCTCCCGCACCATGTAGAACCAAGTCTCCCTCCCCGGCACCTCCCTGCACCGAAATGAGTCAGGTGCGGTTCTTCCGTTAGGGTATGTCACCCTCCGAGTTCGTACACTTCCGCGGCTGGAGTCATTGCATTCTTGGCTGTCCGGGATACCCATCCCGTCCTATATAGTGCGACACGTGAGCCTCTCGGCAGCAGTTTAGCGGCTGAAGAAAGCCAAAGCAAGATGGCCGAAACCTCAGATCCTTCGACTCAGGACGCGGCTTATCCCGGACAGCCAAGAATACGTGAATTCCTATGGGTAAAAAATCTTCATAGGATAGTCTCATAGTATTTTATGTACTTCGATTATCTGTAATGGTAAGCCCTTGTAATAGTTCGTAGACAGTGTGTGCTAGCTTTCAGTGGTGCTTCCCGGATTCGTATCCCGGTCGGGGCAGAAATAGAACTATAGCTTTCTATCACAACCGCCCCAGTTTATACAGCTGTATGACGAAAGAAAAGTTCAGGCGAGCCAGGCATGCTAGATATGATTGAAGGGATGCTCCATGCTCACTTCAGGTCTCCCTTACCCCCACGATACAAAACCAAAATACTATCCCGGACTGGGAACGCTAGATGGGAAAAGACCTATTCATCCGACTTAAAACGCCAAATACACTTTGTCTGAAGTCAAATTTATGGAATTGAGATCAGTTTCGTAATAAGAATTAATAAAATACGAATTCTAATAATCTATTGCCTTCATGTAACTTTTTCATTGGTCTGTCACCTTCCACAATCCCCCTTCTTTTGATGAGTAATCAAAAGAAATATGTAAAATATACGTTTAGAACACCGTTTTACAAAGTATAAAAATATAGCACGATGTCGTAAAATCTCTTAACAACGCTTGTTATTAAAAGATCCTTGTAATAATATCTTAGTATTCTTGTTTTGTAGATAACTATGAAGTAACTTGTCATCCCAATATATGTAATGTAACGACAATGTGTACTTCCCATTAACATGATACTACCGTTCTGAGCGGCGGAAATGGCCATTAAAGCTATGCAATATTTTTGCAGAAAGTTGAGATAGGTGTTAGGTTGTGTCATGGTATTGTTTTACCAGCCCTACTAAGTTTCAACCATTTCCTCCAAGTTAATTTCGTTTATTTGCTGACACACAGCTCATTATACTTCAGTTGCCTAAAACGTAAACAACAGCAAAAAATGGAATTGTCATGTCGTGTGGTGCACGAGTTGTAATGGGAACGAAACTTGTGTCAACTTGTCGAGTGGGAACGTGACGTGATGTCATGCGATTCTACGTTCAAGAAATTATACGACAATGTAATGGTTTCTCCAACACCTCCAGTCACCCGCGCTCAACTCCCCACTCTTATCTTTCATTCCTTAAACCTCATCGTCCCGCTTGTTTCCCTCCCATTCACAGGCACATCCGGTCCCTGACCTCCGTCGCTCGCATTCAGAAGGCAGACGCTGCTTAACTGTGGTGTGGGCGCGCGCTCTCCGAAGCGCTGACCGAAACACTGTCGCCTGCGCTCCCTTCCGCAGCGTGTCCGCACCGCCAGCGCCCCCTCATTCGCCGACCGCGCCTAGGCCACTAGTATCACCGCCCTCGTTGCCACTTCCTCTTCTTCGAACTTCCGCTCCTCCCATTTCTCCAAGCCTTCTTTTTCCTTCTCTATCTCCACTCCTTCACTTTTCCTCCCATTTAATCCCCTCATGACCATTTCCTGCCACTCTTGTCCTTCCTTCACCTTCTATGACCTCGTTCTCCACCCTTTTCTCTACCCTCCTCTGCCCGTTACCCCTTCTCTCTCCCCCATCTCTCCTTATCCTATTTCCTCCTCCTTTCACAGTCTTCTTTCACAGCCTCCTGTCTCCGCCTCCTGTCTGTCTCTGCTTCCTGTCTCCGCCTTCTTTCAGAGCCACTTTTCACCGCCTCTTTTCACCGCCTCTTTCCACCGCCTTCTTCCACCGCCTTCTTCCTCCGCCTTCTTCCTCCGCCTTCTTCCTCCGCCTTCTTCCTCCGCCTTTTTCCTCCACCTTTTTCCTCCACCTTCTTCCTCCGCCTTCTTCCTCCGCGTCCTTCCTCCGCGTCCTTCCTCCGCGTCCTTCCTCCGCGTCCTTCCTCCGCGTCCTTCCTCCGCGTCCTTCCTCCGCGTCTTGTCTTTCTCCTTTTATCCTCGCCTTTCTTCCCCTTCTCCTCTCCCAACTAAGTACATTGCCTCCTCTTCCTTCTTCTCCTCCCCCTCCGCTTCGCCATTGCCGCTGCCCTCCAGTGGACACCACCGGTGGCGCCGGAGGCTGCGGTCGTCGCCACGGGCGATCGTATCGCTGCGGGGGACGCAGCCGCGCCGGCCAGCGGCAGCTGTTAGGACAGGCGCCGGCGCCGCCGGCGGCCAACGGCTGGAAATAGCTGTGGGAGGGCAGCCGCCGGGCGAGGGGCAGCGGGGGTTGGCGATACTTGCTCCTTTTGGAGATCATTTAAGAGGAAGAATGGAAATCGGAAACGATGCACTAGTGAGGAAAGGAAAATGGACAGGAGTTAAACACTAGAGAAATTATGTAGTAAAATGAAGAAGACAGAGAAGGAAAAGAGAAAGGGAGTATAAGAAGACGAGGGAGAACGGAGGAAATGAAGGAGAGTTAATAATAGGGTGAAAGAGAATATAAGAGGACGGGGAAATATTAAGAGAAAAGAGAAATTGAGAAAATATGGGAAAGAATGTAGACAAAAAAAAATTAAACCCGGGTTAATAGAATAGAAGTGAAGTAGAAAAGAAGAGAGAGACGATAGAGATATCAGGAAAGCATGGAGGCAAAAAGGTGCTGGATATAAAAGGGAGTCATTAAATACTTTCACACTGACGAAGAGGCGACCGTCACGGTGAAAGTGACCATACACCAAAAGAAGACAGCAGAAATGATTATTTCGTTACTTATTTCAAGAACCTCACGGGCAAGAATTAAGGAACAGAAATTAAGAGATGGAGGGTGGAATAAAAGAAAGAAGAAGATATCCAAAGAAAACTGTTGAAACAACGTTGATTGCGATAGCTGGATATGAGTGAGTTGCAAAAAATATCTTTCTTGGCAACTCAGCCCTACTAAAGAACCTATATTCGTATGAAGAAATACTTGTGAAGTGTAATGTAAATAATTCTAAAGGTTTATATTAAACTTTTTTCTTTCTCATTTTACATTTTAATCCAACAAATATACATTTTCTATTGAACGCAATCTTTGTTTATTTATTTGTGTCGATAAAAAATTAAGGCGTAGAAGAAAGTAAAAAACGGCATTTTACAAAATAATATAATATATCATGTGATGAGCAAAGAAGCTTATATTCCAGTACTTTACCGTATATCTCGTTAGCTCCTTCTCTAGGAAGCTGATCAAAAACTGCTAAAGAATATCGGTAGATGTACACACTGAGATGGTAAAACCTCAAAATACAATGTTCGCGAGCAGAATGAAATAATAGTTCTACCATACTTCCAAATATAGCATCTACCTGATGAAAGACAAGTAGATAATGATAAAAACGCAAATACCTCATCTGAAGGCAAGGCCCAAAACTCAGACAATTACAATTTGCTGAGGTCTGTTCCAGAAGTGAGAGGAAATCTTGGAGGGTAAATCCAACGAAAAGTACCTAGGTTCGCTTGCTTGAAAGAAAGGAACGCAAACGGGTTGTAAAATTGACGATGGTGCGAAGTAAGTAACAGCAAAAACGACAGCAATACCTGTTGTAGAACAACAGAGGTTTTACGATGAGAGACGTGCGCAAGTCAAGAAACGTGCTGAAATCACTTAAAAATGCGCAAAAACATTTAAAGAGTTTTTCTGTCGAAAATGCACCGTTTTTTCATCGCACGATTACACAACTTTCTCCTCTTACGCAGAACTTTGTAAGGTTTGAAAAGTAAAAATGAAAAAGTGAAGTAAAAATCCAGATGTACGTGGAAACGAAATCTAATACATTCTGATAATTCCGACCATTGCTCAAACATCGTAATGTGAGGCAATCCTGTGAAGATAGATCTTGTGGAGTGAACATTCAAAAAATTAAAACAATATTGAAGTTATTTAACGAGAGAGAAAAAAATACTAGATGAAACTGGTGGAAAAAGCAGTTCTTGTTAGTTAAACGCTATTAAACTAGTGGTTCTATAACAGCATGTACTTTCTCGCCTCTATTTTCACGCAAAATTACGCGAAAAGTACCAAAATTGTCGAAAAATTATACACGACCTTAATTTAAAATATATCTTTCAGCATATCAAAAATCCACCAAACATGGATTGTGGTTTCACGTGTTGGAGGCCTTTCTTCTAAATTTAGCAACGATATTTATCCACTTTTTCGTTACCAGGGTCCCGTCATACGAGTTTTCTGCCGGATATTCGCCGTTTTTTTGCGTTGCATTACATAACTTTCTCTCTATTCCGTAGCAAGAATGTTAAAAGTTATTTAATGACACATTGGCGATACGACAAGTAGAAGACTGCCGTATGTGCTGTTTACCGGTCTAGAGACTTTATTAAGGGGGCGGATTTTAATGAAATGCAATTTTTTTATTTTAGAACAATGCTTTTACTACAAACGTTAAGTTTATGTTATGATTAAAGGAATTGACCGAATCGACCCCTTTTTATCCGACTTATTTGTGCATTTTTCAAGGATTTAAACGTTTTATATAATTTTACTTGTACTTCAAATAATATTTCCGAGATTCAACAAACATCCTTCACAGAATTTCTGAACGATTCGATTTCTTTGCTCATAAATTGTAATAGCAGGCGTTTTATGTAATCTCCGGTTCATGTGGCACCTAACAACGTCATAGTCGGTTTGGTCGATTTCGCAATAACTAAAGATCAGTACAAACTTCAGAGAGCAGTCCAAACCAAAAGGTTGCAAGCTGAGTTCACCTGAACGAAAGAAAGAAGTGTTACACTAGAAAAACCCGGCAAAAGTTGTTGCCCTTCATCTCCCTCTTTCCCCTCTCATCACCCATTCTCACTGTCTTTCCCTCCTTCCCTCACACTGTCCCTCTGTCTGTTTCTGTTTGTATTTGTCTCTGTCACTGTCGCTCTCTGTCCATCTCATTCACATTTACTTACAGATTCTGCACGTCTCTGAGCAGGTGAGGTAATATCGGGAAGCGCCTGCCCACTAAAAATGAAATAGAATGCTCGAGAAGAGCTCATGCTGTAGATTACGGTGTGAGAAACTTTTCTTTTAGGCCTTCGACCTCAAAAATTTAAGGCCCTAGATCGCCTCATATAGGAGTTATTTAACGATATTGTGACGATACCGAATAGTTAATAGAAGAAAAAAATGATTTTAAACACACGACATAGTAGCCTTTCGCGGGTCTGCGCAGCGCCCCTTTGTGTGCGCGAGGGTCGGACCAATTCGCGCCGGACACGTGCGCGGCGAGGTCCCCTCGCGCTCCCTGTCCGGCAGGGGGCTAGGGTACACGAGAATTATGACCCGATCGGCGCCTCTCTGGCGCCGCCACATCCCCAGGCGACCTGCGCCCCCCCCCCGACGTTAGAGAGAGAGGGTTGAGTGGAATTTTTCCACCGACTTCGGCCAGGAAACGCTTCCGGACATTGGCCGAAATAAAATTAAGACGCAGTTGCCTTTTACCAATAGAGAGGAACCTTTTAAAATTCAAACAAAAATCTTTCCAGAACTTTCGGCAATAAGTAAGGAGAGGGGGGTTACAGAGGCTTCGCGAGATGTGACGAAGTGAAACATAGGAGAGAAGTGAGGAGGACGGTCTTGAGAGTAGGTTCGGGGGGGAGCGAGCACCCTCGTTCGGGTGCAAACGCCGCTGGCGTGGACGCCTCCGAAGTGCGCAGAGCAATCTCGTCCGGTCGCCTGACAAAGACTATCGCTGATTGTGCGGTGCGATCTTGTGCCGCGCGCGAGTCAAAACTATTCAATTCGGCTTGCGTCACTACGCCCGCGACCGCTGCAGAGCTGTATTTAATGCTGAAGTCTCCGCCTACCATCTCTTCGCCGACGTCGGACACGAGTACCTGCCTCTCGGCCCCCCGGCAAGGAGCCTACCGCCAGCTGTGACCTACTGCCGGCCTTTCACCGCCGAAGACGGCGCCCTGATGACCTCACCCCGAAGGTCGGGCATCGACCCTGCGGAGTCTCCTGAAAACACGGTCTGTTGTCCCCTTAGACTTTAGTGAATGACCCGGATCACAGACCTGTGCCTCGTCATAAGCGAGCCGCGCTGTGGCTGTTTTTGAGGATAAACTTCCTAAAGTGTATGTTGCTTCTTCCTCGGTAAATTGTACTTTCATTTGTATTGTCTTGTAGTAAGTAAGAAAGTTATTTGAGTGAACAGGGAATCTGGGAAAAAAGGGGGGGGATGTCTTTGGGCTTAAAAGGGAAAGGGTATTAGTAATAGGATTTTTTTTGTATATTTCATCATTTCAGTTAATTAAATTTTAATTGTTCCTCAAAACCTCAATGAATTTTATTTGGTAACAAGTAGCGTCCGTCCATGGGCTCCCATTTCTTGTAGAGAGTCTCTGCGCCTGAGTTAGCCGGCAACTGAATCAGGTGAGTGAGAGAAGGGGGGGATCTCGATCGCCCGATCGATCCCCGACGTCGCATGCGCTAGGGCCCGCGCGGTAGTGACAATATAGATTCAAAATTCTGCCGAGTGTGTTGCGGGTTGCATTTGACGTGAATATTTAGAGTTGTTCTACAGCGCCATGTAGTGGAGTTAAAACAGCATTAACAGTACATAAATCTTCGGGGGGAAATACACGTAGAAGTGCCAACTTTCATGGAGACAGGTTCAAAGGTGTCAGAGTTTAGCTCATATGGAGTGAGAGAGAGGGAGAGAGAGAGGGAGAGAGAGGGAGAGGGAGGGAGAGAGAGAGGGAGAGAGAGAGGGAGAGAGAGAGGGAGAGAGAGAGGGAGAGAGAGAGGGAGAGAGAGAGGGAGAGAGAGGGAGAGGGAGGGAGAGAGAGGGAGAGAGAGGGAGAGAGAGATTAGTAACATTAGTAACGTATCCAACAGACTGAGTTATTCATTTGATCTGGTTTTGTTCAAATTTTTGACGTAATTTTTCTTTGCTTTTTGGGCATTTTTAAAACATTTTATTTTATTCATTACTTTTGGCGATGTTTTGGGTCATTAAAATCCGCCCCCATTAGAAACAATCAGGTATGTGGCATTTCGTATGCAGTGTCTGTACGAAGCGTTTGAGAAAAGGGGGCTGGTAACGGCGCGGGCGCGAAGCAGGTGCGATAACCGCCGCAGCGCTAGGGTCGTTCCCGCGAGGTCCACGGGCGGGTCGTTCTTCTCGCGCACTTCCGGCGACGCGATTGACCGAGAGAGACCGTGGAAACCGCCGGGGGACCGGAAGGCCAGCCCCGCGCTGCACTTCGCCTCCGCATAAACCCAAACCGCTTCGGGATTCGATGAGATGGACGAACGACCAGCTCCTTTACGTTCGCAGGCGACTGAACGCTTTCTCAAACATGGGCACACACACACACACACACATCCACCCAACGACAAACCCACACAGCCGCCCAGTGTCATACATATACGTACATACACACATGCATCGATGGATACATAGGAACGTTCTCAAATACGTATTAACATGCATTATTTTTGTATAAAATGAAAATTACAGTGCATTGGACTTGTTTTCGTTGGAAACATATCTTGATGGGTGTTGGAAAAAGTGTGGCTTTGTAATGACGACCAATGTAATAGTAATGTTTTGGAATGTAATGTTTGAAATGTAAAAGCCAGAGAAAATTCAACGGAAATATCAGAAATACAGAGCTTAGCATTTTGTATTTTACAGATATGTGTTAAATTATGAATCGCTACTCTGTTTGATGATTCGATGTTCCATTCGTACCATTGGCATTACTATGTTCTGACGATACTGAAAACAACTCACAACCTGATGGCAGATGTCACGACTGACCACGGCTGACACATGCATGGAGATAATTCTTCCTTAAAATTGTAATTAATGTAATTGTCAGATTGAATATTAATTTTTGTATTTAAAAATATGGGCTTACATGGATGGTTTTGTAAAGTAGAAATGCACGCGATCTTGCCGAATATTTTTAATCTTGAATTCTCTTTCGGTGAGAAAGATCGATATGAATTTTTAGTGCCGCGCTGTCTCGTTGATTTAGTACTTGCTCTTCTCCGAATCTAACGATATGTTGCGAAAAAGAACTCACCGATGAGCAATGTGATACGTATTAATCAATCAGATCTATGGACAGTATTATTCATTGAAATGTTTTTCTTTGAGTATGATGTACTGGCTCTCAATAACATTGAAATCTAAAAAAAACTTGGAAATCAACGTGATATACTCGTACATTCAACTCAGTCAATGTGTATCACTTCTCTATACTTCGTCACCGTTTTAATTATTATAGAAAAATATGTAAATTTGTTTACAAATTCAAACATACAAAATTGTAAACGCATTAAACTTTCACAATAGAAAAAGAGACGTCCTGTTCTTCTACATAAGTAATAAAAAAGGTTTTATTGAAACAAAAATTAATACAGTTACGCAGTGAAACATAACTTGGCCTGAATGACATAAAATATACATTTTTCAAGTAAATAATTGAGTTTTTTAATTTTCGACTATTTCTATATTTTCTTTAAATAGAAATTTCTAAACAAGTACACGCGAGTATGCGCACGCCTATGTAAGTAATAAGCATTGCCACAAAAAGGTCGGATAATTTACAAAAAGTTAAAAGGTGGCTGTTTGAACAAGCAAGCCATTTATCTATAACCTACTATTACTAGCCCTGGGGAGGTAGTGGTTGCCGGAGGTACGTTGCGCGGAGTCCTTTCTGACCCCTTGAAATTATTTCTTTATAATATTATATTTAGTAACAAGTAAGTGCGTAATTCATTATTTTAATAATGATCAATCATTTATGAGGCAGTATTAACATAATGCAATATTATAAACACACATGCAAATGAGGAATTGAAAAAAATAAAAGGACAACATTATCATTTATCTTTAATTTTTTGTGGTGACTTCATTTATATTTTCATGAATATTTCAATGACAAAGGTATCAGAAAATTCAATAAGTTTAATTTTATAACATTGCCTCACACAAAAATAAATAAACAATTGAAAATAGTTCTAAGTCAAACAACACAACTTAGAAAAAGTACGAAATTTAAGATGTTTGTATTGGTGTCACAAATATTTATAAATATCTAAAATTTGGAAAGGCACATGTTGCATGTCAACAATTTATTACTCTTCTCACTGAACTACATTGTTTACACAAAACATCGCGATGATCATAAATTTGTTTTCTGGATTTAGCACAAAAAGTTTCTTTTTCCTCAAATTATTCATAATGTCAAATAAATTAACAATACACTTCACGCTAACACATTCTTTCAATGTACCGGCATGACTGAAGCACTGCTGCAAGCCCTTCCAACTGCCGACGAAAGTGGTGGCGCGAGGTGAGACAAATCATTTTGCACGATGGATTGACTGTTATCGCTCTTTAAGGAACCCGTTGCGCTGACGCGAAGTGCTTGTATCTTTCAAACAAAGGCTAAAGAATGTGGTGAAAGAAATGTGAAACGGAAAGCTTCTTCTTATTCTTCTCGCAAAATTAGGCAACTGCAGCTAAGCAAAGATACGTGAGGTCACAAAGGACACCGCGTCACCTCTCTCGGGCTATACATGTATCAATGCTTAAATTATTCCTCTGATTTGCTCGAAAGTAAGGTATTATTGCTTATTAATCACATGTTCGTACATTTCGAAAATGGCAGCTTTTAATTAAGGGGCAAATGGATGGGTTTTGATGAAAATTCAGTTCAGGACATTTGATAAAAGGGACGTGCTACTCTTTCATCTTCATACATTTTGGAATGGACACGAAAATAATTCCAGGAATTGATGATCGGATTTCCACTATGATATGCATGAGCGAACCTCAGCAAAGAGGGTACTAGAAGGCTTGACAGCCGCTGCATCATGGAGGAATACATTTCTAGCCTCTCTCATATTACTCACGTCTGAAAGGAAATAATTCTTTTGACTAACAATTCATTATGACAGAACATAAAAGAGGGATAATGTATTAAGAGGAAGGTTTTTAGATTCAGTGGCATGTAACATTACGTAAACAGACGGAATTACAACATAAAACAATGATGTATAGACGTGTTAAAAATGTTTGCTTTTGTACCTCAGTTAGTACTCTTTGATAAATTGAGACAAGTTAAATCTGCTAGAATGGATATATGCCAAAAAATGTTAGAATAGAATTTTGGATATCAAAATTAAACCATCTTTAGAAAAAAATGAAACTTGAAATCCGTGTAATGTGTTCCAGGATTCGTTTATAAAAATGCTTTTTTCAGATCGAATAAATACGAGATTGAAATTCTTGGTTTTGGTTATCGAGTTTATTTACATATTCGAGTACAACTATCAAACATCTTCCGTACGTTATAGATATTTCTTTTGAACTGTCACAATCAATGCCGTTCCGGAGAACACCAATGAAAAGAATCATGGTGGACCCTGACATCAATTGCAAAATAATTGAAAGAAACATATTCAAGAACGAATGTTATATTATTTAGCATTTAGCATTAGCATTATGTTATATTTTTAGGAAAGGTTCGAACTATCAGGGAAACGGTAATCAGGGGGTGGAAAAACAACACTAGTTAGTAGTACAAGCGGAGCCTAGTCTGGAGATAAAAATAAATAATTCAATACGTAAGCGATAATTAAGTTAATCAGCAAGATAATCAGCATTGCTAATCACTAATATTAATTAGTAAGTTAGTAATAATTATATTAATCAGTAAGCGATAATTAAGTTAATCCGAAGTAAATCGATCGGAGAGGCGATGGTGCGGGCGACCTTCTGTGGCGCTGTTTGATTTCAGGGACTGAGGAGGCCAAAGACTGGATGGAGAAGATGCCCAGGCCTGGATGTAAATAAATAGCTTAGAAAAAAATCTAGTAGCTTAGGATGTACTCGTCTTCTGACGGCAGGTTTTCCCCCTTCAGGGGCTTTTTCCTTAGCCGTACCTTATAGACCGGGAGCCAGCAAAAAAGTCGACGTACGATCAGCTCAAAGCTAAAACTTTTTGAGATGTTAGCCAATGTTACGAGGAACAAGGAAACGCAAGTATGGTGGCCTGTAGGTGTCGGCGTTGCGTTGCGCAATTTTTTAAATATGTCGAAAAAAATAGTCCATTGGGGAACGAGTACACAGCTAATTCTAGTTGTATATTATTCTTTAGATAGCCAAAGTGTGAGGAGTTGTATGCCATACCGAAGCGCTGTCTCGAACTGTCCGCCATACTGAATTGAAAGTGTCATTTTTTTTATGCCCGCTTGGATTACGAGCTCAAAGCTATTTTCATGGTCTTATGGTAGAAAATTCTTTTTCATTGGCGATTATGACCACGCCATACCGTTGCGGCGTCTCTAAGTAGCCGCCATACTGGTTCAAAAATGTCGAATGTCACTAATCGATGCATGATAACACCTGAGACAAATACTTTTCAATTGATTTTAATGTCTAGAAGGCGAATCTGTAAGTGCCATACCACATGGATGTCTCGAACGTAAGAAACTAACCTGTAAAGTTGTGAAAGGTTTATGTGTGACGTATAACAGGTAACGTAAAAAATTACGTAGCGCAACGCCGACACCTACAGGCCGCCATACTTGCGTTTCCTTGTTCCTCATAACACTGGCTACCTTCTCAAAAAGTTTGAGCTTTGAGCTTATCATACGTCGATTTTCTTCCTGGCTCCCGGTCTTTTATGGTCTCCTGTGCGCGGCTTTGATGCGATGAAGAGACCATTAGGGGTGAAAGTCAGAATTCGAAAGATTAGAATGCGGTAGGATGCAGATATTGTAATGGTTTAAAGGCCTTCAGCCTAGCCACATGCTCTTTTTTAAAGACCTAATTTACCATTCGGTGATTAACCAGGTGTCATTATCGTCTATTATATTATTTCAGTAGAAGTTATTAATATCAAGCGGCTCTCACACGGAACCAATCTTTAAAAAAGAGGTCTCTAAGAAAAAAGAAATTCACGGAGACGTGACGAATTGCACTTCGACTTCAAAAATATGAAGCATTTGTTGAACGTTACGCATCAAAATATTTATATCCCCAGACGGAAGCCGTATGCGTGGTTGACTTCGGGTTTGCAGGGCGTCCACATGAGCGAGAACTTGCAGTCACCACCGATGGGTGGCGCTGAGTGGACGCCTGCGAGCGGACGCTGCCGCCAGCAATCAATAGGCAATCAATCGTTCGGGCGCTGGAAGAGAGTGGTGGTGGTGGTGGTAGTTGTGTTGTTGTGGTGGTGGTTGTGGATGTGGTGATTGTGGTGGTTGTGGTGGTGATGTTGATAATGGTGAGGGTGAGGGTGAGGGTAAGAGTGAGGGTAAGGGTGAGGGTAAGGGCGAGGGTAAGGGTGAAGGTAAGGGTGAGGGTAAGGGTGATGGCGAGGGCGAGGGCGAGGGCGAGGGTGACGGTGAGGGTGACGGTGAGAGTGACGGTGAGAGTGACGGTGAGGGTGACGGTGAGGGTGACGGTGACGGTGAGGGTGACGGTGACGGTGAGGGTGACGGTGACGGTGAGGGTGACGGTGACGGTGAGGGTGACGGTGACGGTGAGGGTGACGGTGACGGTGAGGGTGACGGTGACGGTGAGGGTGACGGTGACGGTGAGGGTGACGGTGACGGTGAGGGTGACGGTGACGGTGAGGGTGACGGTGACGGTGAGGGTGACGGCGACGGCCACGGTGACGGTGACGGTGATAGCAGGGGTGGAGGTGGCGGTGCGGTGGCGGCGGTGGCGGTGGCGATGGCGGCCGCGCGGGTGGGGGCGGTGCGGGTGACGCGGACGGGGGCGAACGTGATAGTGGTGGTGGTGGTGGCGATGATGATAGCAACGACAGTGGTGGTGACGGTATAGGAGGGGTTGCAATTATTAATATCAAGCGATCAAAGCAGAATCTATTAGTAGGCACTCTGAAACTTGGGATCCCCCTAATTTTGAGTCGTGGCAAAATCATGACCGATGAAGTGCGTCTCTCGTGTAATTATTGCTAGATGGTAGTAGATGTTACGTTTTGGCGGTTGTGGTGATAATATTGAGTAGAGTGGTGGTAAAGCCGTTGTGTATGGAGACGGATGTGGTGACTGATGAGTGAAACTTGTGTGATGAAGGCAGTATTTGTGGTGGAGATTGTTTTGAATGTGGTCAGATGAAAGAGCAGAACTTCAGCCTCACTATTAACAGCATTATTATTATTATTATTATTATTATTATTATTATTATTATTATTATTGGTGGTAGGAGTGTTAGCGGGGGGAACAATGATGGTTACAGCCATATCAGTGATGAAACTCGTCACTGTCGCGGTACAATGAATGTTTTATTGAAAGTAGTAATCCAGAGGTTGAAGTTGGTTGAAGGTAGTAGTGTCGAGATGCTTAAGAGAAGCGACGGAGTTGCGAATTTTCTTTGCTCTGCAGCAAGGGTGCGAAATACAACAATTATCTCGAATAGATTGAATGACTGTTTTGTGTTTCCGGCCGCATCCACTGCTTCGAGCATTAGTACCGGAATCGCTGAAGCTGCGTTAGATTTCGCTCTCCAGGTATCTCTCCACGGGTAACACCCCAGCTGGAGCAAGATCTGAGCCCCCGACATGTGTGGTAGTATAAGGTCTGCCGACATGTGTGGTAAAGTTTGTGAATAAGAAGACAGGATAAGGCAAGGAAGAGGAAGGAAAGACGCGGCCCGTATTCCGTTTGTTAGGGTACTGCTCCGATATTCGTCTTATATCGATAAAACCACGGAAAGCTAGCCAACGCAGCAGTTGGCCGCTAGAAGCCTGCCCTAGAAAGCGTGTGAACTCATTAAAGCTATGCAGATAGTGTCGAAAATCCTGTCACCGTTGGGACTCATACACCAAGGCACTGCAGTGCCGTCAATTGATGTCCTGATCCACATCAGCCGGTCACACTCTTGGAAACGAATCAGAGGAAAAAAGGTGCGAGTCCAGAGGGGAGAGGGAGCAACATTAAAGCAAATAAGGAAACGACCGACGAATGCGGAAGTGGGAATAAGTGGCTAACAATGATGCAGATGTGTTCAAAATTATTACATTGCTCTATCAATATTTCTACATCTATTGCTCCATTGCAATATTTCTGGTACGGTAGTCAAGTAACGGATTAACAGAGCATGAAGCCATGATACACATAGTCAACAGTATCTTTAATGCAGTTCAAAATTTTGAAACCGACGGAGGGGGTTGAGGCCATCAACTGATGTCACTTCCTCTGACGCGATATCTTAACCGGGAGGTCACTGCCTCTGATGTCATGTGCCTTTCACTAGGAGGTCTTTGGGTTCGAGTCTCGATAGTGGTAGAATTTTCAACACGAGCTACATAGCTAGGAGAAAATGTTGAAATAGAACCCTAATAAATGGTCCATGGGCCGTGCTCGATCTTTCCTTCAACTTTCTTAACTTATCTTCACCTCTTATATACATTTATACTTACATGAATTACACTACCTTACATGTCGGGTGACAAGTCGGGAGCCCAGAACTTGTAACATGTAGGTCGACGCCGGATCTCGCCATTCAGCGGATGAATGTCACCGCTATCTCCCGCGACGAAATCATACAATACACTTACGGTACTAATAACATGAGCAATTGGCGCTCCCGGAAAAACTAATCAGTTCATCAATTAAACTTTTTACAGGGAGAGATGCCTCAGTGCATCAACTGAAGTCCCTGCAGTCCCTCTGACCGGGAGGTCCCAGGTTCGAGTTCCGGGCGGCGGGATTTTCGACACTAGCTTGTCAGCTAGGTCGAATTCAGTCGCTGGAGGAGAATTCTAGCGGCCGGCTGTTCTGATCAGTAATTTTACGTGGTTTCTCCGATCAACACCAGGAGAATGCCGAAGCAGAACCCTCACAAACGGGCCACGGACCGCGCGCGATCTTTCCTTCCTCATCATTGTCCTATCGTCACCCCTTACACACACACTAACATGCACTACACTACCTCACATGCCGGTAGGCCGGTCGGGAGCTTTGAGCTTGTCTTGGCTGGGGCGGTACCCCGCTGGTGAGAGAGACCTGGTTGGGGAAAACCTCGCTAGTCAACGGTAGGTCGGCGCCGGACCTCGCAATCCAGTGGGAAAATTATCACCGCCACCTCCCGAGGAAAGAAATGCACTACACTTACAGGACTAGACCTCTGTAGTTAACGCGCCAGTAATCACGAACAATGAATCAATCAATTATACTTTTGGCGGGAGGAGAGTCGTTCTCCACCACCCATCATGGCTCGTGCAAGTCGATAACCATAACCGGGAGGGGAAGGTAAGAGATGAGTGCAGCGCAGTTCGCGTCGCCGCGAGCTAAGCGTTGGTTTCCGCTGGCCCGGCGCTCTCTCCGGTAATAACCGCCCTCCGCAGTTTCCGGTCCCGCCGCCAGGGGCGCCGTCGCACCTGGGGCCCGCGCCATCAGCATTCAGTGCAGGCCCCTGCGAATTCGGTACATGGGAACACTGGTAATCAACTTAGTTCAAGGGTCGGTTAGGCTGGATAAGCATACTGGACACATACACACTATTTTATGTTAAAATATAGAGTATGGGAAAGGCAGAGAAAGAAGAATCAAACGTTCTTTACCTGTTTACTCCTTAAAGATTTTGTTTTTACTTAAAAAAAACAACTACTATTAAAAAAAATTGTATGCAACTCGATGGGAACCGGTAGTTGTACTTATTCAAATGATTTTATAATCAATTTTTTTAAATTTGAAGTCACTTCAACTATCATCAGGAACTTGCAAACATGATTTCCGTCACCATACAACCCATTTAGTTGTGACTTTATTAGGTAAAACTAATTAACTCTTTTAAATTATTCCAGAAAATCAGGTTTTAAATTTCATAATACTGATTTGGGATACAGAAATAATGCTTCGTTGTGCGATTCTTTTTTTTAAGGGTTAAGGAATATATACGTAAGCTTCCGCGGCTCGAGTCCATGACTTCTTGGCTGTCCGGACGAAGGACTTTCAGCCAACGACGCGGTGTCTCCCGGACAGCCAAGAAGTCATGGTTAAGGAATATAAAAAAAACTATTTTTTAGCAATATTTGCCCATCCCATCCGCCCGCGGTAAACACGTAAACTGACTGGATTGGGTTGGAGTCAATGAGTTTTTCCTGGTACACGCGTGGAGTTAATTAGTTTTTTCTGTTCCACTTCACTTTTATCAATCTATTTAAACATTTTTCGATATATGCCGATATTTTTTGACATATATCGACGTAATATGGTATATCTCCATTTATTTCGTTATATCCGATATGGTATTTTGATGAATATTGCTATTTTTCCATATAAATGAATGCATTACACATATTTTGATATATTCGACACATGAAAAGGAATTTAGATTTGAGTTGATGTCAACATATTATATCGATGAGTTTGCCATATTTAAAGTTAACAATTTGTTAATTTTAAGAATTTGAAATATGTAAAGTCCATAATGTGTTCCAACATGAAACTCATAAATAGTATTTATGAGCATTTAATAAGTAATGTCAATTACTTATTATATTACTGACATATGTCAATTAATGTAAATTTGCTGTATTTCCGTTGCTGTATTTCAGTTAGATCAATTTTCAACGTATTCAATTTGTTAATTCATTTTTATAACAAATTTGATGGAGTCAATGCGTTTTTCCTGATAGTGTTGGAGTTAATAAGTTTTATCTGAAATTACTGTTATTTAAGTGATTTTTATAAATATTATGTTGCTTAGGTGAACATTTGTCACTGACATTGCTGTATATGAAAGAAAATGAAAAACCAATGCGAAGTATAATGAAAACTATTTTTTTTCAAAAATGTTGGTAATGAGTTTTACCTAATATACACAGAATTATTCTTCCACTACTAAACAGAAAAAAAAACTAAACAGACTCTATGCAAAAAAGAAAACTAAAATCAACGCACAAACTGGTATAATATAAATATATAAAATTGTCAATAACATTGAAAATTGTGTGGTTGGGAACAAAATAACACATTGTTCTTTTGGATCGTCATTTGTTGTGAATTCCTTAGCAAGAATTAGTATCGAATGAAAAAGCAAAATGAAACAGGGACCCGAGGACGTGTCGCATTTAACTGGCGCCAATTTTGTTTCGGAAACAACTGGAATCAGTTAAAAAATAAGTAACCAGGTACGTGCATAAAAGTTTCTTTAAAAAGGTATTTGGAAGCTTGAAAAACTATAAACCTATTTAAAAGTAGAGTGGGCTCCGAAACAGTACTAGGTTGACTCCGCGCGATCAGTTCCATGTTAATGGATATCTTCTGGGACTTGATGATTTTTAGTTGTTAATTGATTGATTTGTAGAAATAGTAGAATTGATCGATAGACATGTGTAGTACTTGTGTGTAGTGCTTGTAAGATTGTGTGTAAGTAAGGGATAAGAATGGGGCAAGGAAAGCTCGCACGTCGTCCGTGTCCGTGTTGCTAGAGTACTGCTCCAGCATTCGCCTGGTATTGATCGGCGAAACCACAAACAACGATCGATTACAGCAGCCATCCACGAGGGATGTGTATTCGTGATTAAGGATTGCATGTGAAACTAGTGTTGTTCGTAGATTTTTTCGACAAATTCAGCTCTCTCCGTGAAGCACCGCCGAGGGTGGTAGTAGGAGAGCGAACGTCACTGCCCTCCATCATCCTCCATCATGTCGGAGAACGCGCGCGCCCAGGCGCCTGCGTGGGCGTCGCAAGGGACGGCTGAGAGCCCATAAAGAAGGCGTGGCGATCTGAGCGTGTCCGAGTTTACTGCGCTCCGAGTAATCACGCGTGGCTGTAGGACGCCGGCGCTCGCCGCCATCCTGCACGGGGCCCTGCTGAACACATGGTCTCCTCAGTCCTTAACAGCAGAGTTCGAATGACGTTTGTGAATTAGAGACCGAAGTAAACTAGTGGTTCTACAGAATGGGACAGACATTCCTGTATTAATTTTATATTTCTTTTGGTCTCAGTTAGCTATTCAGGTTTCACACATATTCTTGCCAGCTGTCATCTATCGCCGCACAAAGCACATTTTTTGTGACATATTCTGGAGTTTTCGCTTTCCTAATAGTAGAAGGAAATATTATTTTATTAAAAAATGGTGAAACCACGCACTAAATGGAATTTTCGTTGGAAAATTCAGAGCCGCTTTTAAGTAAATAGCGTTTAAGCGTTCCTGTAAATTCGAAATTTGAAGCTCTTTTCCACAGAAATTTTTTCAGTTTTCGAAAAATTTCATTTGAAGCACTTCTATTCACAAATAGAACAGTGTTAACAAATTGCTGAAAATCTGCATATTAAAGGTATGAGATAAAAAAATTTCGTTTGTGTAATTATTGAAAAATAAAACAAATACCCCAAAATGAACGTCATATTAAAGAGTGCAATCGGCACTGTCCGTTCAAAAAGTGTGAAGAAAAACTGTGGGGCCATTTTTGAGAAAATTGCGTTTGAGCGTTTCTGAACATGCGGGATTTTGAGCTAGTTTTCATAGAAAGCGATTGAGTTTTCCAGAAACATTATACATTATTTAAATCACATGTACTCGTAAATATAATAATGCGAACAAATCGACGCTAATGTCAATATTAACGACACGTGAGGGACAAGTTAATAAAATTACATTTTTGCAATTTTTGTAAAAAAAACAAATGTGTAGAGTAGAATGGCACTGGTAGAGTACTTTAGACACTATCCCTATCAAACATTTAAAGAAAAGATGGAGCCGCTTTTGAGAAATTCTTGTTTTTGTTATTTTTTTGGAATTTTCAAATATTATACGTAATATTTCGCCAAAACTACTAAAATTTTCAATAAATTTTACATGGCGAGAAAAGAAATCACTATAGAGAGCACATTTTATTTGAAGGAAAAAATCTCTATCTTCAATTTTGTAGTTGTAGGAAAACGCCGAAAAAATTCAAATTTTGCAAATTTCGAGACTTCAGGGTCAAACGTAAAAATCGGACCTACGCCATCTTAATAAGTGTACTTTTACTTTATTTTTAAAAGAAATTTAAAGAAAAAAATTAGAGCCGTTTTTGAGAGAATTTTGAAAATGTCTGGAGGGTTTCATAAAAAGTACCCTACGGATGAAGCTGGTAAGAGTATGTGGCACCTCCGAATATCTAGCCGAGACCAAAGGAAATAGAAGACTAATACGGGGAAGAGTGTGCCATTCTGTAGCAATTCTAGTTTACACTCTCTGGCGGCCACTGGCCTCACCTCTGAAGTCAAATCTCTGTGCAGATCTTTGCCAATTTCCACAACCAAAGTTGCCGAAATTGCCCAGAACTCACCACGTGGAGGTGTCTGCACTCGAGTTCCTCCCCTGGCCCGCCCACCTCCCAACCGGAGCCAAGGACAAGCGGTTAGATCATACGATCGCTCCTTTGCGGCAGAACGCACGCGAAAATGTTTCTCAGCCATTTTCTAATTCTTCTGAAGCGCCCTCGTCTAGAGCAATTCAACAGAGCTCCCGATTTCTCTTGTAACGATTCTTCGGAGAAAGATAGCGTATCAGTGACGTTGAGCAGCTCTCTTCCACTGCGTTTAAACTCGTTTCCGTCAGCATTGTTTGTGCCCTGGATGAATTTTCTTTGCAGATTTCCACCATTATCATCTTTTGTCATTTGTTCGGAGGAACGGTGTGCATAAGTGACTTTGTGCACCTCTCCTCCACTTCTTTCAAACTCGTTTCCGTCTGCAATGTTTGTGACTTCGATACTTTTTCTTTCGAGTTTTTCATCATTCATCGTTTTCCATTTGTTCGGAGGAACGGTGTGCATAAGTGACTTTGGGCACCTCTCCTCCACTTCTTCCAATCTCGTTTCCGTCTGCAATGTTTGTGTCTTGGATACATTTTGTTTCCAGTTTTTCATCGTCATTGTTTTCCATTTGTTCGGAGGAACGGTGTGCATAAGTGACTTTGGGCACCTCTCCTCCACTTCTTCCAATCTCGCTTCCGTCTGCAATGTTTGTGTCTTGGATGCATTTTGTTTCCAGTTTTTCATCATCATCGTTTTCCATTTGTTCGGAGGAACGGTGTGCATAAGTGACTTTGGGCACCTCTCCTCCACTTCTTCCAATCTCGTTTCCGTCTGCAATGTTTGTGTCTTGGATACATTTTGTTTCCAGTTTTTCATCGTCATTGTTTTCCATTTGTTCGGAGGAACGGTGTGCATAAGTGACTTTGGGCACCTCTCCTCCACTTCTTCCAATCTCGTTTCCGTCTGCAATGTTTGTGTCTTGGATGCATTTTGTTTCCAGTTTTTCATCATCGTTTTCCATTTGTTCGGAGGAACGGTGTGCATAAGTGACTTTGGACACCTCTCCTCCACTTCTTTCAATCTTGTTTCCGTCTTCAATGATTGTGTCTTGGATGCATTTTGTTTCCAGTTTTTCATCATTATCGTTTTCCATTTGTTCGGAGGAACGGTGTGCATAAGTGACTTTAGGCACCTCTCCTCCACTTCCTTCAAATTCGTATCTCTGAGCGTTGGTTGTGTCTTGTATGTATGTTTGCATTTTTACGTCAAGTATTGTTTTTTCCGGAGAGTAGTAAATCTCTGCAAGTTCATGCACTTCTCCTTTACGTGATTGAAACATTTCCTCCTGTGCACTATCATGCTTATGAGTTTCTGTATTTTCTGCAACTTCCAATGGAGTTTCATATTTGTCTTGAAAATAAATGTAATTTTTTCTAAAAGATTCATATTGCTCTCCTGATAAGCGCTTCTGGCGGTCAATGAAACGGTTTTGGAGGTCATAAGGTGTCATTCTCTTGTTGCGACATCGTGACTTGTATTCAGTCCTTTCTCGTCGGTGAAATTCTTGATAGGATGTTGCTGGTTCATAATTTTGAGATGGAGCGTAAGTTGGTATAAACTGAGGGTTGTAATAAATCGCTGCGTCATTGATCCAAGATCCTCCATATGACAATGGTGGTTGTGGTACGTAGTTTAATACCGGCAAATAAATTTCAGTTACACTCAACTGCTCCGCAAAATCCTGGGTGAGAAGTACGTCACCGTGAAGCCATTGGACCCGGTGAACTGAAAGGAATTGTCGATGCTAAACAACTTTTTTTTAGAAAACCAACGAAAACTTATTGAAGTGATCTCAGAAAGTTTAGTTTTGAATAAGAATATATTTATACAAAAATTCAAAGTATTCAAATTATAAGCAAAATAACGTACTCTTGCAATTGCTGCAAAATCATAGATTTAATGTAATCTTCGTCTATTCCGTGTAAGGGAACTTTTTACTCTTCGAGAAAAAATTGCCAAAACTATGAGGAGGAACATCAGTTCTTTCTAGCATTATTTGTCATGTTTATGTAATATCATGATACTTCATTCCGCAAAAGTGTTACAACCCTCAAAATATTTTACCACGCTAGAATACGAACTCAGTGAATTAGCTTATCAAACAACATAACAAACAACAATCGTCAGCTTCGTCTTAACAATCTTTCCGGCTCATTAAAAATAAAGTTGCACATTTCCAATTTTCGAAAATTTAGAGGTTTTCATGAAATTCGTACGAGTTTGAGTTGAAAATTAGAAAAAGTTTGCAGATTTAAGAAAAACTTGTGTACGTAATTTTTAAATGTATTTCCCGCAAAATTACTCAACATTTTACCTGACACTATTTAAAGATAGAATGGAAGAAAACAAATTTGATTGAGAAAAATCTTGAATATTGTAGTTATAAAAAGACGCCAAAAGATATATCACATTTTTAATTTTACTGACTTAAAGCGGAGGTGTTAGTAAGGCAGAAATTACAAAAATACAATAGGATTTAACTATATTTCCAATAATGCGTGATGATGTACCAACTCTAATTTAATATATTTTGTGTGACAGTAATATTTACATTACAGGTGTATTTTATAATATTAGGCACTTTTTAAGGGCTCAAATTCATCAAATGATAGCTATCGAGTTTTGAATGTGAAATTTTAAAAGGTAAAGAAAAGTCCAAACGTGGTTGCTGGAGCAAAAATTGTTTAGACAGTAACACTTTTTTTGATTGATAAAAAAATAGTGAATTTGCTTTTCGTATAACGTACATTTCGATATTTCAAAGTAAAAAATTAGTTTTAGTGAAGTGTAATAAGTGACACACTTGACGTGGTTTTTTCAGAAGCAATACTAAAAGAACAGCGGACGAAGAAGTAGTACTTACTGAAAGTGTAAATCGTGTTTGACATCATCTTCGCCTCCTTATGGGCAGTCGGCCCTGAAAGAGAATAAAGTATTTCACCAATTATTTAATTAATATCAGCAGCTAAGCCTTCTCTTCTGCAAATTTATGACGCTGTAAGTTAAGTATCCGTTGCACTGCAGTATAAATGAGAGGGATAGAAGCAAATTGATCAAATTCATCACTGAATGATTGTTTCAGAATTTGTTTCAATAAAATATTATTTCTAATACCAACGAGTCAGTGTGAAACACTTGTGAAAGATTTTGCAAAGTGAGAATATTGAATAGGAATATATGGACAGTTGGAAGGCAAAATATCGTAATAAAAATCAAATTTACAGGAGACAAAACTAATGTTCATCGTTCTTACGTAACTTTGTTTTAAATAATTACAAAATAATTTAAAATAAATAAATTATTAGTACAAATATATTTTACAATGGTCATTAGTCCTGTAAGTGTGAACACGTTTTTATTGCGGGTTTTGTTAGTGTTCCTTCCCCGTTTGATGATGAAATCCGGTACCGACGTTTAGGTAACTGTCTACCTGAGAAAAAATTCTAGAACTTTGGTTTACTTTGATTTCCCTTCTACATTTGCTTTTTTTTGTTTTTAGAGATCAAACAATTTTACAAAATCTTATTTGTTTATAAATAAATGACAAAAATTCAATTTCATACTTCAAACATCGTAACTCTACAACAAGTTGATAGATTTTGATACTTTTTTAAATTAATCGCAATTAAATATTCCAGTGAATGAACTAGAATGGCAAAGGTACTATGAAAACTAAAGTGTCAGGATTTGATTATTAGCAAAAAATCATTGTTAACAAATTTATTACGGACATTTCAATTCATAAAACTGAAAATTTTAGCAACAGATTAACTATTGGACTTCATTCACGGAAGCAAATCATTGGTTACATGCTACAAAAAGAATTATATTATTAACTTTAATAGTTTATGATTTGGGATGTTTGACATGGATGAATGTGCTCAAAATTCGCAATTCGGGAAAATGCATCTGAAGCAAATGTATCACAAGCAAAGGACTTGACAGTTGACACTCGCCTAGAAAAGAGTTATTTTCTCAAAAACTAATAAAAGTAGCAAGAAACGGTTTGAAGCATTTAAATGAGAATAAAACAGAGCATACAGCCCAATAAAATTTGAAAAGCATGAAGTTTAATGATTCTTCATCATGATCAGACAGACAGCTACCTGAAATGTCGGCTTGTATCTCCCTTCAAGAATCTCATCCAATGAGACACCGCCTCAGTCGACACAAGCTCAAAACACCCGACTGCTTTCCCGCAATGCTAAGAGTGTGGTATACAGGACTTACTCTAAGAAGCGACTACTCTAATAGGTCTGGAAACAAATGAACTTCATGCAGGGCCATGGCATTGCTAGAGATAGTGATGAAGTAATTTACAAACGAAGTAACTCTAAACGAACCCCTGAGAAAGGGAGTACACGGATCTAACATGCAGTTATACTGCCAGAAGTTGGTAAGCAGGAGCTGTCAAAGCGGTCTCTGCTTATAGTAATAAATCTCCGGTGGAAGTACAAGTACGTTTAAGTGAAGGGAGAGGATAGGACGAAGAAGAAGATAAGATCGTGTGCGGTCCGTGGCACGTTTGCAATGTTTTTTTGTACTCCGGCATTTGTCTGGTATTGATCACAGAAACCATTGAAAGCTATCGCTCAGTTCAGCCGGCTGCTGGAATTCACCTTCACAAAGCGACTGAATTCGATTTAGCTATTTAGGTAGTGTCGAATTTTTGCCACCGTCAGGACTCGAATCCTAGGTTTATCTGGTTATAGAGTTATATATCTGGTTATAGAGTATATCTGGCTGCAGAGTTAGCAGGAATGAGCTCTGAGATAACTTAATCGATTCATTCTATCAGAGAAAATTACAAAAGTGCAGTTGTAATTGTCACCGCCGAAAATTGAAACCGGAATAATAACCTTACACGAAGAACAATTTTTGTCTTGACAAAAATTTGTTTAATCTTAAAATCCATGAGAGTATTACTTGTGCAATAATTAGGGCAAAAGCTGAAGATCATCAAAAAATTAAAAGTCCTGAAACTAATGTCATATTTGTTATGGTAAAACTGTTTCTCCCACCAACCTCCAATCTTACTAATTATGCTTATGCATTTTAGATTGAGAAGCGCTGCAAGACGTTTTCAATTCACAAAAATCCCATCCCATGTGGTGTTTTGATATTTTAAAAAAATCTTAAAAATTTAAGAAAGCTAATACAGCTGAATCTGACAGAAATGTGAACGTTCTGTAAACATTGTCTTTTGGAAAATGTTCACTGCTTAAATTTATTTATTTTATACACTTGTGGTGAAGTGATGTCTCTTTTGTAAGATCTACACTCAAGGAAGATAAAAAAAATGATCGAACGTTTGCAGTAATTCAGAAAACAGAAACTGTTACAGGAAACACAAAACCTTCGTTTTAAAGAAGTGTGTGCACTGAGGCGGCTCCTTACTCGTGAGGGAAGTGCTGGTGGTGTAGGGCGATGCCCGGTTGCGCGCTCTTCGCGAGCTGCTGGTGCCTCTCCTCCTTCTCCTTTTCTTCTTCTTCGCTCTTCAGAGGAACCTTGCCACAGTCACTGTGCACTTCCTCTGGTATGCGAAACCAAAGAAGAAATAACCACTTGAGGAGCTCAAACGGACCACACGTGCTAATCTTTCGCTGCACTTTCTGTCCCTAGTGTCTCCGCGGATACGTCAAGAAGGGGGAGGCAGCAAGAACCACCACGGCCTCCTGACACGGCGCCACATTCTTTGTAGCACCCTTTCTTCGTCGCTGTCCCGTTCCCAGTTCCGTTTTAACTTTCCCGTATACGTACGACGGAATATTATACGTAGTATAGGAAAAGAAATGTAATGCGGCGCGAAAAAATGGCGGATTTTCCGCAGAAAAAAATTAATTGCCGAGCCCTGATAACGAAAAATTGGATAAATGCAGTTGCTAAATTAAGAAATCCTAACACGTGGTGTAGCAAGAATCCCTTTTTATGGTTCCTTGATACCGAAAAAATAATTGAAAGCAAAACTTCTGTCCGTCCGCCCGGCCGTCTGTCAGTCAGTCTCTAAACACTACTAGCGCATAAACCATGCGTAGCATTTTTTTCAAATTGAAGAAACCCCTGTTGATCTGGTGCGAGTCGAAGCTTTGGGATTTTGAAAAAGTTTTTCAGACAAACATTTTTATCCTCATATTTCTAGTTTTGTAATGTTACTTTTTTATAATTTTTGAAAATAGAGTTCGCCGAAATTGGGAGTATTGCCATATGTTACCATCCCTTGACACACGAAGAGAAAATTTAAAGAAAGAATGCTGAAATTTCACGCAAAAACAAGTGAAAATTACTCATATTTTTGAAAACTTGAACATGACGTTACTTCAAGATCCGACTTTACACAACAGATACGATTAAGAAAAAAATATCTTTAATATTAAAGTAGTAAGAAGTCACCGAAAAAAAAATTTCTGCAATTTTCGCGAAAATAATGATTTCAACGAAAATGGCCTATTGTTTTAAGCACCTTTTTTAAAATTACGCTGTTTTTCGACGCACGATTACAATATTTTTTCTTACGAAGTATGATAAAGCAAAATTGAGGCCTCATTCTTATAAAATTCTTAGTAACCCAGACGATTGAGTGATAGAATCATTGATGTTTCTGTGCACGTCAACTGAAATAATAGTCACTTATTGTAGTGAATGTTTTATCTAGAAAGGTGGTGATGTTCTCCCAATGAATATGTATGAACATGTGTGGACGTTTTTAAGGAGAGAGAATAGGACAAGAAAGTGGAAGATAATATCACGTACGGTCCCTGGCCCGTTTTGCTTTTGTACTGCTCCTACATTCACCAGGCATTGATCGGAGAAACGACGGAAAACTACCGATCAAAGAACCCGCTCGCTAGAATTTCCTGCTGAAACAGATAGAAATGCCATATAGTGGTGGATAAATTTATAAACTTTCACTCTGCTGGAAATATTCTGTTCTGTCCTGCCATCAAACAGATATCTCTGACCAGCGTGGCACAGCTTTAGCCGCTCCCGACTAATGTAGTTGTGTATTGCCAGTAAGATCTAAGCTCCCGACTAATGTGGTTGTGTATTGCCAGTAAGTGTGTGTCTAACTAAAATGAAATAGGACCAGAATGAGGAAGGTAAGATCGCGTGCAGCCCGTCGGTCGTTCGTTAGGGTACTGTTCAAGCATTAGCATGGTGTTGATCACAGAAATCTCGGAAAACTACCGATCAAAGCAGCTGACTGCTAGAATTCTCCTCCAGACAGCGGCTGATTTCTATCTATGTAGTCCTCCAAACACCGGCTGATCTAGATATGTACGGGTAGTTAGAGTCGAAAATCCTGCGACCATCGGCACTAACAACTCGCACATAGCTAGATCAGCCGCTGTCTTGAGGACTACATAGATAGAAATCAGCCGCTGTCTGAAGGAGAATTCTAGCAGTCAGCTACTTTGATCAGTAATTTTCCGAGTTTTCTGTGATCAACACCAGCAAATGCATGAACAGTACCCTAAGGAACGAGCAACGGGCTGCGTCATGTTCAATTTTTCAAAAATATGAGTAATTTTCACTTGTTTTTTGCGTGAAATTTCAGCATTCTTTCTTTAAATTTTCCCTTCGTGTGTCAAGGGATGGTAACATATGGCAATACTCCCAATTTCGGCGAACTCTATTTTCAAAAATTATAAAAAAGTAACATTACAAAACTAGAAATATGAGGATAAAAATGTTTGTCTGAAAAACTTTTTCAAAATCCCAAAGCTTCGACTCGCACCAGATCAACAGGGGTTTCTTCAATTTGAAAAAAATGCTACGCATGGTTTATGCGCTAGTAGTGTTTAGAGACTGACTGACAGACGGCCGGGCGGACGGACAGAAGTTTTGCTTTCAATTATTTTTTCGGTATCAAGGAACCATAAAAAGGGATTCTTGCTACACCACGTGTTAGGATTTCTTAATTTAGCAACTGCATTTATCCAATTTTTCGTTATCAGGGCTCGGCAATTAATTTTTTTCTGCGGAAAATCCGCCATTTTTTCGCGCCGCATTACATTTCTTTTCCTATACTACGTATAATATTCCGTCGTACGTATACGGGAAAGTTAAAACGGAACTGGGAACGGGACAGCGACGAAGAAAGGGTGCTACAAAGAATGTGGCGCCGTGTCAGAGGCCGTGGTGGTTCTTGCTGCCTCCCCCTTCTTGACGTATCCGCGGAGACACTAGGGACAGAAAGTGCAGCGAAAGATTAGCACGTGTGGTCCGTTTGAGCTCCTCAAGTGGTTATTTCTTCTTTGGTTTCGCATACCAGAGGAAGTGCACAGTGACTGTGGCAAGGTTCCTCTGAAGAGCGAAGAAGAAGAAAAGGAGAAGGAGGAGAGGCACCAGCAGCTCGCGAAGAGCGCGCAACCGGGCATCGCCCTACACCACCAGCACTTCCCTCACGAGTAAGGAGCCGCCTCAGTGCACACACTTCTTTAAAACGAAGGTTTTGTGTTTCCTGTAACAGTTTCTGTTTTCTGAATTACTGCAAACGTTCGATCATTTTTTTTATCTTCCTTGAGTGTAGATCTTACAAAAGAGACATCACTTCACCACAAGTGTATAAATAAATAAATTTAAGCAGTGAACATTTTCCAAAAGACAATGTTTACAGAACGTTCACATTTCTGTCAGATTCAGCTGTATTAGCTTTCTTAAATTTTTAAGATTTTTTTAAAATATCAAAACACCACATGGGATGGGATTTTTGTGAATTGAAAACGTCTTGCAGCGCTTCTCAATCTAAAATGCATAAGCATAATTAGTAAGATTGGAGGTTGGTGGGAGAAACAGTTTTACCATAACAAATATGACATTAGTTTCAGGACTTTAATTTTTTGATGATCTTCAGCTTTTGCCCTAATTATTGCACAAGTAATACTCTCATGGATTTTAAGATTAAACAAATTTTTGTCAAGACAATAATTGTTCTTCGTGTAAGGTTATTATTCCGGTTTCAATTTTCGGCGGTGACAATTACAACTGCACTTTTGTAATTTTCTCTGATAGAATGAAATCGATTAAGTTATCTCAGAGCTCATTCCTGCTAACTCTGCAGCCAGATATACTCTATAACCAGATATATAACTCTATAACCAGATAAACCTAGGATTCGAGTCCTGACGGTGGCAAAAATTCGACACTACCTAAATAGCTAAATCGAATTCAGTCGCTTTGTGAAGGTGAATTCCAGCAGCCGGCTGAACTGAGCGATAGCTTTCAATGGTTTCTGTGATCAATACCAGACAAATGCCGGAGTACAAAAAAACATTGCAAACGTGCCACGGACCGCACACGATCTTATCTTCTTCTTCGTCCTATCCTCTCCCTTCACTTAAACGTACTTGTACTTCCACCGGAGATTTATTACTATAAGCAGAGACCGCTTTGACAGCTCCTGCTTACCAACTTCTGGCAGTATAACTGCATGTTAGATCCGTGTACTCACTTTGTCAGGGGTTCGTTTAGAGTTACTTCGTTTGTAAATTACTTCATCACTATCTCTAGCAATGCCATGGCCCTGCATGAAGTTCATTTGTTTCCAGACCTATTAGAGTAGTCGCTTCTTAGAGTAAGTCCTGTATACCACACTCTTAGCATTGCGGGAAAGCAGTCGGGTGTTTTGAGCTTGTGTCGACTGAGGCGGTGTCTCATTGGATGAGATTCTTGAAGGGAGATACAAGCCGACATTTCAGGTAGCTGTCTGTCTGATCATGATGAAGAATCATTAAACTTCATGCTTTTCAATTTTATTGGGCTGTATGCTCTGTTTTATTCTCATTTAAATGCTTCAAACCGTTTCTTGCTACTTTTATTAGTTTTTGAGAAAATAACTCTTTTCTAGGCGAGTGTCAACTGTCAAGCCCTTTGCTTGTGATACATTTGCTTCAGATGCATTTTCCCGAATTGCGAATTTTGAGCACATTCATCCATGTCAAACATCCCAAATCATAAACTATTAAAGTTAATAATATAATTCTTTTTGTAGCATGTAACCAATGATTTGCTTCCGTGAATGAAGTCCAATAGTTAATCTGTCGCTAAAATTTTCAGTTTTATGAATTGAAATGTCCGTAATAAATTTGTGAACAATGATTTTTTGCTAATAATCAAATCCTGACACTTTAGTTTTCATAGTACCTTTACCATTCTAGTTCATTCACTGGAATATTTAATTGCGATTAATTTAAAAAAGTATCAAAATCTATCAACTTGTTGTAGAGTTACGATGTTTGAAGTATGAAATTGAATTTTTGTCATTTATTTATAAACAAATAAGATTTTGTAAAATTGTTTGATCTCTAAAAACAAAAAAAAGCAAATGTAGAAGGGAAATCAAAGTAAACCAAAGTTCTAGAATTTTTTCTCAGGTAGACAGTTACCTAAACGTCGGTACCGGATTTCATCATCAAACGGGGAAGGAACACTAACAAAACCCGCAATAAAAACGTGTTCACACTTACAGGACTAATGACCATTGTAAAATATATTTGTACTAATAATTTATTTATTTTAAATTATTTTGTAATTATTTAAAACAAAGTTACGTAAGAACGATGAACATTAGTTTTGTCTCCTGTAAATTTGATTTTTATTACGATATTTTGCCTTCCAACTGTCCATATATTCCTATTCAATATTCTCACTTTGCAAAATCTTTCACAAGTGTTTCACACTGACTCGTTGGTATTAGAAATAATATTTTATTGAAACAAATTCTGAAACAATCATTCAGTGATGAATTTGATCAATTTGCTTCTATCCCTCTCATTTATACTGCAGTGCAACGGATACTTAACTTACAGCGTCATAAATTTGCAGAAGAGAAGGCTTAGCTGCTGATATTAATTAAATAATTGGTGAAATACTTTATTCTCTTTCAGGGCCGACTGCCCATAAGGAGGCGAAGATGATGTCAAACACGATTTACACTTTCAGTAAGTACTACTTCTTCGTCCGCTGTTCTTTTAGTATTGCTTCTGAAAAAACCACGTCAAGTGTGTCACTTATTACACTTCACTAAAACTAATTTTTTACTTTGAAATATCGAAATGTACGTTATACGAAAAGCAAATTCACTATTTTTTTATCAATCAAAAAAAAGTGTTACTGTCTAAACAATTTTTGCTCCAGCAACCACGTTTGGACTTTTCTTTACCTTTTAAAATTTCACATTCAAAACTCGATAGCTATCATTTGATGAATTTGAGCCCTTAAAAAGTGCCTAATATTATAAAATACACCTGTAATGTAAATATTACTGTCACACAAAATATATTAAATTAGAGTTGGTACATCATCACGCATTATTGGAAATATAGTTAAATCCTATTGTATTTTTGTAATTTCTGCCTTACTAACACCTCCGCTTTAAGTCAGTAAAATTAAAAATGTGATATATCTTTTGGCGTCTTTTTATAACTACAATATTCAAGATTTTTCTCAATCAAATTTGTTTTCTTCCATTCTATCTTTAAATAGTGTCAGGTAAAATGTTGAGTAATTTTGCGGGAAATACAATTAAAAATTACGTACACAAGTTTTTCTTAAATCTGCAAACTTTTTCTAATTTTCAACTCAAACTCGTACGAATTTCATGAAAACCTCTAAATTTTCGAAAGTTGGAAATGTGCAACTTTATTTTAATGAGCCGGAAAGATTGTTAAGACGAAGCTGACGATTGTTGTTTGTTATGTTGTTTGATAAGCTAATTCACTGAGTTCGTATTCTAGCGTGGTAAAATATTTTTGAGGGTTGTAACACTTTTGCGGAATGAAGTATCATGATATTACATAAACATGACAAATAATGCTAGAAAGAACTGATGTTCCTCCTCATAGTTTTGGCAATTTTTTCTCGAAGAGTAAAAAGTTCCCTTACACGGAATAGACGAAGATTACATTAAATCTATGATTTTGCAGCAATTGCAAGAGTACGTTATTTTGCTTATAACTTGAATACTTTGAATTTTTGTATAAATATATTCTTATTCAAAACCAAACTTTCTGAGATCACTTCAATAAGTTTTCGTTGGTTTTCTAAAAAAAAAGTTGTTTAGCATCGACAATTCCTTTCAGTTCACCGGGTCCAATGGCTTCACGGTGACGTACTTCTCACCCAGGATTTTGCGGATCAGTTGAGTGTAACTGAAATTTATTTGCCGGTATTAAACTACGTACCACAACCACCATTGTCATATGGAGGATCTTGGATCAATGACGCAGCGATTTATTACAACCCTCAGTTTATACCAACTTACGCTCCATCTCAAAATTATGAACCAGCAACATCCTATCAAGAATTTCACCGACGAGAAAGGACTGAATACAAGTCACGAAGTCGCAACAAGAGAATGACACCTTATGACCTCCAAAACCGTTTCATTGACCGCCAGAAGCGCTTATCAGGAGAGCAATATGAATCTTTTAGAAAAAATTACATTTATTTTCAAGACAAATATGAAACTCCATTGGAAGTTGCAGAAAATACAGAAACTCATAAGCATGATAGTGCACAGGAGGAAATGTTTCAATCACGTAAAGGAGAAGTGCATGAACTTGCAGAGATTTACTACTCTCCGGAAAAAACAATACTTGACGTAAAAATGCAAACATACATACAAGACACAACCAACGCTCAGAGATACGAATTTGAAGGAAGTGGAGGAGAGGTGCCCAAAGTCACTTATGCACACCGTTCCTCCGAACAAATGGAAAACGATGATGATGAAAAACTGGAAACAAAATGCATCCAAGACACAAACATTGCAGACGGAAACAAGATTGGAAGAAGTGGAGGAGAGGTGCCTAAAGTCACTTATGCACACCGTTCCTCCGAACAAATGGAAAACGATGATGATGAAAAACTGGAAACAAAATGCATCCAAGACACAAACATTGCAGACGGAAACAAGATTGAAAGAAGTGGAGGAGAGGTGCCCAAAGTCACTTATGCACACCGTTCCTCCGAACAAATGGAAAACGATGATGATGAAAAACTGGAAACAAAATGCATCCAAGACACGAACATTGCAGACGGAACCGAGATTGGAAGAAGTGGAGGAGAGGTGCCCAAAGTCACTTATGCACACCGTTCCTCCGAACAAATGGAAAACAATGACGATGAAAAACTGGAAACAAAATGTATCCAAGACACAAACATTGCAGACGGAAACGAGATTGGAAGAAGTGGAGGAGAGGTGCCCAAAGTCACTTACGCACACCGTTCCTCCGAACAAATGGAAAACGATGACTGATGAAAAACTCGGAAAGAAAAAGTATCCGAAGTACACAAACATTGCAGACGGAAACGAGTTTGAAAGAAGTGGAGGAGAGGTGCCCAAAGTCACTTATGCACACCGTTCCTCCGAACAAATGACAAAAGATGATAATGGTGGAAATCTGCAAAGAAAATTCATCCAGGGCACAAACAATGCTGACGGAAACGAGTTTAAACGCAGTGGAAGAGAGCTGCTCAACGTCACTGATACGCTATCTTTCTCCGAAGAATCGTTACAAGAGAAATCGGGAGCTCTGTTGAATTGCTCTAGACGAGGGCGCTTCAGAAGAATTAGAAAATGGCTGAGAAACATTTTCGCGTGCGTTCTGCCGCAAAGGATCGATCGTATGATCTAACCGCTTGTCCTTGGCTCCGGTTGGGAGGTGGGCGGGCCAGGGGAGGAACTCGAGTGCAGACACCTCCACGTGGTGAGTTCTGGGCAATTTCGGCAACTTTGGTTGTGGAAATTGGCAAAGATCTGCACAGAGATTTGACTTCAGAGGTGAGGCCAGTGGCCGCCAGAGAGTGTAAACTAGAATTGCTACAGAATGGCACACTCTTCCCCGTATTAGTCTTCTATTTCCTTTGGTCTTGGCTAGATATTCGGAGGTGCCACATATTCTTACCAGCTATTATCTATTGCCATTCAAAGTAGATGTTTTTACATTTTCTTAGTATTTTTGCTTCCTTAATATTAGAACGAATTATTATTTTCAGAACATTAATGGACAGTAAAATCTGGTTTTAAATGGCAATTTAATTCTCTTTGAAAAATTTAGATTCTGTTTTAAAAAAATGGCGTAAACGCTACTGTAAATTCGAAATTTCAAACTTTTCCATAATTTTTTGGGGTTTTCGAAAAACTTTATTGAAGTGATTTGAAGTACATCAACTGACAAATACAACTGAGTTTACAAATTTCTGGATATGTGCATATTAACGATGTGAGAGAGCTTCGAAAAAATACATTTATTTACTTTTTGAGAAAACAAATAAATATGAAACCCCAAAATGAACTTTACGTCATATTAAAGAGTCCAATGATCATTCTCCATTCGAAAAGTGTGAAGAATAAATTTGGCGCCATTTATGAGAAAACGGCGTTTGAACATTTCTGAAAATGCGGAATATTTATCTAATTTTCAGAGAAAATATTGAGTTTTCAAGAAACTTTACTTGACATTATTTAAATCACATGTACTCTTAAATATAAGAATGTGAACAAATCGCCGATATTGTAAATATTAATGACGTGAGAGAAACGTAAATATATTTGATTTTTGTAACTTTTGAAAAAAACAAAAGTATATATATGGCGTTTGTCATCTCATAGAGTACATTTAGTACTATCCCTACCAAAAGTTTAAAGAACAAATTTGGAGTTGTTTTAGAGAAATTTTTGGAAATGTCAGGGGGGCTTCATTTAAAGTACCCCCAAATTTTTTAGAATCTTTTTCAAAATCTTCTAGAAAATCTTTTTCAAAATTTTATAGAATCTTTTCAAAAAGCATCGACTGGAGCCAGACCAACAGGAGTTTCTTCAATTTGAAAAAAGACCTACGTATGGTTTACGCGCTAAAGTCCGTTCGCTTATATAAATTATAAAGCTTATGAATTTTTTTTGAGAGACGAACGATCGAGATGTCTCGTGACGTCCTTCACTTGGCATTTCTAGGGCCCTTACCCGTAGGGCGCTGATACAAAGGGACAACGTGTACCTTCTGCATTGAAAAAGAAAGTGTGAAGAAGCGTTGAAGAAATATTTCCATAAAATACATTTGTCAGATTCCATTACGTTTTCTTAGTATTTGTCTTCAAAGGGTACACAGTGTCTACATTGTCTTCCCAGACTAGAGATCTTCAGTAAGACAAAAATAGTCAGATGGACGGACAGAAGGTAAAATAAAATGATCATCTTGAAGTACGGTTGCAAAGAAACAATATTTTATGCACATATTTAGCACAAAAGTGTCTCAGGGCTTCAACATGCCACGGCAGTGGTGCCTCTGTCCGGAAGACCCCAGGGTTCGAGTCCCATTTTTAATATAGATAGATAGGTCTAGCTACATAGCTAGGTCGGGTTCAGCCGCTGCCTGGAGGAGAATTCTAGCGGTCGGCTGCTCTGATCGATAATTTTCCGTGGTTTCTCCGATCAACAACAGGCGAATGCCGAAGAAGTACCCTAACAAATGGATCACGACACTACCGAAGGCGACCTACAAAAATGCTGAATGTATGAAGGAATTCCATCTCTCATGGGCGGGTTCGGTGGTTTAACGGTCGGGTATCGGGTTGTTGTACTCATGATTGCGGGTTCAAATCCAATCAAAGCCGTGGATTTTTAAGGGCGAAAAATTCCTTCACACGTCTTCCGACTATCCGCTGACTATCCCATGTAGAAGATTTACTGTGCATAAAAGATTCTCAAGCCTAAAAGAAGCCTCTAAGCTAAATTCAAATCGCCTAGTTTTGTCGCCCGAGATAATACGTTCTTTCTCCGCTGGTGGAAGATGGGTAGCGAAATTTGCGTGGCCAGACTGAAGAATTAGCCTGATGCCCGAATCTTGTTACGTAAAATTAGGCATTAACTAACTATACCTACGACCAGAAAACCATCACTGCAGCTTGCAGCATTCTCATCCAATTGTTACATGTCGGTGATAGCCCAAGATTTTCGGAAATTGAAGTTAAAGGTCATGAAACGTGGCGTCAATGATACTTTTCACACCTAAGTTGAAAATTATCTCAGTTGCTGACGCACACTTCCCGCCTCTGAGATAATTGAAGTCGGAACACGGGACTGTAAGAAAACTCTATTGTGTCTTAACGTAGCGCACCTCACTCATGGTACTTGTTTACCTCAACATGACTTATTTCCGCGAAAAATTGGGATTTCTGTTTTTAATTGTTTCTTGTGCATTGAGATGTCTAACTTTTCAGTGCTTAAGACAGTTTGTTTATAAATTTGTTAGTTTTTGATTTATTTGTATTTTTCCAAATGCGCGCGCATATTCCAAGTCCCATGGCCATTTGCAGTTTAGGTGGCCACAATCGTTATTACTGAATAAAATTAGATTATTTTGTGAGAAAGTTTTACAAATACAATTTAAACTAGTATAAAAGTCCTTATGTTGGCACATTAAAAACAGCATATCCATTTTGAATCAAATCATTTTTGTAGTTCACAGACTGGAATTAGTGTTCACAGACCGTTTTAAAGCTAATGAATCTGAATCTGATTCTTTATAGTGCATTTTTCTCTTTTTTGGCTCGTCCTGAAAGTTCATAACTCTTCCAATTTTGAAGATATCTTTAATATTGTTTTTTATTTAATAGCAGAAAGTCAATATTTGTTCTTCCTAAACATCAAGTTGTTATAGAAAATGCATAATATCTATAATGATTGCTCTGTTGATCGATGTTTTTAACAGTGATTTTTAAAAGTACTGATTTAAATCCCTGTAAAATACAAGTTCCTTGCCAATCTTCAAGTTTAGGTTCCGGCACTAAAGTAGATCCAATTTACAATCGTAATAATAATCATCAAAAAATGTTTAACGGTTCATAAGTTATGAAGTCATAAATCATATGTTATTTTTTCAGAAGGAAAACGGGCACGGGCATATCCGCTGAATTTTGATGATGATATTTTTGATCTTGATATTTATGATGATATTTTTTGATCTTGATATTTGATATCGATGATGATATTTTTGATTTTGTCAATACATATGTGTATCCTACTTGTAAGCATGTTTAAATTCAGGTATACGCCACAAATGAATATTTCAAAACTCAGATAGAGAAGTATCTTAAAGAAATGTGAATGCTAGTGGTACGATTGTGAAGAAAATAAAATTAATAAAATTCGCTTATTTTATACCATTACACTTGTAGTACTGTAAAATATTATTTTAAAGGTTTCCTATAAGTTGTAACAATTAAGGCATATCCTTGTGGTAACGCGTTCTAATTAGATACTTAATTTACACCATTTGAGGATTACACAATGAACTAAAAAAGTGTAATTTATTAAGACCTTATATTAATGTTAGAAAACTGTATTGCTCAGAAGACTGAGTCAATGTACTAAAGATAATTACCGAGAATCAATAGACGGGCTGGGGGAGTTGACTGCAGTAATGAAAATATATTTTCCAAGAATTATAAATAAATGCTAGTAGGGAGGTCACATTATTGAATTGCTATTGCATGAAATTACGAAATAAGTAACTAAAATACGAATAAATTTTTTAAAAAACTATTCAGTTTGGAATGGACATTTGTTAGAAGGGATGGAGTTCTCAAGGTTTTCTTTTTTTTACGTTCTGTTACTTTTTTCATTCTTTAACTACGTACTGGCGTCGAACGTGGAAGAATCTTCCGTTAACAAATCCTTTGTCGTTCATAGTCAGTCATTGCCTTGTATGTTTTCGGTCAGGATTTCTGCAACCGTCTGATCCCCCTAGATCCTCTTAGATCCCCCTAGGTTCTGTCACTGACAGTTACTCATCCAGGAACTTGCAGTTCTCGAGTTGCTTAAGCCTTTGTGATATCATGGATTAAATAATTCGACAACCGATGTCGACGGCAACCGGTCTCATATGCGAATGAGAGAGAAGTGTAATATATTCGGGACGGAAAGAGTTCGCACCAGAATCTTTCGTTGAGGAGATACATATTTAAGGCTTTGACGGAGATTTGAATTTTCTTAATTATCTGAGAAAAAAGGATATAATTATAAGTCGAGTTAAATATCGATAGAATGAAAATTTATACTGAAATTGGAAATGAAGATTATTTAAAGAAAAAGCTGGTCGTGAACTTTATCGGAGATGGCGGCATGTGTTCATGTACACCAATTAACAATAAATTAATTTATGAGCATAAAGTGTCTTATTTTAGTAGAATTTAAATTTGGAAAAGTATTGTTTGTAATTTAATGTTAAAGTGTTTAAGTTCAAAATTTCATAAAAGACAATTTAAGTTGAAAGAGCAAGAAAGGGTGTAATGTAATGTTAAAATAAAACGAGTGAAGAAAAATTGACTTTGCTAAAAGCCTTAGAAGACATCCGTATTCCTTATAATGCATTTTATGTAGGTGAATCATTTTGAATTCAAAAACGAAAATGAAATAAATAATGGTCATTTATCATTTATATTGTAGAGGCATAATCTAAAGGATTTAAATTTGATTGCCAAAGAGGGGATGGACATTTTTGTTATTCATTACTTTCTTGTTACCATTGTTTACTTCAGAATGCATGTTTTCAGATTCTGAATTAGAATGTACTTTCAAATTCAGATCTACGAAGTTGGAGAAGTCGGTATATAATTTGATTGTTAAACTGGTTTCTAAACACGACAATAAATATTTTATGTATGTAAAAATTATGCTTTCGAATTCACTCCTATGTAAAAAAACAAAGAGTGTAGAAAATATGCCTCTCGTAATAGACTTTGCAATGTGTTAGAGTTCCTAATATTAAAATACTTCCAAGCATGGAAATACTTGAAGGTGAAGATGTGAAAGGATGAAGAGTCTGTTCTCAGAGCCTGCTGAAGGATAAGAGAAAAAATTGTGATAGTTGCTTGTGGAGAATCTTGAATATCACATCAAATGATATGAAAACCTTAACTTTTTTTCTTTCTGTTACTTTTCCACCTTCAGGGGATACCGATTTCGGATATCAATTCCACGCCGGGTACCCAGTATGCCTTTATAGGGACACAAATTAACCTTTATACTAGACAGGCACATCGGGATCCTCTGCCTGTGTTCAGCAGACTCACAAGGACTTCCGCGACCACACACACACACACACACTCTCACACACACACACACACACACACACACACACACACACACATATTCCCTTCAGACCGAAGCGCTGATTCGGTGCACTCGCTAGCCACTTCGCCTATCAAGGCCGATGAAACTTAAACTTCCTGTTTTGAATATAATGAAAAAATTCAAATTTACCGTAGTTCCGTTTCCATTCATACTATTAAACTCAACTCTTTTTAATGTAGGTTTGAGTAAACAACCATTCTCTGTGATATTCTCGGGCAATTCCGAGTAATAAACAATAGATCTTGAATCGACTGATATCCTCTTTAGAACCTTATTAACAATACACAAAAAACAGTAATTATCAAAATACAAGCTTTATGAGTTAAAAACGAAATAATAAATTTTTTTAAGGCATTATGTCTTCGTAAAAAAAGATAATCAAGAACGTTTGTTCAATACTCACATTTTATTTCTCGCAAGCTGCTTTGAATACACTTACCTGTAACAAAAAATATATTTTAAACATCAACAAACATAATAATTAACAAACACTCAAAAAGTGATTTTTTTCTCCAAAAAACTTCAAGAATATATTTCTGATTTCGATTGTAACGACGAAAAAAATTTCCTTGAAGTTGTTAAAGATATACTATGCAAACGAAATTCCCAATATCATACAAGGAACGTTTTTATTTCCTATCCACTTCAACCAATCCACCTTCCTGAAGCTACCCACGCCCATCCACTTCCCTCTAGCAACCCCCTCCCTCATCGGTATGAAAGGGGAAGGCCGCGTTTGATGGGGAGTCGACAGAAATTGAACTCCTTTGTCCTCCTGGCGCTGCCGTGTTCCGTCCGAAGAAGAAGTCGGAGATGGAAATAACAGAGATCGCGAGCGCTTCGCTAAGGCCACAACAGAGCTGCGGACGCAAAGCACGTGGCTGAAAGCTCCCTCTTCCTCTCTCAATGCCCATAGGCAGTGCGCGCCCGCCGCCCGCCCGCTGCCCACCGCCCACTGCCTCCTCCACCTCCGCCGTACACTCCTTAACCACCTTTTCCGCACACCAGCCACATCGCCCACCCCCTCCCGTACCCGCCTCGTCCGTCTACTCGCTCGCTTGCTACCTTTCCCGCCGACCGTCTCGTCTCCCCAGTGTTTCGCTCTCATCACAACACCATCTCGCCCTCCTGGCATTTTCACCCGCACCCTGCCGCTCACAACCCGTCGTTCTTGCCTGTCTCTGCTCTCTCTTCTATCAAAATTCTACCTTATACTCACTCACTAACTCACACGTTCACTCACTAACTTATTCGTTCACTCACTAATTAATTCACTCACTAACTCACTCCGCCATCTATCCACACTCTGTCCGTCCCATGTCGCTACCCGCACCACAGGCGTTCTCAGCCAACCACTCTTCACTCATTTTCCCTCTCTCGTTCTCTCTCTGTTGCCACCAAACTGTCCGCCGCCACCTATTAACCAACTACGCCCTCCATCGACCATAGGTGTAGTCCGCTACTACTCTGCTCGCTGGTCACTACTCGCCGTTCATAGGCGGCTGTAGACTGACGGATTGCTTCTTCATATCAGCGGGAGAGTGGGTCTTTAATATACACAAATCAATGTTTTCTTCGAATTTTATGCGCTGCCGTACCGTTCACCTGATTGCGATAAAACTTTGTCAACATATTATTTCCATTTCAGCGAAGAATATAGACGTAGTACAATGGAAATGTGCTGTCTGTCGCATATACACGCGCGTTGATGATTTTATTCATAAAAGCTGCCTCAGCCGCGCCTGAACAGAATTTCTACGCAACCCGCCACATTCCCGAGTATTAAGCACGTCTTTGTTGCATATTCTGCCCCCGCAATTGTGAAATATTGGTCGGAATTATTATTTGACCGTTATCTCGGACAAGTAAATCAAATTTCTCAAAGGCAGTAACAGAGCGAATGCATGCCCAAAATTGAGGGTGAACGTTTTAACATGACGATACTTCACAACAATTCCCACACCAGGAAAAACATACTAGCGAGAAAATCTTTCATCTGTTAAAATTTTTGCAGAGAATCGTGTACAAGGTTAACAATCACATGCCCGATAGCGTGTGAAGTGAAATACATTTGCAATGACGAAGCTCTGCCGGGCCCACTAGTTTACAATAAAGAGATAATTTTCGCAACAGAACTGAGTCGAATGTCCGTCGAGCTGGATAATTTGGAGCGCTTATTGTTTTAAAGGATTCAAGTACTTTTTTATGGAATATGAATTTCTTTTCAAAGAAAGTCAAGAAAGTTTTCCAAGAAAGACAGTGAATAAAGGTCACCACGGAACGAGGATCTCATTTTCTACAAAACGCATTTCTGAAACTGGGTACAACACGATAAAAACAACTTCATCGAATAAAAACATTACGTGATATCGTACGTATTACAATGCAATCTGTACGATTTTGTGATTAAAAGTATTTACGTATCTTTCTTATATTGTATAACTTTCTGCATTCCAAACTAGTTTTGATTTCCCTTCGAATTCTCTCCTTCACAAATGTTTCGGTTTCTGAAGATAGGTACTGAATTTAGTCAGAGGCTTCTTGTGGGCTAGAGAATATTTTTATGCAAGTAAATCTACAACATTGGGCAGTCATTATTACTCCAGTCCAACTACTGCAGAAATGTGCTCCATATTGACAGCTTTCAAACTTGCAAAGGAATCTAACAGCAAAAAAATTGTCGTCTTTTCCACATCTATTGAAGCAATCAATAAAATATGCAATGGTGTCTCGAGTGCAACAATGATAGACAACATTCATGAACTGTACTATGGCATGCAATCCAACAAGACTCTAGTAATGACCTGGATCCCAAATTACAAAGATATACCTGAAGATGACATAATAAGCGTTGAGGAAGAAATGACAACTCCAGAAATCGGAAGAGTTTTAGCAACTTCCCACATATGGACTGATCTGTGGTCACACTCCATAAAGAAAATGCAGAAGATATGGGACAACTACTGGAGAACATTCAAGTCTAGTAATTTGCACAAAAAAATTCGAAATTTTTACTCCTTGAAAACCTCCAAAGACTTTTCTAAGCAAGAACAGATGATCTTATCACGAATAAGAACAGGTCATTGTAATTTTAGTCACAAGCATCTTCTAACCAGAGATCCCCCTCCCATCTGTGTGCCCTGCAATACCTCTCTCAACATCTATCATTTGCTATACTACTGTAATCTATTTCAGGACAACAGACGCGAGCAGAATATTGATGAACATGATGAAGAACTAATCCTAACATCCGAGGATTATCAAAAAAAATACTACATTTCTGTAAATCTTGTAATTTCCTAAATGACATATAATCCTTTTAAATATGATTCAAAACTGTTAAATTTTTCTGTATAATTTTTCTGTTTATTTATTGTTTGTTGTTTCTGTTTATTATTTCCTGTTTATTTATCATTGTCATTGTGAGAGTATTGTGTCATTGTGTTATTAATCTTTGTCATTGTGTATCATCAATTATCATTGTTTTTATAACTAAAGAAAATATTATGTATTGTACAAATTGGTAGTCGCTAATAACCATAGCAGTTGATGCGACTTAAAATAAACAAATTAAAAAAAAACATTGGGCAGTCAGCTTTACTCGAGAAAAGGCTTATAAAATACTTTTGCCACCAAATATCCACGGCTTCGATTGGGTTTGTACCCGAAAACTTGGATATAACGTAATGATAGTTTAACCATTATACCATCGGACTCCGAAGACGACTCGTGAGCGATGAGAATTTACACAGTCTTCCGTCCGTTAACAAAAATCGAAACAAATGAGTTGGAACTCAAAAAGGCTACTCATATTCTAAGAAGAGGTATTTCTTATTGATATGATTTCTTTCTTTTAAAAAGGTGGTGGTACGAAAAGAATTGAATGGCACACGGCCGACCTCAGAAATAGTGGATTTGGTCGGTTATAAATCTAGTCTGTCGCATTGACCTACAAACACCAATGACAGTTATTCACTTTATATTGATGTAAACACGTTAATGACTTTAACAATGATATATATCTGTGTCATCATTTAATTGTTTGCCAAAATTCCCGCTTCTCAGTCACAGTATTGCCCTCACAGCCGGGGTGAATCGTAGGTGTAGTCACAACACGTATCAGGGTGAGCGATTGGGGCGCAGTGTGGTGCGGTGTGGTGCGGGGTAGAGCGGCGAGCCCGTGTAACGGCCCCTCCTAATTTACAAGGCTGATTCAATTCCGTCTCCCGCTCGCGCGCTGAACTCCCACGCGAGGCGCAGCACTGGGGAGCGAAGACCTGTTCTAAATGGGCAAAAAGCAGCTGCAGAGGAACGTCGGTTTTTGTGCTAAACCAGTTTTAAAAAGGGTGACGAAAACTGAATTTACGATAACTGAAGCAATATTTCCCTTCGAAATTTTTTAAATCCAAATAATCCGTTATAGATACCTAAAAATATTAACAAAATTCGTTTTATTTCACCAATTCTCTCTCGTTTCTCACCGTCTGTATCAAAGGTCTGATAGCGGGCACTTCCTGTGGCCTCGTTGTGGCTAATTTAGTAGTGGCTAAACAAATTTTGAATTATTGCGAAACGTGTCACATGAACGGCAAATACAATAATTATGTTCAATACAATAATAATGCACACTTGTATACTTACTGCTCAAGTGCTCACTCAACGTCAAACAAAACCAGAATGAGTTTCGTAAAGCATGACTTGGACTGAACAATTGATGTTTCCGGGGACGTCAACTGCTATGGTCATTAATCCCGCTAGTGTAGTGAAAGTGTTTTTGAGGAAGGATGTACAATTTTCTCCCGCTTAATGGTGAAATCCTTCGTCGACCTACAATTCGCCAGCGGTATTTTCCTCATTGAGGTATCTCCCCCTAGCGGGACACCGCCTTGGCCAGGACAACCTCCAAGCTTCTGACCGGTCTCCGCATATATGTGTAGTAGTATACTGCAGTAAGTATAATTGTGTAAAGTGAGGGAAGAGGTCAGAACAAGGAAGAAAGAGAAAAGAGCACGGAGACAGTGGCCCCTTTCTTAGGATTACTGTTGCGGCATTTGCTTGTTATTGATCGCGGAAACTTTGGAAATGCCGATCAGAGCAGCCGACCGCTAGAATTTTCCCATCACAGGGGCCACCGTCGAGACTCGAACCTAGGGACGTCTCGGTCAGAGTCATTGCAAAGACAGTGGCAATGATCGCTCTGAGCTAAACTCAGCCAGAGAAGCTTTATAGAAGTGGATGTTACAGGGAAATACAGAGATAGGCATACGGCAGGCGGACGAGATTGGTACAGGCCACTTTCAACTAAACACTGGCCGAGGAAATATCCTGAAAAAAAAAGGCCGATGCAAACATTTTCAAAACCTTACAAAAAGAAAGGACGTACCAAAACCGAGATAGTCTATCTTGGTTTAGTCCGACGTATTTTAGGGAGTCAGTTTGAGGGACTTCTTTGTTGTCGATTTTGATAGGAAGTTATGTTTGTCATTTTAGTCTAAACGTAGTAAAAGTTTGATAATTGATACTAATTTTGTTAATTGAAACTATTGGAAGTTTCAAACAGATATTTTGATTTTTGAGAGTACTTTACATAAAATCTCAAAAAAATTTGAAAATTCCCAATTTTTTAAAATTGCAAACGTTAAACGTTTTAGGCTTTCTACAACTATTATATTGAATTTCTTGATGAAATCTTTTCCTTAAAGGAGAATATTTAAATAAAATCATGTTCAATTTTTCGAAAGTAATTAGTGTAATTTGGGGAGAAATATTGGCAATTTAAAAGGAAATTAGCTTTTTTTTCTCGAAAAACCGCCCCAAATGTTTTCTTTAAATTCTTTTATCTATTATTGTTAGTTGTAAATACCCAATAAATTATATTATTATTATTAAAACGATCCCATATAAAGATATTAAAAAAATAACTGTCTTTAAATTTAATGGGATTTTTTTAATAATAATAGAAGAAGGGTTGCTCAAAATAATGGCGCGGGTCTCATTTTCTTTGAACACTAAATTTTCGAGAATTGCAAATTTATAAGTAATGCTAGAAAGTATGTGCTGTTTTAACAACACTAGCTTCATTCTGATTTACATTATTTGCCAATATTTATTTAAGCAGTAAACATTATTATCTAATTAGCGTTACCCACTTTACCTCTGGGGTGGGGCAAACTGAATAAATGCAGACACAGAAAATTAAAAAAAAAAATTTTTAAAAACAAATTTTACTAAAAGTAGCATAGACTTTCTATGTGTTATAGAACAATGTATATAATATTTTTGAAATGTTTCTGTAGTTTTTTTAAAATATACACTCTATTATTGCTACAAGCTTAATAGTTCTACTTCCCCCACGGTTCCTGCTGAAACAATGCATTTCGTGGGAATCATAAATTCCAAAAGTACTTGTAGTACTTTCATGTTGCATTTTTCTACAACTCATCCTTTTGTGGAATGTAATTGCAAGGGTTCAGAAAATTCAAAGTTATCGCCTTAAATATTTCTCACTCGCCTAAGTTACTTGATGCTTCCGCTACCCCAGTCACGCGATTCAGCACACTGTCTGGCAGAGCAACGGGCGCGACGAAGCTTCACCAAAGACAAAGGCCACAGCGCTTTACTCGCAACACAAATGCAAATGTCTGCCGTCTCCCCCTCCCCTTTCCATCCTCGTTTTGCGCCCTCTCCATATTCCGTGGATTCCTCTCTTTCCGCCCAACCATGCTTCCACTCACCCATGAAAATCAGGCGTTGCAATTTACGGCCAGAATCAAATGCAGCGGTAAAAGGAAAGTTCAAAGTTTATAAAATCCAATTTTTGGCAATATGCGTACCAAACGCTCAAAACACACGACTCCGCACGTTTGGTTTTCATTAAGCTTCCCACTTTTTTGCAATACGAAAAAAATTGATATTGAGTCTACATACTCAATGGGGATGCAGCAAACACCTGATAGCGAGTTATAGGTCTGTAAGCGAGATAGCGTAAGAGTGACCGTGATGACAATTGGATTATACACGATTAGACAATTGGAAAGGTTGATGACACGAGCGTAAATTGCATTGGAAGAATTCGTGGGTAAAATCAGACTAATATTCTGATGAATGTTCGGGTTCCATTCGACTGACCAAGCTGTTTTGATTGCAGATGACTAGTTACACTGAAAAAACAAATTCAAACTAACACTTTTGCTAGTCAAATGAAATAAAAGAAGAATTAAATTTCAATGTTTGTTTGATGCACTAAAATATGGATGCACTAAAATATGCACTAATGGATGCACTAAAATATCTTTCCCTATATTGTTCTTAAATATTTTAAACAAAAAACTGATAATTGAACTCATTAAAAGTGTAATATGACTTGCAACAGGTTTGATGTAGTTGCTTGCAAGTAAAATCACATTCTTGTTAGTTACTAAATATTGACTAAAACAGAGAATTTTAAAACGACTATTTATCTTTTCACATATTTATAAAAACATATCTTTTTGATTTTCATATTTAACATTTAGGTATTTTTATTTTAAAATCTCTAACTTATTGTTCACGATCTGAAATATATCTTAATTCATAGATGTTGGGGATTAGAAGCTATGTCTCATCAATGTAATTTATTTACGAGAGGAGTAAACATCTCAACAAACTTATTATTAATATAACTTCAATTTCAATAAACGGATTTCAATTTTTACACGAATGGGTTGCCATATCAGGCATTTCATATTAAGGATAACAAGTGGTGCCACAGAATGGCACAGACTTTCCCGTATTAGTCTTCTATTTCCTTTGGTGTCGACTAGCTTTTCGGACTTGCCACACACACACAGTGTGCCCCAGTTCCGTTAGGAATGCTTCTGTGAAATTCCACATAACAATGGTATCTTTCGATGAATAATGGCGTTACAATCATTGAAGTTCCAACAACAGATATTACAAATTTCAAACATCTAGCATAGCTTCAGCAGTCATCCTGGACGCGAATGTAAGTATACACGTCTGACACTCGTCGGAAAACGGTGATGGGGCAGAGATGCAGCATTTAAGTTTTGTGTGTCAGGGAAATCATCCAGTGAAACGTTTGATATATAAAAAAAGTGTTTGTGGAAATTACTGCTTAAGCTGTTTACTCATTCTAAGTGTTATCTCGAAGTCTTCCATCGTTTGTGGGCGAGAATTCGTCGAGTTGGACCCAAACATTGAGAGGCAGAATCACGGTCGCTCCTCCACGACAAAGTCCCAGCCACAAAGCGAAGATAATGAGTGAGTTTTGGCCCGCTAACGGATCAAGTCCTTGATCTCCCGTCGTATTCGCCGGATTTGCCCCAGCCGACAAATGATCAGAAAAATAAAGTTGACAATGAAACGACACCTTTATGACGTCGTTAAGGTCATCCAAGAAAATATACAGCAGTACTAAATGCAATTACAAAGTAGGACTACTGTAGCTGTTTAAAAAAAACTTTTAACACATTTCAACTGCTCGCTGATTCAGGGAGAGACTATTTTGAAAAATTAATGTGATTTTGTGAAAATAATACATAATTTTATTTTGCCGTGTACATACATATTTACGGAGTAATATCCGTCGTATAGGGAAAGTTATGTAATGCTTTGCGAATTTTCGGCAGAAAAAAATTCAATACCGGGCCATGATAACAAAAAAGTGGATAAAACCAATTGCTAAATTAAGAACAAAATCCCTTAACACGTGGTGTAGACAGAATTCCTGTTTTGTGGGTCCTAGATACCGAAAAACCAATTGAAAACAAAACGTCCGTCCATCCATCTGTCCGTCCGTCCTTGCGTCCATCCGTCCATCCATCCGGTGTCTGTGAACAAAACTAGCGCCTAAACCATAAGTACGATTTCATCCATTTGATCCTTGAGCAAATGCTGAGATGGTCCCTTGTTTTGCTTCTGGACATAAATGTAACTTCATTATTTGTGCACGTTTTCTGAATTTCAGTGGGAAATATAGTTATTCAAATTATCGTTTTTCATATTATCGCGGGAAAAAGTATTATTCTTTCATGAAGAACATGAGGGTTCAGGGCAGAAATTTATAGCTAATTTACCTTTGAAAATATATTTTATTATATAGGAGCGAATATTTTGTCAACAAAACTCGAAAAAGCCCTCTCTTTTCTGTATTCAAAGTTCGACTAGAATATGGTTTAGGATAGAGACCACAGAATTATGAAAACGTGCACAAAATTCACTTCTCCCCATAGCTCGTCACACGCAGTTTTTAACTGTTTTTGACGTAAATAAATAAATAAATCCAAATGAATATTCCCCTGTCGATCTGGTTCCACTCGCGGGGCCGCGATTTTGAAACACTTTCTTGAAAATTTGGGGGTACTTTACATGAAGCCTCCCGGACATTTTCAAAATTTTCTCAAAAACGGCTCCAATTTTTTTCTTTAAATTTCTTACAAGAATAGGGTAAAGTACACTTCAGATGGCATAGGTCCAATTTCCACGGTTAACTCTCAATCTTCGAAAATAACAAAATTTTTAATTTTGTTTGGCGTCTTTCTACAACTACAGAATTTAAGAGATGTAGATGTACATTTTTTGAAAATTTTACTGGTTTTCTGGCAATATTGCACGAAATATTTGCAATTTTCTTAAAAATGGCTTCAATTTTTTTCTTTAAATTTTTGATAGGGATTGTGCTAAATGTACTATATGAGATGACAAAACGCCATATTGATCTATACTTTTATTTTTTCAAAAATTACAAAAATGTTATTTTTTGACTTGTCACTCAAGTCGTTAATATTTGCATCAGTGTCGATTTGTAATGATGTTTATGAGTACATGTGCATTAAATAATGTCAATTAAAGTTTCTCGAAAATTCAACCATTTTCTGTGAAAACTAGCTCAAAAATTAGAATTTTCAGAAACATTCCAACACCATTTTCTCATAAATGGCTCCAAATTTTTTATTTAAACTTTTTAATGGATAGTGTTGATTGCACTCTATAATATGCCGTTAAGTTCATTTTTTTGTTTTGCCAAAAATTACACAAATGTAATTTTTTTTGAAAGATCGCTCATATAGTTAATACGCACATTTCCAACAATTTGTAAACATTATTGTATTTGTGAGTGCTTCAAATGACTTCAAATAAAGTTTTTGGAAAACAAAAATTCTTGTGAACAAGAGCTTCAAATTTCGCATCTACAGTAACGCTTAAACGCCATTTTCTTAAAAACAGCTCCAAATTCTTCAAAGAAAATTACTATTTTGGAAGAGGTTCGACTGTTTTTTACTAATATTATTAAAATAATATTTCCGTTCTGCGATTAGAAAACCAAAAAAATATGTCAAAAAATTGTCCTTTGGGTGGTGAAAGATGGGTCCTTTGGGTGGCCAAGAGTATATGTAGAGGAATGGTATTTCAAAAACTGGAGATTGATAGACATTTCCAAAAAATGTACTTTTCGCGGCGATAGATGGCAGCTGGCAAGATAATGTGGCAAGTCAGAATAGCTAGCCGAGACCAAAGGAAATAAAAAACTAATATGGGAATGTCTGTGCCATTGGCACAGACACCACTAGTTATTTTTTAAACCTTCCACGCTGCAAAATTCTCACACTTAAAGGAAAATCCTAAGTTTCGTGTCCCAACGATGGTGAATTTTCGTCACCAGCTAGATAGCTAGATCAATTGAATTGCCATCTGGAGGAGAATCTTGCTGGCTGATCGATAGTTTTCTATGGTTTCGGAGATCCAAACCAAGCAAATGCACAGGCAGTACCCTATGTGAACTAACGGTCCGAGGTCCTCATGCGATCTTCTCTTCCTCATTCTTGATCACTTCTCTCTCTTTAAACTCTCACTCTCCTACACTTACATACACCATACAACCAATCATTCGCGGAACCCCGCCGAGAGAGATACTCGCACGGAGAAAAACCCGCAAGTTCACGTGTAAGACGGCAAGTTCATTTGTAAGACCGTTCCCGCAAGTTCACGTAAGTATTCCATGCTTCAACACGGAAGGAACACGTCTCCCGAAATATAATCTACACTTCTGTGAAATGTGACCAAAGCACTTTTAGTTGACACATCTGGTAACTCCAAATAATCGCTCATTGAGACCATGAAGGTATTGCGTAACTATTTCTAGCATTGCAATAGAATTGTTGTTTTCCTTCAAACATCGTCTCAGTTTCTGTAGCTGTTTGATGAAAAAAAGTCCAGGCAGACGGAGTTTACTAGTTGCCGTGAAAGGAATGTAATATTCACCACATATCTCTCTTATCCCTCAAGCGTGAGAATTAAACTAGACGCATGGAAGACACCATTAGCTTGCAAAGTCAGATAATTGATCCAAAATGCAAAATACATACATTTCTAGCATTGGCTACTAGGTGTTCATAAATACGGCATATAACTTCAATCCAAATTGGAAAGGGAACATTATGAGAGCAAAGTCAAGTTAAAATTCACAAAACAACGACGGCGAACTCCTCGAAGAGAAGCTCTTCGACTTCTACGCCTACCCCCTCTCCTCTTCTTTCCCCCACCGTCCCTTTCCCAGGTACTTAGCATGCGGCGGATGCGTAGGCACTCGAGATTGTTTGATCCAATTAGAGGAAATGGGTTCAAACAAAGAAGCGACTACTCCATAAGTACGCCTCGTAAGTACTGCTGCTCTAAATGCTACGTGAATGTTGTACAATGGAAAAGGGCGGACAGAATAACGGCGAAAGGTCTGGGGAGTTGGTGGGTTGAGGGGGAGGAGAGATGCGAGACGTACACAGGGTGCAGGAGTACGCAGAAAACGCCTCCCTCCCTCTTCCTCTCTCTTTTGCTCTCTCTATATAATTTTCTAGTTCTATCTTTTACTCACCATCTCGCTCTCACTTATCTACTACCTCGCTCTCTCTCGCTCTCTACATCTTCCACTCTCTCTTCCTCTTTCTTGCACACTGTCATTTTCTCTTGGTTTATCTCTCTCGGCCTTGCACTTCCCCACTCCTTTCCCATCATTCTCTACCTCGCACTCTCTCCCGCTCCCCCACCTCCCCCTCCTCTCTCTCTCTCACTCTTTCTCCCTCCCTATACATATAAATGGAAGATAATTACAAAGCAAGTGCAAGGAAGACTAAAAAAACCTATTTTTGAAGTTTAATACATTCACAATTCGGCGCATACCGTATTCAAACGCATTTTGTTTATGTGAGTAAACATAAATTGAACAGATCTTAAAAACCCAAAAAACGGGACATTGTGACATTTCCGTGATTAAAAAGCGGTATATCCCTCACTCAAGATTTCCTGCCAATTCGCACAGAAATGCACAGAAGCAGAAGGTTCGGATTATTGAACACTATCCATAGCGTCTACGTTTAAGCTCAAATGACGTGATAGCTCATTTCCTTTCCTAGAACCATTGTGGAAAGACAGGGAATACAACAGAATATATTGTAATGAATTTAAAATTGTTAAGGGCACTTTATGCCGATTTGTCATTGTCACAAAGATGGAATATTTTGGTCCCGATTTCATTTTAAAAATTCCGCGCAGCGACTCAGAAAAAGGGACTGTCCTGGCTAATATGGGACGTCTGGACACCTTAAGCTATTATTTTAATACAATTTTGTGTGCCTGAGACCCAGCGGCTCGCAGGCTGTGGGTCTGCAATGTGCGCCCCCTGGGTGTTGCGCCTCTGACAGCCGCCCACCTGGCCAGCCCCTAGCTACGACACTACCTAGCACTGTAGTATAGAATGCCAATTTTCTAGATTGCTATGTTCTTTTAGTTAAAGTATCAGGTGATAAATATTTTTTCAGTTAATAAATATAGTTAAGAATCCTCAGAATTACTCTCATCTGTCAATTGTCTCAAAAATCATAGTTTAAGCGGATTTATCGCGACTGGGACATCGATCAGGAGGAGACAAAGAAAAAGAAAGAGAATAAAGAGAAAACGAGAAGTAGTACTTGAGATGTTACAACAGCAGAAAACTTTCTAGAATTATTAATGTTTTCGAAAAATCGAGAGTTCACAGGAAGACAAAAATGTGTTACTTTTATAAGCGTACTCAAAAAAAAAACTTAAGGAAAATTTGGAGTAGTTTCCTAGAAAATAATTGTTTAAAAAAATGTACATTTAATGAAAAATTATGTTAAAACATATTTTCGAACAATATTAGAAGACATTATTTAAATATGCCATTGAAGAACTGTTTTAATTAAGAATAAAATCTCTATCTTCATTATTGTATTTGAAGACACCAACAAAATTTAAAGTTTTAAAATTTTAGAAAAAATGAGAGAGCTCAATTAAAATAAGACGGGTTCTAGTTTATAAGCGCTTTGTATTCTAACATCGGTAAAAATCTAATAAAATTCGTGACCAGCACATATTTTCTCGCATTATTTTTAGCGTCTCAATTTTGAGAAAAAACTATGGTACAAGTTTTTGAAGACATTACATACCCTAAAATATCTAATATTTTATAACAGATTTTATTTCAAAAATATCCATCATCAATATTGCAATATCAATTTTTGCAATTTCCGAAAATACAGAATTCGCTGAAAATTGAACCTGCGCCCATTTTTTAAGAATATTATACTTTATCTGAGGGAAAAATTAAAGAAAATTGGGGGAGCCGTTACTGAAAAAATAATTGCTTAAAAGTAATTGGTCATGGTGAACATCATTCTACAGTTTCATAAAAATTATATCCAATGATGAAAATACGTTTTCATGCCAGGAAGAACCGTATCCACCTCAATTTTGTTTAGCACATGTATTTTAATTATGTAATAATAAAGTTAAGACAAATTGTTAATTGTTTAATAAATACGTCTTATTTCGGATCTGTAAGAAACATATGACATTACACTTGGTATGAAACGAATAATTTTTCTCTTTACGTATAGTTTTGTGATTTTATTTGTAATTATGAAATGTAAATATTTTGGCCTTCTATAGTATTTTCTTTGCTTACTAGAAATATACGGCAGGCTCATTTACATTATTAGAGATTGCAATTAATAACCTTATATTTCAATATTGTGTAATTATTCAACACATAAAACAATTGTTGAAAATTGTCGAAATTTTTTATTATTTTTTATTAATATACCTAACAATTTGTTTTAAATTACATTTCACACTCTTCAATTATTCTATTATTTAAAAACTGAATTGTTTTGTATCTCTAAATCTATTTCCAATTGATCGATTAATTATTACTTTTGAACCAATTAATATATTAACTGAAATGGTTGTCTTTCAATTATAATTAATCAATTAAAATTAATTAAAAATTTTGCAATTACCATTCGCAAATCCCCTCGTGCGTCGCGCGCCCGGCGGCGTTTGAACGTTCGGAGCGCTGGGAGATGCTCGACTGTTCTGCAGATAGTCGAGAGACGAAAGGCGGTCGGGCGAAATGTCCGTTTTACTTAGGCTTTTATTTCTTGGCGCGTGAGGGCTTGTGAGATATTTCATCGTGAAGACCGGCCCTCACGTGCCAAGAAATAAAAACTCTAGTATAAATAGCGATCTCCTCCTCTCCGAGCAAGATCCCCCTTCCTCCGAGAGTCGGCTAAGGGGTCTCGTGGGATTCGAGCGATTGTTTTCGCCCCAGTGCAGAGCTCTAGTGTAGTGTTGTCAAGGTCGATGCCGCGAGCGGGAGTCCGTGGCACGAATGCCACGACGAAATCGCCCCTCCGCGCAGTTTGTCACCTCGCCACCAGAGACAACGCCGTCACTATTGTAAAACGGCGGGGTTACTTATAGTTTCCTTTCCTGTCGCTAGTTGTGCAGAGAAGCTCGTGTCATGCTACGGTGACCAGTAGAAGGTCTTGACACCACTGCTCTACTGTCTAATAGTGATCACAAAATGTTCTGTCATTTTGTGCACACACTTTCTCGATGTCTGTTTCGGAAAAATTTAGTACTTTATGTACTTGACTACACATTGTTTGCACCCGTAAAATCATTTTCGCCAAATTATCAGGCATAAGATTTACCATCCCAAGACAGCGTTACGTCCTTTGATGTGTCGCTCGCGAATTGTAGTTCAGGTTTACAAATATCGCCATATTGTGGCCATAGCAATGGCGGAATGGTGAATTCCGCCGACCGAACGCGGGTCGAGTGCGCAGCAGCGAGGCGCGGTTGCGGTATGGGGTTTGCGGCGGGGGTGTTTAAATTCCAAGCAGAGAGCTCATTTCACCCTCACGCTTCCCCACCCCCTGCGCAGCGATGTCTCCCAGGGGTGGGGGTGGAAAGGGGTCTCCTTCCCGAAAAAAAACGGAGATCAAAACTTTTAATAGAGCCCGAGTTTGTAAAGTCAATTTTGGAGCATTACCCTGCGCCAGTGTCTTTCCGTGCCCGCCCACGACCCTTCTCCCTGCTCATTCCTCCGCTCCTTGCCCGCACGGGAGTGGAAGTAGGCCGCTTGAGGGTGTGCGGGCACTTCAGCTTTGGCTTACCGCAGCGCGGGTTGTGGCGTGTGAGGGAAGGCGATTATTCTACGCAGTAGGGACCTCAACTATCCAGTGTCTTTACTCGACTGATCTCTTCACCATGAATAAAACCTTATCCCTAACCATCTTCTGTTACTTCTCAAGCCGCCTTGCGATTCTTTGTATTCTCCTCTCAACTGTAATGTTGATGCACTTAGGGCCACATCTTCTCGCCTAAAGCCCGTTTTACACGGTGATATTTTCTTTGTTGCATTTACTTCTTAAGAAGGGCAAGTAATGTAATCGTGCGTCGGAAAACGAAATTTTTGGTAAAAAGAACGCTTATTGCCGAACCCTGGTAACGAAAGAAATGAATAAATCCTATTGCTATAGTAAAAACCTTCCTCTAACACGTGGTGTAGCCATAATACATTTTTTGTCCTTGACATCGAAATTAATCCATGCTTGGTCCTTGACCCCGAAAAATCGATTGACGGCAAACTATCCGTCCGTCTGTGTCTGCCCCTGTACGTCTGTGCTCTCTAGCAACTAAACCGTTCAGACGATTTCCTCCAAAATTGATATTCACCGATCGATCGGAACGAACTCGAGGCTTTGGAAGTTGCAAACGGATGTTATGATTTTTCAGTGTACTTTATATGAAGAAGACTGAAATACATTTTACAATTTTTTCAAAAATGGCACTAAGTTTTAAAAATAAAATTTGTCCTTGGAAAGTGTAAAATATGCTTAAGAGAATGATGTAGGTATCATGTTCAGTGAAACCACAGATTTTCAAAAATTGCAACAGTGCAATTTTTAGGTGTGTTTTAAACTGTAATATACAAGTACAAAATACTGAAGTTAGAGCCTTTTTTCTTAATGGAATGAGTTTATTAGAGGCAAATTTTGAAATAAGGTAATGCACCATTTTTTTTAAGTATTAGAAGTTTTCGCGTAATTTGGGGTGAAAAATAGACAATTTTAATTCTTTTAAAAAATTCTCTAAAAGATACCAAACTTTTTTAAAAATTTATCTCCTTATGTATCAAGAGACGGTAAATATTTTATGCTAGTTCCAATTTAGGCAAACTCTCCGTGATTTCGAAAATTGCAAAAATTTAACATTTAAAAACTACAAAATTGAAGGTAGAGGTATTTGCCTGAGACAAAGTTTGTTCCAAAACATCAGCAATTTCAAAAAGGCCATGTACAATTCTTCGAATAAATGAGTAGTTTTTGCGTAATTTTGGCTTGAAATTGACGCAGTTTATTAAAAGAATTCTCAAAGACCCAAATTTTTATTCAATTTTTTCTACGGATAGAAAAAGGGACGCTTAAAATAATGGTTCGGGTCTCATTTTCGTTAAAATAATTGAATTTTAGAAAATTGTAAATTTAGGAACAACGCGAGAGTGTATGTGCTGTTGTCGCAGCAGTACTTCTGATCCAAAAAGAATGGAAAAGGGACGTTCATTTCTACATGCTGCTGTTTCGGTGTCGAAACTGGATGAACGTGATCGAGCGTTTTACATGGTCACGATGTTTTCTGCATGCAGGCGTGATGAAATTTTTCCTTCTAGACTCTGCAAAAAGCGCAGAAGATCAAACAGTTAACACATCATCTATGATAAATAATTAAGCTCGTTTATATTAGGACTGAGCACAAAATGTGATATTAGAATACAGTATATGTTTCATTTCTCACTACGTAAACACTTCACGTTACAACTCAACTTTCTTTTGTCTTTTCATAAAGGAAGAAATCGCACCACACGCAAAAGGAAACGAGAGAAAGATGCGAAAATTTGGAGCGCAGGAGCGCGGTAGGCAACTGGATGAAATCTGTACAGGGAAAATAGAGCTTGTGTAATTTTTTCGTAAAAATTACATCCAGTTTGGTACATCAATTTTCTGCACCGATAAAAAATGATCGCGTAAAACTGCTTAATGTACTGTTCACATCAATGGTTTAACGATGCACCCCAGTACAGAGTAGTAAAAAAGTTATGTAATGCTGCGCGAAAAAAGGCAAATTTTCGACAGAACTTATTACAGAGCCCTGGCAACGAGAAAAGAGTACATCCAGTTGCTAAAGTTATAAACATATCTTTAACACGTGCTGTAGCCAGAATATATGTTTTGGAGATTCTTCACACCGAGAAATCGAATGACGGCAAGTCGCCTCTGTCTGTCCGTCAGTCTGTGAAAAACGCTAGAAATTAAATCGTTCAGCTGATTTTCTCGAAAATTGATATTCCGCAATCGATCTGGCTGATATCGCAATCTTTTGAAAATAAAACCAATATTTTAATTTTGGGGGCTACTTTAAATTAAACCCCTGGGACATCAAAATGTTCAAAACAATGGCACCATTGTTTTTTATTACATTTTGTTTTTAGATAGTGTAAAGGACGTTTAAAAGTTCAACATTTTCTCACAGTCTTTCTACAACTGAAATATTAAAGATAGAGATTTTTTCTTAACGAAATCTGTTCCCTAAAGATAGATTTCGAAACAATGTCATGTATAATTTTTCGTTAATTTGAGTATTTTTCGCGTAATTTTGCGTGAAAATAAAAGCAAGAAAATACGTGCTGTTTCAGTATCACTAGTTTCACTCTATTTTTGATAAGGAAAAGAGTATTCCGTAGTTGAGAACATTAATTATTAGAACCTTTCTTAACTGTTATGTCTTAACCCTTTCGTCTTTTGGGTTTGCTCAATGTTTCTAATTAAAATTGTTGTTTGAGGGCTAAATTTTTAGATATCTATTTTGGATGTGTGATAGAGTTATGAGTCGATTCGAGTTTGCAAGTTTATTCTGGAGTTCGAAATTTTAAATGGTAACATGTGTATTTCTTCAAACACGTAAACAATCCAGAAAAGTGTTTAAACCTTCAAATGTTTAAATATTGCCGAATTACGTCTTTATTTTGGTTTTTAATTAAAAATAATTTGGAGGTAATTACGACGAGCCATTTAACTTCAATTGCAAAACATTGTGATTTGATCCAAAGAAATAAAATATAGAAGAACGAAAAATGCAACCTGAGATAAATGTTTATGAGTACAAATTCAAGTCTACTTATACGGCTTGCGTTCCTCAGCAAAATTATTTTCATCCCTCTTCCAGAGACGAGGAAACAAAAAACAAGAAGAGAACTTTTCATCGCATAATCACTTCGTCTTTCTCATTAATTACAATGTCGCGAGCAGAGCCGCTCTGCTTCATTTTATCCGTCACCGTCCGTTGACTACGATGACGATGCATTTCACATATTCACAAGCTTTTGTTTATAGCATACGAACCATGTTTTCACAAGCGCAGCACTCAGCATTAGAAACTATGAACGCAGCGTTTCCATTAAAGCAGATGGATCTGGCTACGTTCCATTTTTATGCAAATGGCGCCTTCCGTATTTTCACTTCCGTTGTATACCGAAAGCAGGGGCATTGTGGTAACGTGTTTCACATTCGGCAACGTCGAAATTTGAGCATTGTGACCGACGGCCTGTAATTTCTGTTGCTTTTCTTGACGTTCTATTCTTCTCCATACTCCTGACATTCGATTGAGCATATTTAAAAAAATATTTCTCGTACTCCTATTTAAAGAGAATGGCACTTCAAAGTCAACAGCTGTGTATTGGTCCTCAGTGCCCGTATCTCGCACTTGTACTTTAACCAGGGAGAATTCATCTCTGAGTGGGCACCTAGGCGCTAGTTCCTTTCCGTACCCCCAGCAGACGTACAAGTACAATCTGGGGCTGGTATCTGGATCCCGCCAGAACGCAGTTGAACCTCCCCATAGAATGCCTAGGTCGGTCCGACCCGCCAGTTGAGAACTCTTAGCTATCGAGGCTAGTGCAGAATTCAAAACACTGCGTTACTGCAGAAGCTGCTAGCGCAGAAGACAAAACAAGTGCCGGGACAAGTCCCTCCTCTTTGCCCAGAGTGTCGGGCCACTACCACGACGAAGCCGAGAGTACAACAGGGGGCCACCCGAACTAAGGTCCGGGCGACTCGGGGACCCCTTCGCGTCTCTTCGTTATCTCTACATCGAGGCTATTGACGTGAATACTTAGGCAACCTGACAAGGAGTATTCGGGCTCCGTCGGACTTCTATATGTAAGACCTGGAGCGTTCCAAGGAATGCCCTTTGCCCTATCTTGCCCGAAGGTCGACGCACCAGGGGCCCAACTGATGGGTGCCGGGCAAGCTCGGCAACATGGAGCTTAGCATCGCTTAATCACTGCCGCCGTGAAACTCTGGGACTGGATGGTCGTCTACAACTCTCCACCCGAGGTTGCGACGGCCTAAGTGGCCACGATGCCCTCCTGCGGGTGAGGTCACGAGCTGGACGGAAAGTGTGTTTGACCACTATCATCCCATAGGGAGCTTCGTTACAACTAATAAAAATTTGGAGCCGTTTTTGAGAAATTTTGAAAATGTCCGTGGGGCTTCATGTGAAAAACCCTCCAATTTTGAAGAAAGGTTTTCACAATCTCAAAGCTTCGACTAGAGCCAGATGACGGGTATTTCTTCACTTTTTTTCTTAACTTTAAAAATCCTACGAGTGGTTTAGACGCTAGGGGTGTTCACAGATGGACAGGCAGAAGGACGGACAGACAGACGTTTTTCTTTCAATTGGTTTTTCGGTATCAAGGACTTACAAAACAGATTCTGGCTACACCGTGTGTTAGGGGATTTTGTTTCTTAATTTAGCAACTGATTTTATTCACTTTTTCGTTGTCAGGGCCCGGCAATAAATTTTTCCCTGACGAAAAAGTGCCGTTTTTTCGCACAGCATTAAATAACTTTCCCTATACCACGTATATTACCCAGTATATACGAACGTATGCAGAAAAGTAAAATTGGATGCCAATGTTCCCTCTCCTTGCAGCGCGTAATCTTTAAGTGTAACTCTATTTTAATTGGGAGTTTGTTACGATTCTGTGACACTGAAGAGTGGGTAAACTCTTAATAAATATACGAGTATGGCAATTTGTTTCACATGCAAAGTCGGAGTTCGATCTTTAAAACAAATTGTCAAATATTGCTGTTTCTTCATGTTGTATCCTTCATTAAGTTTTAGACATTTGATTGGTTCACGGGAAAACGCCCTTGCTATAACATTGAAAATAATGATAATGTCTCGAAATAATGCAGTTTGTGACTTCATTTGAAATCTTTCACTTAATAGTACAGATGGAAATTGGGCCTTATTAAGACAGAAGGAATGGATTCTTCAACGACTTTTTGCCGTACGAAGATGAAAATGAAAATAGTTTTAATTTCATGTCCGTGAAACTAGAAAAATATGTTTTTGAATCAAAAATTCTGATATTTTTTAACAACCAGTATTGTAAATGATACAGGAGATTAACACAAAATAAATCTTTGACCCATGACTCAAAGTAGTTCAAATTTTTCTAGCAACAGATTTGACACAGTTTTAGGTGAACACAGTTTTGTCTGTAAAACTTCATCCAGGGTGTGCTACCATCGAACTAGGTTAATTTTCTGTCAATAATACATTTTAAGTTTTCATTGAAGTTGATATAAACTCGATTGTCAACTGCACCATGTATTCAAAATGTAAGAAATTTATCATTGTTCATAAAGCTTAAAAATCCAATTTTCGTATTGCATACATAAAATATTCAAATCATTCACCAACAATGAAGTAAAATTTGAATGAAGAAAATATTTTTTTAAATATTGTATTGTAAACAATAAAAAAGAGCACATCATATAAACAAGAAATAGTGTGATATTTCTCTGTAATAAAATAATAAAAATGCAAGTTTGCAATGCCAAAGTTGGCCGTTATTCTTTAAAATATTACCATTCCCAACAGCTTCTTCAAGAAATCGCTCATTGAGACAAAGGAATTCGAAAGCTATACCAGACTCACCGAAGAGAGGCAACGCTTCGTTGGAGAGGGAATTATTGACCTCCTCTAAATTCAATTAATTAGAGATTCAATAACCGTATTGCAAGGGGATTCTTGATAACGGCGCGTGGCGTTCAAATTGATTCCAAAACGACGAGATTCTAATCTGTTTTTTCATCTGATTTCGATTAAAACGTCATAACTTGTCTACGCAGAGAACGCCTACTGCTAATTGCCTCTTTGGTGTTTCCATGCAACTTCCGATGCATTCTTCAATGTCAGCTAAATATCGACAACGTTTAAATGAAAAATGATTTGGTAGCACCCAGTCGATATTCATACATTTTGCTTTCAGTGTGAAAGTTTTAAAGAAAATAAACTTAATTATAGAAGGAAGTATGTTGAGACACATTACTGAACTTCTTGCATTAAATTGTTGTTTTAATGTCAATAAAATTATTATTATAAACAAATTGACATTCATTAATAACCATTAGTTACATCACTGTAGTAGCTCGTGCGGGTAACACGTGAGTGTGGTAAAAGTGTTCAACAAACAGAAAACTTAAACAAAATCAGCAAACGAATGTCGCAAAAACTTATGATTTTTTAGAAACGTGTTCAATAAGATTGAACGTAAAACATGATAAATTTTTTGTGTTATACAAAACATTTATACCTACTTACTGGACAAAAATAGTGAAAAAATACTATCTTAATTATTATCTTCACTTGAACAGTCCTCTAAGAGTTAAGAATAGCCGACAAATAAATTGTATCTGAAGATGGCGTGAGAGCAGTCTTATTACAAAGGAAGCAAATTATTATTTACGTGATTTGTTTCTAATGAAACAGAAGAATTACAGAAAGGTTATAACACGGCCTATATGATAAATAACGGACTTGGATGGTTCTTTCGTTCTACGTTGGCTAACTGACATCAATAATTATTACGTGATTTCTTGTAATACAAGTACTGTTTTTCGAGAAAAGTAATGGCCTGAAATTAAATTTACTTGTATCCTTAGAAAAGTAATTGTTTCAAAGTGATTACCGAAAATAGACTTTTCAAATTTTAATTTCCTGTTTCTTTAAGCAGTCTTAGTATTTTTGAACAAAATATTTTCCCAGCAGGCGTTCTTGGAGCAGATGGATATTCATCTCCACTAAATAAATCTGGTAATTACACTAAATACGGAGCAGTGAATAGCATCGTGATGGCTGGAGTAAAGAAAAAAATATTCATGAAAATGATCACATGATTCATGATTTCATGATCACTTTTCAAACCGGAGCAAAATTATTTCTAAAATAAAGGAGATTGGTACTATTGCTGGAGTTTATTGTGCCACATTAAGATATGAACATATCATATTTGAGGAAAGGTATTTGAACACATTTCCTGGAATTTAAAAACTTTAAGCCACAAGATGTAAAAAATATTGCATGAATTTTTATACCACGTATTTCCGTTTGTTTGTATTGTAAGTATATATGAGTTCTTAACTGAAATAAAATGTACTGTCAAAAGAGGAGTAATTGTAACTTGAAAGAATAAGATGAGAATGGTTTTGAAAATAGATTTTAAAACATCCTATATATATTTCACTGATGAGCGTATTCCCATTGTTATATAAAAGACTGTAAAATATGATTGGCGCTTTCCATTGTTTCATCAGTTACAAAACAAATTGACACGTTAATTTGCAACAGTTCTTTCTACCAGCAGCACAAAAAGAATAATTTACGTTCGTCTTCTACAGATCACCAGTGGAAGTAAGTATTTCAAACAGAGAAACTTGACGTAAGGTTTTCTGATTTTCATGAACATCTGGGTTGAAATAGAAGACACAAATCACGAACTTTTGCATTCGAAAGACGCGACGTAAGACGTACGGTACTTTCTCTTTTGAGCAGACATAAAAGAAAAAACAGGAGCGTCGTTTGTGCATTTGGTATTTGCGATTCGTATATTTATTTTACAATCAGAAGACGCAGAACGCCTCTTGCAGGGGACACAAAAGAAAATAAGAGAGTGAGAATAAGGAATGGTGAGGAAGGTTGGGGAAGGAGAACTCGAGGGAGAGACGAGAGCTCAGTCAGCAGAGAGGATCAAAAGAACGCGAAATCAGCGGAAGCAAAAACGATCACGCTAACGACGACTGTGCTGACACTTCGAAAATGGGAGGGGAGAAGAAAAAGAGAATATACTGAGAGTTCAAATATGGACATTGCTCACCTGAAAATTCAACCATAAATGAATTAATCAAAACCTGCCCCATCAGATCTACTTCAACTTGAAAATAACCAATATCTCCTTAAACAATTCTCAAGATACGAGAATGAAAACGATCAAATTCTTTATATAGTGAACTATATGTTGTAATTAATAACCTCACTATTCCGAAATAGAATAAATAACCAAATCCACATTACTATTACCAGTCGTGTGTTGGGGAATATATATATATATATATATATATATATATATATATATATATATATATATATATATATATATATATATATTAGTGATACCAGTGTTATCAGACAAAAATCATATAAGAAATTCTACCTATGCTATGAATAGCCATTTGTTTCATAGATACAATCGTATGCTCTAGTTTTCAGAAACTGATTTGTTTGTATTGATCTTCACAGACAGTGAACGTTGAAGTTCTTATCAGCCACCGGCAGTTAAGAAAGGTCTTTCGCCACAATTTTTGATTGCGCTATGTAATAATAACAGTACAGAATTTGGAAAGGTAAGCAAAAATTATAATTTTTACATTCTCGCACTTCGTAAGAAGAGAAACCTATGTAATCGTGCACCGGAAAACAGCAAATTTTCGCCAAAAAATAACTCTTATTGCTAGGATCTAGTAACGAAAAAGTGGTTAAATCCTGTTGATATAGTAAATTACTTCTTCTAAAAGATGATGTACCCAGAATCCATGTTTTGTAAGTCCTTGACACCGAAAAATATATTGACGGCAAAATGCTCGTCCGTCCGTGTGTGATCAACGCTAGCCTCTATTAAACCATTCAGCTAATTTTCTCCAAAACTGATATTCCCCAATCGATCTTAACGAACTCAATGGGAACGAACCCCAATCGATCAGAACGAACGAACTCAAACTTTCCTCAAAAATGACACCAAATTTTTTTATTAAACTTTGTCCTCGGTTAGCATAAGGGACGCTTAAGAGAATGGTGTGGTTCCCATGTTCGTTGAAATACTTGATTTTTCAAAAATTGGAAAAATGCATTTTTTTCGGCATCATCCTACAACTACAATGTTGAAGATAGATATTTTTTCCTGGACGACATCTGTTCTTTAAAGACATATCTTGAAATAAGAATCTGATCAATTTTTCGAAAATAAAAGAAGCTTTCGCGTAATTTGTGCTTGAAATAAAGCAATTTAAAAAAAGTTTTTCCGTAAAACTGCTCCAAATTAATACTTCAGTTATTTCTCCACAGGTAGAAGAAGGGACTATTAAAAGAATGGCGTGGGTCTCATTTTCACGGACCTCTCTGAATTTTTGAAAATTGCAAATTTAGAAATAATGCGAGAAATTATGTGTATACCGGCATTAGTTTGTTCTATATTTGTAATTTTCTTACTTTACCGTATACCCACGTATATACGGAGTAAAATAAGTAGTATAGGCAAAGTTATGTAATGCTATAGGAATTCGATTTCGAGATTTCAACGGAATTACTCCTTGGAGTTTTGAGGTCTCCTGATGCGGAAGAAGTGGTTCTTTAAAAATGTCTGTCTGTGTGAGTCCGTCCGTCCCTCCGTCTGTCTGTCTGTCCGTCTGTAAACACCACTAGCACCTAAATCATGCATAGGATTTTTTTCCAAATTGAAGAAACCTCTGTCCATCTGACTCGACTCAGAGCATGGAGATTCTGAAAAACATTCTTTAAAATTTGGGAGAACTTTAAATGAAGACCCCCGGATATTTTCAAAATGTTTTTGAAAACGGCTTCACGATTTTCTTTAAATTTATTGTAAGAATAAAGTAAAATACACTTATTAAGGTGGCACAGCTCCACATTTCACGGTTAACTCTGAATTTTCGAAATTTGCAAGTTTGAATTTTTCAGCGTCATCGTACAACTACAAAATTAAAGATAGAAATTTTTCCTTCGAATTAAATTCTCCAAAATTAGTTCTTTTAGACATTTTCAAGAATACGGAACTGGTGATTTGCTCATCATAATCAATTCATCACCAGTGATCCTCCAATGTAAGTAGCAACCAGAGGATGTAAGCTGCAGTGCAATCGGCTTCGCCTTAAACTCTGTGCAGTCTGCTATTCACAACATACACTGCACCCTACATCTCTCGTGATTCCCTTCTCGTGATTCCCTTCTCGTGATTCCTTTCTCGTGATTCCCCTCTCGTGATTCCCTCTCGTGATTCCCTCTCGTGATTCCCTCTCGTGATTCCCTCTCGTGATTCCTTCTCATTATAACCTCTCATTATTACCTCTCGTTATTACTTCTCATGATTCCCTCTCACAATTCCTTCACAAGAGAACAAGTAGCACCTTTCAACTGTTTTTATGATTTCCTCTTAGCCACGATCCTCTTGATCCAGGCAAGTTACGCAGTATGTATCAAACTCCGTATCGAAGGCAATAGCAAGCAACAATGTATCAGTAGAAAATAAAATATATTAATTAAAGAAATGGAGGAAAAACAAGACGTTGAGTACGGAAACAAAGGATTAATTTCGGCTTATTATTTCCGATAACTCATGAAATTATACACAAGATAAAAAAAAACTAAGCAACAATTGAGCAGCGTATGAAAAGGAAATGTTACACATATGGTTTTACACTACAATTAAAATATCTCGTACAATGTGTTACATTATTTTTTTATATCAGGCGTTGGCACAGAAAAGTTTTCAGAACATGGTAAGTTTCCAACAATCGTTCTAAAAAATGAAAAATGTGTTGGAACTCCGGCAGTTCAAGGGGTGTCGTGCAAATGTAACAAGCTGTTATTTCCACAAAAAGCTGCGAAAGTTATTGAGAGTTCATGTCACAAACACGCTCCGGGGGAAAAGAGAAAACGAGAGAAAAGCTACGGAAGAAACGCGTTTGAAAGTAACAGTTCCGTCCTTTGCAACCGCCTTCTGTGGCGCTTTGGCGCTCAGTACTCGCATAGTTTACACACACGTACTTTGAAAGTGAACTTACACGCTCCTTTGAGCAAGGTCGGTAGTCGATCTACAAAGCCAGGTGACTTTGTTCCTGTAAGTGCTCAGAATGCAAGTAGTTCACAAAATATCGTTATTTTTACCTGTTAGGGAATATATCATCAGATGAACTTTACAGTTGTAAGATTTAACTAAACTTACTAAACTTTCAAGAAGGGAGTGGGCAAAGTAAATTAAAGAAAATACTGGAGGGAAGAGGTAATGAGCAACAAACAACACCCACATATAAATTATTGCATTCTGGTAAATGTGCTACAAAATGTGCGTCGTTATTACAAAATGTCAAATACGTCATTCACGTAAGTTATTTATTATTTATTGGAATTAGAAAATAAACTGGGCGGGAGAGAGAAAAGGAGAGAGAAGTAATAAAAATAAACTTTGAAATTCGGTGAAATAAAGAGGACAGGCTAAGAGAAAAGAGTGGAGAGACGTTGAGAAAAGGCACTAGAAAAGAAGGAAGATAGATGGAAGGGAAGCGAGATGATAGGGTGATGAGAAAAGGAGGCTACTTAAGGAAAGGAGAAAAAATTGAGAGGAAGGATAAAAAGAAAAGAGAAGAAGTATAAGGAGATAATAAAATAGTAGTCAAGGGGCTATTGGAGGAGTGAAAACGGCAAAGACATTAAAAATGGAATGAATAAAATGTGAGAATTAGAGAGTAAGATTCAGAGAGGAGGAGGCGAGGCGGAAGGAGAGATGCAGAGAAGTAGAGAGAGAAGGAGAGGGAGAAGGGGGAGGGAGAGGGAGAAGGGGGAGGGAGAAGGAGGGGGAGGGTGAAGGAGAAGGAGGGGAGGAAGGGAGAGGGAGAGAAAGGGCGAAAGAAAGAGGGAGAGAGGAAAAGGGGAGAGAGGGAGAGAAAGGGGGAGAGGGAGAGAGGGTGGAAGAGGGAGAGAGAGGGAGAGAGACGGAGGGAGAGGGAGGGAGAGAAAGAGGGAGGGAGAGAGAGGGAGGGAGGGAGAGAGAGGAAGGGACGGTAGGAGTGAGTGAGGTAGAGAGGGAGGGAGAGGGAGAGAGAGGCAGTGAAAAAGAGAGAAGGGTGAGAGGGAGGCAGAGGGAGAGAGATGTGACAGAAAGAAGGAGCTGGGGGAAGTGGAATGACAGGACTAAGCTCTTTATCCTTTAACAGAGCTAGCAACAGCGCCGGGTGGTCTATCTCTCGTCCGCAAGCCCAGCGCGAGCGCACAACCCAACCCGTGCGGGCGGGGAGGCGCACGCCAACTAAATTGTGGCGGGCGGCAATGGAGCTCGGCACTGTGCTGCGCGGCACGGCCGAAGCGGCAGCGCAATGACGTGAGGCTGGAGGTGAGGTCGGTAAGGGGAAGCAAGCACATCGGAGCGACTGATTTCACTGAACGGACACAGTAGCAAACGCAGCGGCACCAGCCACAGGATAACGTCGAAGACGGGGATGAAGTTGAGGATGAAGATAAGGCCGAGGAGGAAAGCGACCTCCAGGAAGGCGGAAGGGAGCAGAGCAAAAGTGGAGGCAGAGTCGCGGGAGGAGGAGAAGGTGAAGGTGGAGACGGAGATGGACGGGGAGGTGAAGGTGAACACTAAAAGGAAGACGGGAGGGGGGGCAAAAAGTGGAGGCGGGAGTGGAAGTGGAGGTGAAGGCGGAGGCGAAGATGAAGGTGAAGGAGGAGGCGATGGCAGAGACTAAGAGGAAGACGGAAAGAGGCAGGACTAAATGTGTAGGCGAAGGTGTGAAAGCGAAGACGGACACTAAGAGGAAACTGGAAGGGGCGAGGAAAAAAGGTGGAACGGACACGGAGGAGGAGGCAGAGAAGGAGAAAAAGAGGATGACGGAGGGGGTGGGGGAAAAGGCAGAGGCAAATACGAAAGCGGAGACGAAGAGGAAGAAGGAAATCGGTGGGACAAAAGGTGGAGATGGAAGCGAGAGCGAGGCCGGCTGCAAGAACGGAGGAAGATAGAGATATGTGTGACAAAAGGCTGTTGCGGCATGGTCGGGCATGCCGAGAGCGAAGATATACACGAATGTTGAGGTATAGTGAGGGCGGAGTTAAGGAAGGACTGATACCGAATTGGAGGCAGGTGCCCGGACGGAGAAAGCAGTTGGGATGACTGTGATGGCAATGACAATCACGGCCACTGTGAAGGAAACATGCGCGAAGATGGACGCTTCGTTTTAACGGTGAATTGACTGATGATAAATGTTAGTGATTCCAGACGCGTCATTTACTAGGGTCTTCAGTCCCGTAAATGTAGTGCATGTTTTGCAAGGACGGTAGCGGTGGACTCCCCCGCTTGATGGCAAAATCCGGCGCCAACCTACCATCGGCTAGCGGGGTTTTCTCAACCAGGTATCTTCCACCAGTGGGGCACCGCCTCAGCACTAAGGGGACAAACTGTAAGCTCCCGGCCGGTCTCACGGCATGTGTGATAGTGTAGTGTATGTTAATGAGGGGAGAGGATAGGACAAGAAAGACGTAGGAAAGATCGCGCGGGGTACGTGGCCCGTTTGTTAGCGTACTGCTCCAGCATTCACCTAGTGTTGATCGGAGAAACCACGGAAAACTGCCGATGAGAGCAGCCGACCGCTAGAATATCCTCCACACAGCGACTGAATTCCACCAAGCTGACAAGTTAGTTGAGAGCCCTGCCACCGTCAGGACTCGAATCTAGGACCTCCCGGTCAGAGGGACTGCAGTGGCATCAATTGATGCCCCAAGCCATCTCTCCCGGTGTGTTAACGGCGGAGATCGTTGCGGGAAAGGCGGAGATCGTTGCGGCAGAGGAGCTGTTGCGGGAATTGTAGTGAGAGAATGGCATCACGATCGGGGAAAAGGAGAGAGAGGAGTGAGGTAGACAAAACCAGGAAGAGTGAGTGGTGGGGATAGGCTGCAGTGGAGGCGTTGCTGCCGGGACGTCCGCCAGAGGCGAGAGAAGAGTCGGCAATGGTGGAGTGAAAGGCTATGGTGGAGGCGGAGTCAGTGGCAGAGACAGATACGTGCAAGACGACCGGGCGTGGAGATAGAAGAGCTGAGAGTCACGCAGCGGCAACAATGTCGGTGGTGGAGGGGATGGCTGTGGTAAGTGCTGTTGTGGGGGCGGAGACGCAGGGTGAGGTGAGGGTTGTGGTGGAGGAGAGAGTTGTGATGGAGGCGGAGATAGAAATGAGGAGGTGGCGAAGGGGAAGGCAGACGTGCGAAGGAAGGCGGAGTGTAGTGGCGGAAGCGATGGCGAAGGGACGGGTGGAGCAGGAGAAAGGGAAGGGAATAGCAGAGATGAAGGTGAAGGAGGAAACGGAGATGGACGCGGAAGCGAAGGCAAAGATGGACACGAATGCGAAGTTCGGAGGCGGAGGTGGAGGCGAAGACGGATGCAGAGGTGAAGTCAAAGGAATTTGCGGAGACGAAGACGGAGGGGAAGGCGGAGGTGGAGGCGGAGCCGAAGCTGGAACCGGAGGTGAAGGTGAAGGCGATGGCGGAGGCAAATACGAAGGGGGAAGCAAAGGGGGAGGCAAAGGCGGATGCCAAGGGTAAGCGAAGGCGGAGGTGAAAGCGAAGGCGGAGGAAGAGGTGAAGTCGAAGGAAATGGCGGAGGCGAAGATGGTGGCGAAGGCGGAGGTGAAGGCGGATGTGGAGGCGGAGCCGAAGCCGGAGGCGGAAGTGAAGTTGAAGGCGATGGCGGAGGCAAATACGGAGGCGGATGCAAAGGGGAGGCGAGGACGGAGGCGAAGGCTAAGGCTAAGGCGAAGGCGGAGGCGAAGGAGAAAGCGGAGGCGGAGGCAGAGGCATAAGGTGGAGGCGGAGCTTAGACGGCGGCGGAGATGGGGGAGGTGGCTGCGGCGGATAAGCAGAAGGATGCGAAGGTGGAGGTGGTGACGGAGGAGGCCCCGCTGATGTGTGCGAGGCGTGGGATCTAAACCGAGCGGCGGCGGGAGCGGTGCAGCGGCCGGGGAGCGGCAGGCGCGCAGGCGGAGGCGGCGACGCGAGGGCGCCTATTGTTGAGTTTAATTCGCCGGCGGAGGCGTTAGCGAGGCGCGGCGCGGCGCGGCGTCGCGCGACTCCAGCGGATGCGACTCCCAGCGTCGCGGCGCCCGTAATCCGCCCACCAGACGCCGCCGCCGCCGCCGCCGCCGCCGCCGCCGCCGCCGCCGCCGCCCCCGCTTCCCTCTCGCAGGACGAAAACGTGCTTTCGCTCGGGACGCGTCGCGTCAGGTTGAGCTTGTAGTTCAACCTCGTGTCGCAGTTATTAACGTGTTTAGACATTATCTAGAGCAAATGACGGGTGTAGTTGAAGTTTGTAAACAGGGCTGATAGCCGAGGTTTGTAACCAAACCAGTCCAACGAACTAAGTAATTTGTCGTTCATGCGTCGTTTAATACTTTTTGTTCTGATCATACTGTTTCTTCCGTGGGCCTTCTAATATTTCTGACGCTTTATTAATTAACGTTCTTACGTATGCCATCTCAAAGTATAATTTATTCTTTACGTTAAAGGCGCTTTTTAATTGTTATTAATAAGATATTACTGTATTTACCACTACGAATGATAAAAATATTTCCGTATTGTGTTTTAGGCCCTTCTCGTTGTGGACAAGGGCTGTCAAAGGCGGTCAAGAGCTGTAACTATTATTTTGAAAATCGTCTTGCCAAAGTCTTACATAGTTTACTTTCTCGCATCGTGCATACGTACGAGAGAAACTTGTGTAATGATTCAACGAAAAACGGCCATTTTTCAGCGAACGATAAATTATTAAAATGTATCTAAATATAAAATAATTGATTAATTTTATTTAACACTATATTATGAAAATGAATATGCTATCATTTGTTTTTCATAAATGAAGCATAGTTTAAAGATTGGAAACAACACAGTAAAGTTGTATTACTGATGGAAAGACATAATTGAGGAAATGTAATGATATAAATTAATCAAAGTGGTGGTTAATACTTTGAAAAAACAATTTATAAATCATAGGGCACGTCTTACCAAAATCTTTTGTTGCACAATGAGAACTCATCAATATTTGTTAACATTTGTTTAACGTCAATATTTGTTAATTTTTTTGAAAATAATCTACATAAAATTGAGTTGAACGAGATTGCCAAAGACAGAAAGTGAACAAGTTGGCTTGTATTCCCAAGGTCAAACCCATTTTAGTCACCCGGAACAGAATCCTGCGGGTGGGGAGCCTCGATAAAAACAGGATTAAACTTGGCTGAAATACGACATCCGCTCGCTGCAAGCCTGAGGGAACTGAGCTTCTCCGAACTCCAATTAGCATGCATATGGGCGATTCGGCGCGGTGGACAGTAGCGAACGAAGCAACGGATGAGAAGATACAGCTGGAGAAGGAAACGCAGACGAGAAGGAAGAAGAGGAGGAGGACGAGGAAAATGGGAAGAGCGGGGAGGGGGTAACCGCACTGGGACCCCGCTCTGTTACGCGGCCGGCTCGCAAGTAGTTCGCTAGTTCGCCTCGCCCATTCAACCGCATTGTTTTTGCTGCAGCTCCTGCGAACACTGGATATGGGATGGGCGCTAACGAGGCGGGACCGTCTCAGCTGTGCGGCAAGCGTAGTCCTAGCGCCTAATTCTCGTTCGCCAACTCAGTAGTTTAGACGATCAGTATTTAAAGTGAAAGTTCCTCTTCCGAGTTCAGTTTAAAAAGTCTGTAATTGCACTAAACTAGGTATTTTCACTAGCTTAATACAAGAGTTTACATTCGTATTAAATGTAGGGAATGCATATCAATTTTTGTTTCAGTTTTGTTAAATTTTGTTAATGACGTGGATGGAATTCTTTTTGAATTGAAAAATTGTGCAGATACAGTGTCAACTCAAAACTAAATAATGAACAGACACTCACGATCACTCACGACAAGATCTCACGAAGGACGATAGAATGTCGCATAAAGAACAATCATCGTTCTGACAAAACTCTTTGTTTTCTTCTATTTTCTAAATAACACGTTTACGCAAATCCGCAATAACGCGTTGTGTGCACTTTCAGTAACAAGACATAACTTAGAATTCTACTTACAATTGATTCCTAAATGATACTTTTATTGCAAAAAATATGTTGTGTAAACGCAGTAAAAATACAATTATTTGTGTTTCGTATTCTCCTGCAAATTCGACAATCAGTTTACTGACAGTTATTGCATGAACAATAATATAATAATGTATAATCGTAAGATTTAGTTGGTGAAGTGAGAGTTAAAGTTGTGCTATACTTACAAACTAATAATACAAATTTGTGGATGCAGCAAACGCAATTCAATATTATCGAACGAGGTTTTGGTTTACTGTTAAACATGAACCGTTTCATCACTAGCTAAAGTTTTCTCAGAAAAAACGTTTTATAACACTGGACAACTAATTTCCACTTTTTTATAGTTCTTGGATGAAAGTATGTGATTCTTTCAGAAAGTGGAATGCAAAATCTTCATACCTCATCATTATTTTCCTATCACGTTCTATGTAAATTGACAACTGTGTGATTTACAAATTTTGGTGAAACTTGGTAACATTAAAGTACTTAACACCTAATATTTATCTCACTGCTAACCAATCGAATCTGCTGACATGACTAGGTTCTATCTTCCCTGTTAATGCTTTTCAAGAACCAAAATTTCCTGATAGAACCGCTCTCCATGTTCGCCACTGACATCTCGCAAATTGTTCGGAAAAAATCCAAGTGGGAGTGCAGCAAATGTAGCTTTAAAGACATGTTACATCCCGCCTCACAGTAGGTCATTAACAATTTTTCAACTTAATTTTGTGGCGGTAGCAGAAATCGTGTGGTAATCCATAATTAGGGATAGGGATAATCATCCACAACAATCACGCGATGGTTCGCGCTCTAAAATATATGATTCTTGGCGAACATGAGCATCTGATTCCATTGTCAAAGGTAATTTTAAATTCACAATTGCTTTCTTTTTTTGCTCCTGGCAGAGAAACGTATTATTTTGGTGACACAAATATTCCAGTCGTTTAAGTGATCCTGTTGCTTGCTCCAAATCATTGCTGCGTTGCTTCCTTCAACCTTTAAGCCACTGAGGAAATCCATTTGCACAAGATATGTAGCAAATATGAGGGGCACATTTCTTGTACTGATTAAAAACGCTGCACCCAAAATGCAAGGGGTATTCTGTTTTTATAAGAGAGATAGTGTCTCTGCTGATGCTTTGCAGAACACTCTTCTCATATGTAAGAACAATTGTCTGGTACATTTGTGCATTTACATGACATTTTATAGATCAGTATATTCAAGAAATGCATGCATTTACAGTAAACCTCGGGTTAACTATGTACTACGAACACTGACGGCAAAGCCCGAAAACGCAATTCACATTCCAAGAAGAGAAGAAGAAGACCTCTCAATAATGAGGCACGACTATTACTGAGTTGTCTTCCATAGTTAAATTGTGTTAAAAGATAATGTATTTACAGGAGAAAACATGGGTTATACAATTTATTAACAGAAGAAACAACTAGTCGTGCATCACAAAGCATCTTATGGGGCAGACAAGCAACGCCCGAAGTGGCATCTGGTGGCGAAAGTTGTAAGTTGTCCGGTGACCGCAGTTGTATTCCACTGTAAGTTGTATATGTTGGTGTGCAAGTATTCGAGTAAATTGATGTATAGAAAGAAAAACTAGAACGAATAAATCCGCGAATAAAAAGAAGAGGAAAGGCGGAAGAAATGTTGTGTTCCTCACTGAGCAAAATTAAAAAACCTCGATTTGGAATTTTATTGTTTCCCAAATCGCGAGAGGCAAAGAGAGCATTAATGACACATGTGGACAAAATAATGTACATGGCCTGTGTTCTAGGAAATAACAAAGAACCGCTATTGCGTCATGAGTAATTTAATAAAATTTTATCATGTTTATGTGATAACATTGTAAAGAAATGTGTAATCTAAATAAAACACTCTTATATAGATTATCATGTAAACTTCTTTTAAACAAAATGGTCCTTAAATTAGGTAGGTACAACGATTTTTGAGATTCATAATTTAGCTTCAAGAGCTTGCTATAAAATAAGCAAAATAGTAATTTTCAATTTTGGGAATAATAGATGGTTAAAATTCATCCCGATGAACAAGAATATCAACTTGATCGACTGATGAATATACAAAAAAAAATGACAAATGTGTATTACAAGTATGTGCATAGATATTTGAAGCTGAGTATAATGACCATGAGAAACTTTTATCTTTAAATCACCGTTTTATTAAATTCCAAATATGGAAAAAATGCAATTTTTTTTCTTCCGTGTCCACTACTGCACCATGTTTACATGAGTAAGGGCCAGCGGGGTAGTTTCAGCTGCACATCTAGGGCAAAGCTAAACCTCTCTGAAGCTGGCTAGCCACCTATAGCGGACCACAATAATCTATATGCCATCATTTACTACTAATTAATTACTCTTAAATTATCCTAATTTTAAATTAATTACGCCAGACATTTTCTAAATAATCGAGGGTCAGCTAGCTTCAGTCTGAAGCTAGCTAGCCACGCAACAAAATAGAGCAAGAAAAAACAAGAAAAAATTAACAATAAAGTATTAATTAATTACTATTTAATTACTCCATTTTCACATCATTACAACAACAAATTGTTTAAACAATTTAAAAATAACTACTAAAAAACACAAAAATGAAAAATATCGTAAAAATTTTCCATAGCGACGAAATACTAAAATGCTTCTGTGATTTCTTCAAAACATATCTTTTGTTTTCAAAACAATTTGTTTAAATTAATTACTCCGGACAGTTGTTAAAAAATCGCACAGAGCTTTGAACTAAAAACTCCTGCATACCGTCACACATTTCAACAACTCATAAAATATAATATTACCGGCGGACCACAGTTTTATAAACACTAATTTGTTTAAAATACTTCATATTTATTCACTAAACGTCTCACGAATTAATTACTCCATTCAATTGTTTATAATAAGCCCTGAAGCATCACAAGGACATACTCACGTTCGTCTTTTAAACAAATATCCACAGAAAAAAAACTATTGGGCGGAATACAGAAATATTAACGTAGAGATCATTACCACATATCTATTGAATTAGAAAAAAAATTGTTTATAATAATTACTGTGCCAAAAATGCTCTGAAATGTGTCTAACATTTGCACCAAAATCGCATTTTCTACAAAAATGTTTAAAATGTCAAATAATAAAATTTTACCGGCAAACCACAATATTACCAACTGTAATTTCTTACAAAAGCTTTATATTTTACTATGAAATTACTCCAGAATTAATTACTGCTTGCAATTGTTTATAAGAAGCATCCAAACTTCAGACTTATAAACATACTACAATGTACGACGCAAAAAATCGCAGAAAAACAACTAACCGGCGGATTACTCAAATGTTATTACCGATTCCGTCTCTAGATATCATTTGTTTTAAAAACAATTTGTTTAAATTAATTACTCCGCACAGTTGTTAAAAAATCGCACAGAGCTTTGACCCCAGAACTCCTGCTTACCGTCACAAATTTCAAAAAATCATAAAATATAATCTTACCGGCGGACCACAGTTTTATAAACACTAATTTGTTTAATATAGTTCATAGTTATTAACTAAATGGCTCACGAATTAATTACTACATTCAATTATTTATAATGAGCTCTGAAGCGTCACAAAGACATTCTCACATTCTTCTTTTAAACAAATGTCCGCAGAAAAAAAACTATTGGGCGGAATACAGAAATATTAACCAAGAGATCATTACCTTATTACAGAAATATCAACCAAGAGATCTATTGAATTAGAAAAAAATTGTTTATATTAATTACTGTGCCGAAAATGCTCTCAAATGGGCCTAACTTTTGCACCAAAATCGCATTTTCTACAAAAATGTTTAAAAAAACCAGGCAATAAAATTTTAGCGGCGAACCACAGTATTACCAACTGTAGTGTGTTACAAATACTTTATATTTTACTATGAAATTACTCCAGAATTAATTACTGCTTGCAATTGTTTATAAGAAGCATCCAAACTTCAGACTCATAAAAATACTACAATGTACGACGCAAAAAATCGAAGAAAAACAACTAACCGGCGGATTACTCAAATGTTATTACCGATTCTATCACTAGATATCATTTGTTTTAAAAACAATTTGTTTAAATTAATTACTCCGGACAGTTGTTTAAAAATCGCACAGTGCTTTGAGAAAAAAATTCCTGCTTACCGTCACAAAATTAAAAAAATTATACAATATAATCTTACTGGCGGACCACAGATTTATTAACACTAATTTGTTTAATATACTTCATATTTAATAACTAAACGTCTCAAGAATTAATTACTGCAGTCAATTGTTTATAATGAGCTCTGAAGCGTCACAAAAACCTTCTCACGTTCATCTTTTAAACAAATATCCACCGGACAAAAACTATTGGGCGGAATACAGAAATATTGGCCTAGTGCTCATTACAGGATATCTATTTAATTAATAACAATTTGTTTGAACTAATTACTTTGCCTAAAATTCTTTAAAATATGCCGAACTTTTGCATTAAAATCTCATTTCGCAGAAAACAAATTTAGAAAAATAAATTCTTACTGGTGGACTACAGTATTACCAACACTAATTTTTTTACCGACACTATACATTTTACGATGAAATTACTCAAAAACGAGCATACGAGCGATCCGAAATTACTCAAAAACGTCATTTTACTAACACTAATTTTGTACCAATTGTCAATTTCTGTAAAAGGGAACTTATGCTCTAGAAGGACATTCTATTCTCGTTTATTTATAAAACTATTTTTCACTCCTGTTCTCCTTCGTCCACTTTATTTATGCCTATTGCACTTACTGTAAACTTTGAAGAGGGAGTTCAAAATTGAATTATTTTTCATTAAAAGCCCTATTAAATATTTACTTCTTTTACTCAACTCTTAATCGTACTTAACTGGTTCATATTGTGTTTGGTAAGTCGTTCTATGTTTTCTTTTCTTAATACGAGGTATTGAAATTTTGGGAATAGGTACCAAGGGGTTTCTGAATCGTAAGTTATGAGAGCTGGAAAAGTGGGACAAACAGAATATAATATATTTAACTTTTAAAAACCTAGTGTAAAGAATTTAAAAAGGTTAACAGCGAAACAAACCATTTAACGAAACAATACATGACAGTGGTGTTTATTTGCAGGAATAGTAATGAGTACACCGAAGAAGTTTTTTCAAAAATTAATTTTCTTCACAGTTAATCCATAATGTCATTTAATCCCCTACTTTTGAAAATTTAACAAAATAAAAATTTTTGTAATTTTTTCCAAATACATACTGTGACATCCCAGTCGGTGAAACTGATTACCAAAAGCCATCAATGTAAAATTGAATTACTTCCGATTATAATAAAACAATTCATCACACAACGATCCAACAAATACTTTATGTCATTAATGTAACAAAAATAATTGAAATTCACATGAAGAATCAATCCACATCACAATTTATTGCTTTTGTCATATGCTTATACACATTACTGGTTCAATTTTTAGAATATCCTTATACGATATTAGCTCGGGAACATCAATGTAGAATCTCAAGACAGAAAATAACTAGGCAGTTACACGCAAAATTAGAAAATGCGATTTTGGTGCAAAAGTTAGGCACATTTTAGAGCATTTTAGGCACAGTAATTAAAATAAACAAATTGTTTCTAATTTAATAGATATCTTGTAATGCCCTTGCCCTAGGTCAATATTTCTGTATCTCGCAGAATAGGATTTTTTCTGTGAATGTTTGTTTAAAAGATGAACGTGAGAATGTCCTTGTAATGCATCAGGGCTAATTATAAACAATTGAAAGCAGTAATTAATTCGTGAGCCGTTTAGTTAATGCGTATAATGTATATTTAAGAAATTAGTGTTAATAAATCTGTGGTCCTCCGGTAAGATTATATTTTATGATTTTTTGAAAATTGTGACGGTAAGCAGAGTTTTTGGATCACAGCTCTGTGGGATTTTTTAACAACTGTGCGGAATAATTAATTTAAACAAATTATTTTTAAAACAAATGATATCTACTGATGAATTCGGTAATAACATTTGAGTATTTCGCCGGTTAGTAGTTTTTCTGCGATTTTTTGCCTCGTACGTGGTAGTATTTTTATATGTCTGAAGTTTGGCTGCTTGACAAATGCAAGCAGTAATTAATTCTGGAGTAATTTCATCATGATATATAAAGTTTATGTAACAAAATACAGTTGGTAATACTGTGGTTTGCCGGTGAAATTTTCTTATCTGATATTTTAAAACATTTTTGTAGAAAATGCGATTTTGGTGCAAAGGTTAGGCCCCATTTTAGAGAATTTTCGGGACGGTAATTAAAATAAACAAATTGTTCGTTATTCAATGGATACCCTGTAATGAGTTCTACATGAATATTTCTGTATTCTGCCGAATAGATTTTTTCTGTGGATATTTGTTTAAAAGATGAACGTGAGTATGTCCTTGTGATGCTTCAGAGCTCATTATAAATAATTGAATGCAGTAATTAATTCGCGAACCGTTTAGTGAATAAATATGTAGTATATTAAACAAATTAGTGTTAATAAAGCTGTGGTCCGCCGGTAAGATTATATTTTACGATTTTTTGAAGTTTTGGCAGTAAGAAGGAGTTCTTGAATCAAAGCTCTGCGCGTAAGATTATATTTTATGATTTTTTGAAATTTGTGACGGTAAGCAGGAGTTCTTGGATCAAAGCTCTGTGCGATTTTTTAACAACTGTCCGGAGTGATTAATTTAAACAAATTGTTTTTAAAACAAATGATATCTACTGATGGAATCGGTAATAACATTTGAGTATTCCGCCGGTTAGTTGTTTTTCTGCGATTTTTTGCGTCGTACATTGTAGTATGTTTATAAGTCTGAAGTTTCGATGCTTCTTATAAACAATTGCAAGTAGTAATTAATTCTGTAGTAATTTAATAGTAAAATATAAAGTTTTTGTAACAACGTACAGTTAGTAATGCTGTGGTTCGCCCGTAAAATATTATTATCTGATATTTTAAACATTTTGTAGAAAATGCGATTTTGGTGCAAAGTTAGGCCCATTTGAGAGCATTTTCGGCACAGTAATTAATATAAACATTTTTTTCTATTTCAATTGATATCTGGTAATGATCTCTAGGTTAATATTTCTGTATTCCTCCGAATAGTTTTTTTTCTCTGGGTATTTGTTTTAAAAGATGAACGTGAGTATGTCCTTGTGATGTTTCAGGGCTTATTATAAACAATTGAATGGAGTAATTAATTCGTGAGCCATTTAGTGAATAAATATGAAGTGTATTAAACATATTAGTGTTAATAAATCTGTGGTCCGCCGGTAATATTATATTTTATGAGTTTTTTGAAATTTGTGGCGGTAAACAGGAGTTTTAGTTCAAAGCTATGTGCTATTTTTTAACAACTGTCCGGAGTAATTAATTTAAACAAGTGTTTTGAAAACAAATGATATGTTGTGAAGGAATCACAGAAGCAATTTAGTATTTCGCCGGTAAGGAAAAATTTTACGTTTTTTTTCTTTTTTTGTGTTTTGGTAGTAATTTTTAAATTGTTTAAACAATTTGTTGTTGTAATGATGTTAAAATGGAGTAATTAAATAGTAATTAATTAATACTTTTTTGTTAATTTTTTCTATCTTTTTTTGCTCTATTTTGTTGCGTGGCTAGCTAGCTTTAAATTGAAGCTAGCTAACCCTCGATTTTTTAGAAAATGTCTGGCGTAATTAATTTAAAATTAGGATAATTTAAGAGAAATTAATTAGTAGTAAATGATGGCATATAGATTATTGTGGCCCGCTATAGGTGGCTAGCCAGCTTCAGAGAGGTCAAAGCTAATGGTGTCACTTTCCATAAATTAAGTATAAAAATATCTATTGCTGCATAGATTGTACATTATTTTATTAAAAATACAAACATATTTGCACATAATAGTTATTTATAGTATATTAAAAAAATCTATAAAATTAAGAATAATTGCAATATAATTTTTAAATAAATAGTTTAAAATTAAACATAACTTATCAACAAACGTAAATTATTTATAAACCTGTTTACGAGATTTTAGGGCAGCAAACATATTTATAATTTCATTAAAATCTATTCTTATTGCAATGTCATTTTCTATTGACAATAGAGCCAAATCAGATAGTCTTGATTAATATGTAAAATTGTTTAAGTAAATGATATAAATTGTATAATTCCAACCATAAAATATTTTAATTGGTGTCACCCCTGAAATGGTGCCACCTGGGGCGCGCCGCCCCCCTTGCCCCCCCCCCTAGATACATCTCTGTAAGGGCGCTTGGTTTCCAACAATTCAAATCCTTGACCATTGTTAATTATCCCATCAGGACTGCAGGCTAACTATGGCTACTTGAAAGAAATTATTCTCTTCATGGACTTCCTTTAAACTATATACATGAACATTTTCTACTAGTTTCTGCTCTTTATTTAAACTTTTCTGTGGGGAATATTCCGACATCAACAGTTTGAAAACTGCAAGTAATAGTTATTACCATTATGTCTAATGTAATATATATTAATAATATGTATAATTCGAGAATCCTGTGCGATATACCTATTTTCACTGTACACGAGGCAATACTCACTTCTACTTCGATCACCGGATTATTGCGGATTGCTGCCGCTAGAGCGCAGTGTCGTCGGAAAAATTCAACTTGCCTGCCCCATACACAACTAGCGGAACCCGGCAAAAGTTGTTCTGCCCTTTATTTCCCTCTTTCCCCTTTCATCTCTCCTTCTCTCTGTCTCTCCCATCCTCTCTCTCTCTCTCTTTGTCTCTTGGTCTCTCTGTGCCTACGTCAGTCTGACTGTCTCTGTGTGTCTCTGTCTCTGCCTTTCTCTGTCCCTCTCTTTCATATTTAGTTGCAGATTCTGCGCGTCTCTGAACAGGTGAAATAATATCGACAAGTGCCGGACCAGCAAAAATGTAATAGAATGTTCATGAATATCTTATCCTATAAATTACGGTGTGAGAAACGTTAATGCCCTAGAACATTAATTCTCGCTTCGTTTAGAAATTATTTAACTGTACAGATTAAAAAATGCTGTAGAGTGTAGCAAGTTGCATTTTTCGTGGAATATTTAGCGCCATGTAGATGTGTTACAACAGAATTAACAGCACATAATCCTTCTGGGTGATAAAACAAGTAGAAGTGCCAACATTCATGGCGATCGGTCATTTATGTGTATATATATATATTATATATATATATATATATATATATATGATATATAATATATATATATATATACACACACACAGGGTGAGTCACGTAGCTTTAGCACCTCCTATAACTTTTGAACGGTTAAAGTTATTGCAATGCAGTTTTTACAGAAGTGCATGTGGAATGGGGCTAATTGATACGTCAATTCATTTCTGTTTTGTCACTTGTATTTAATGAGATATTTGAGGTAACCTTTGTTTTTTTCAAATGGTAACTATACATATTTTTTCACTCTATTATGATGAGCGTAAAAAGACAAATCCAATGACATACATATTGTCATATGTTAGATAAACATTTTTTTGAATAATTTTGATTTTTGTGACTGGGTTTAACGGACGTTTGAATAGTCCACTACACACAAGGTCACGCAGGGCTCCACCAGCACACGCGCGCACGACGAAGGAAAGGGAAGGGATCTTATTTGAAGATACGAAACATATTCCAAATATTCACAAAACCATTGCAGTATTTTCCTGAACTGTGCTTTCCATCTTTCCTCATTTTCAGATTTTTGTCTATCTTTGATTTTGAATTGAATCGTGCAAAATAAGGATTTGTCATAAGTATGTATTGTAATAAAATTGTTTATAACTTCAACTTCTATTTAATGGGATTTTATATCAAATGATACGTATTAATGGGATCTTGAAACAAAGCACATATGAATATATAATTAATACTGTACAAAAAATATTGCATATTTTGAGCAAACAATTTCAATGTTAATAAGCATATAATAATAACTTAGGGATAGAAACAATCTTATTTTAATACATACTACTTATGACAAATCCGTATTTTCTATCCCCAAGAAACACAAAAATCTGAAAATGGGGTAGGGTGGAAAGCAGAGTTCAGGAAAAAATGCAACAGTTTTGTGAATATTTGGAACATGTCTCTTACATTGAAAATATCCGTTAAACACTAGTCGCAAAAATATCAAAATTAATCAAAAAAATACTTATCTAACATATGACAATATTTATATCTTTGGATTTGTCTTCTTACGCTTGTCATAATGGACTGAAAAAAATATGTATAGTCCCATTTGAAAAAACAAAGTTACCTCAAATATATCGTAAAATACAAGTGATGAAAGAGAAATCAATACACATATCAATTAGCCCCATTCCCTCACTTTCACTTCCGTGAAAACTGCATTGCAATATCTTTAACCGTTCAAAAGTGACAGGATGTGCTAAAGTTACGTGACTCAACCTGTATATATATTATTGAATTTCAAATACTTCCTTCAAACAATACGCGATACCTCGAAACTGATAACAGTTCCAGATTCAACATGAAATGTTTTTCTAGACAACGTTATCTATTTGTGGAAATCGAAAACCTTGTTGAACAATATAATAGATAATAAATACTCGCGTCAAAATTTAGAAAAACAACATTGTAATATTTCCGCTTTTAATATTATAAATTAAGAGAGCAATATCTTAAAAAATGCCATAATTAAATTCAACAGACGAAATGGAAAAAAATGTCGGCTTTAAAATTGAAAATTTACCAGTAGATCCATCCAAGGTTTGTTTACCAGCAAACATATTAAAGTAAAGGCTTTAATAGGAAAAAATTAATTGAATTTAAATGTACTAATGAAAGAATACAACTCACGAAAACAATGAGAAAACATTTGTAATTTGAAATATTACTTCTACTCTACACGAACAAGCAAAGTGATGGAACACAAATAACCCTTTAAAGAAACTCGATTTCATCGCCATGAATAAAAATAATTCTAGATCACGTTGCATCCCTGGCTCCAGGCACTTAGAAATCCGAAATTCCACCACCAGATGAAAACTAATTTTCTGAAGTTTAATCGGCTTCCGCTTCGAGGCTTCTGCTCGGTCAGCCGTATTCTCAACGCGCACGTCCCACCGCCGTTACAGCAAACATCCCCATCGCCAGTCAATCGGTTGCTATCACCACCACCACCACCTCCGCCCCATTCCCACTGTCTCACCTCCGCCGCCACTTCCTCACCCCAGCCACCACTGCCTAACCCTTTAACGCCTCATCGACTTACAACTTTTCCTGCTTCCCATGCGTCCGTCTCGTTCGCTGTACCGCCGGACTAAAGCTCTTCCTGCTTCCCATGTGTTCGGCTCGTTCGCTGCGCCGCCGGACTAAAGCTTTTCCTGTATCCCATGTGTCCGCCTCGTTCGCTGCGCCTCCTCCGTTCTTGTTCCCTTTTCTTTTCCCATGTGCTTTCTCTCACTTCCGTTCTCTGTGTTTCCCCTAGCCTGGACCAATCGGTTTCATTCGGGCGACCTGAAGTATTGTTGGGCGTCGTGAGTTGTTCTGTTCCTGTTTAGTGAGGAGCTCCTAGGGTTCGGGTTTCGCCCTCTATAATACATGGATCAAATTTAATCATTGCCTTGGGAAGGATTGTAATGGGCAGCGGCTCTGACTGACAGTTTTCCGTTGTTTCTCTGATCAACACCTGGCAAATATCGAAAAAGTTCCCAAAAATGGCACACGGACAGTGAGTAAATTCGTGCCTTATCAGTCACCTCCTCTCCCTCTGCACCCTTCAAGGTAATATGTTGTTAGATGAACCACGGTGAAGTATTCCTAAAATTACTTTAAATGAAAGTAAAATCTGTTCTTCAAGATGTTAAGAAAAAAATTGGCCTTTCCCGGCGTAATTTTTGAATAAAAGAAGTTTATATGAGAAATTCTTACCGGTCCGGTAGTCCGTGGTCTAGTTAGCGTAGAAGGATCAAAAAGATCCGTAGAACAGGCTCGAAAAAAATCTCAAAAATTTCGCCTTTAAAGACACATTGTTGTGAGTTTATTTTAAATTTTTCCACAGTTGGGCTGTAGTTGAAAACATAAAAATATTTTTTTACTATTTTCCCACCTTTAAAACACCTTGACTTTAAATACACTTTGAAAATGACTGCATCAGTTCATCAGTTCTATTAGAGTTACAGTGTCATTTGGTTCGGGGGTTCGTTTTACTATCTTATCCGGGGTACCCTTTAGTCTCTCGCATGATTTTTCTCGCAAGTAAAATTATTTTTTGTAATTTTTCAAAATTTTTTTTGCGATTGAATTTGGAGCTGAGAAAATATTAACAGATGTTTTTCTGATACTATAAATTATTTTGTTATTTTTTTATTTTTTAATTTTTATTTTTTAAATTATTTTGTTATTTTTCACACTTTTTCTGTAAGATAAAATAGCGTTAAGTGGACAAAAAAATTGATAAAACATGTTTTGAGTGTGTAGAGGAGTGTGGGCGGTAGCACGAGGCTAAGAAACCTTTCAAAAACTTGTTTTTGTGTTAGACTTATAGTGTAGGGATTCGTATGTCATTTGGTTTAAGGGAACGTTTCACCATTTCATACGAGGGTACCCTTCATTAGTAAAATTTTTTTCTAGATGAACTATTCGATACTTCTCTTTCAACTATTTAGGATTAATTCTTTAAATGCTCCATTCACCTTTACAAGCATTTATTGTTAATATAGAAATGTAGTAAATGCTTGAGAGTTTGACTAGCGACTGGCACGAACATACCACCTTAAAATGAACTACAGGACAACAGATGGCGGGAGACAATTATGGAGCTTCGAATTTGTCCCAGATGAAGTGGTGTCCTTCTGAAGGGGACACCTGAAGAAACGAAACATAGTGAAAATTACTTGACGTTCCAGCAGGGGGACGAATACTGCCCCTTCTGTGACATACCGTACATTACTCGTAGAGATCTAAGGGTCTGTATTTCGATTTAAACGTAGTGTTCCTTCAAGGTCTCGAGGTGGAAGGAGCGGGCGACAATGTCATTCAAAACCAAACATTTAAGTCGCAACAAAGCTTCAGATTAATAGGAAATAGGGGAAGAGGCCGAAAAACTTTCAAAGTTTTGTAATTTTCGAAAATGCAAGAGTTCACAGTGAAAGTCAGACCTATGTCATCTCTGTATTTTACTATAATCTTACAAAAAATTGAAGAAAACATTTGGAATGATTTCTGAGAAAATTTTGAAAATGACCATGGGGATTCATGTAAAGTAATAACAAATTTTAAAGAATGTTTTTTCAAAATCGCAGACCTTCGAGTCGGCCCAAATCAATCTGAGAATACTAAGTTTGTTAAAAATTGTATAAACAGTTTATGCGCTAGGTTTTCACAGACGGACTGACAAACAAACAGGCAGGCAGACAGACTGGCTGACTGACTGACGGACAGATGGACGAACGGACGTTAAAAAAACATTATTTCTGTGTCAGGGACCGTAAAACATATTTCCGTTGAAATGTCTAAATATTTTTCCGAAGCATTACTTAATGTTCTCTACACTACATTTATTATTACACATGTAAGCACGTATTTCAGAAAGTAAAACTTGGAGCCGTTTTGAAAAAAACTTGTTAACGTATTTTTATTTTCTCGTATTCTTACTTTCTTCAAAATGCATGTACAGACAAACAGGATAAACACTTTTTGAAAACCTTTTCGGAAACTAACGACTCTGAAAACCGCTGTATGTATCTTTTCATCGATTTTTGTAGCATTTTATCAATTTTTCTACACTACTTTTACGTGAAGCTATCAATTAATCATAAACAAGTTTTATATACGCGTTTAATATACGTGGATAGTTGATAAAATCAAGCTTTTACGATCCTATTATGGAGTCTAACACAGAAAATTCCATATAATCTACACTACACATACAATCCACATTCCTTCTTATTAAAGAATTGCGTTTTTACAATTTTCAAGTGCTATTGATGCTTACACTGACAATTAAAAGTAGGAGGTGAAATTGTTTACATGAAATGCATGAACCAAAACGTCCACTTCTCATAATTCAAACAACGCAGTACAACACATTTTCCGAGAACATTCGTATTACGTAAAAATAACATCGCGTAGAAACAATACTTCACAAGCAGAAAGCACCAAAAGAACAACTACGAGTAAAATTTAATTTGCAAATGCCAATGACCGCTTTGACGTACCCTTTCTATCTCCATTCTTTCCGTCTCTCTTTTTTTCCGTCTTTCTCTTTCTGTCCTTCATGCGCAAAGAGTAGGCGGCCCTCATCAAGCGCACGAAACGGGAAAAAGAATTCCGGTTACAAATGAAGACGTGCGAGACGAGCACGCTCTCGAGTCACGCAAGGGCGAAAGCCTCTGGTTGGGAGGCGCGTATAAAATCATTCTTTCATTCACTTTGGAACTCGCCCCGGCTATTTACGAGCTGTTTCCCTGCGCCGCGCCGGTGAATGGGATTAGGGGGCCCCGCGGCGAGGAGAAGGCGCTTCGGAGACTCGTCGGTTGGAGGGGATCTTAGGTGTTTCGTATCAACGAAGTGAAACCGCTGGGGAAATTGGTTGCGGTCTACGTGTCTTCTGTCGTGGCGGTGGAAGTTTACTTTTAACCTCTGGAGCATCAGGGGAGAAGGGCAAATTTTATCAACGTCTTCAATTTTTTTGTTGTTAGTTAAGCAAATAACATTACAAACCAGTGGTGCTGACTGTCTGTAAATAGCTCTACGAATTACATTTACAAATAAAGAATGTAGCCGAATAAGAGGGGTGAAAAGTTCCCCCAAACCAAATCAATAATAACGATACTCATATGAAACAGTATTAAAATGGCGTAGATTCCAAAAAAATGTCAGCATCCTAGAGCAATCTGTTACAGAGTACAATGAAAAGCGAGTTTTTCATGTTTTATTTTTTCCCAACTTCTATTACATTTATTAGGCTGAAAAAATTCAAGAGATGTAGAAATTGTTGAATTTGATGGTATTTTTGTCAACCAAATTTTAGCAAAATTTAAATTGAAAAAATACATTTTTGAAATTGACTCTCGACGTGATAACGTTGGAGTACTGTCTTAGTTTTTACCCCTAGAATGTGGCTCATAACATTCTATTACACATACTTTTTTGCAGATTTTTAAACAATGTGGACGATAGTGAAAAATAATTAAAACCAATTTTATCAGTTTAAAAATTTTAATCTAGCGCCAAAATATGATATAGTGAAAGGTTTTGTTCAATGCATTTGGGTGAAGATGAATATTGAAACTTCCAAAAAAAATTTATATTATCAATAAAACTCTTAATTTGTTGGAAGATCTGCGGGGTAAAAGTTGTCTATCCTTTATATTTCATGATATGATCGGTATTTTGCAAACCTATTAACTACATTTTCGATTTTTTTCTGGTAAGATACAAGTATTTGGTCATTTGTGTTACACCAATTTACGTTTTATTTCATACTAACACAATAGAAACTGCACATTTCTCTTACTTTTTCGATATTAGGGTTTCAGTATTCATCTAGTTTTTTTCATTTTTCAATTACATTCATTTTTTCATATTTTGTGTAACCGAAGATATTACAAATGAATTTTGGAAAAGGAGAGATATTATCATCCTATTTTCGAACGTAATAGTGTCGACATCTTACATCGAGTTTTCTTTGAAGCTTCAATTATGTGATTACCTTCCATCTTCGTACATCCTGCTCATACGTATTCTTTGAATTAATGTTTCCTCCTTTTAACTTGATCTTAGTATTTTGAGGAATGTATAATTCCAAATTAATTTCTCGACTACCCAATCAATTAATCTGATATTTAATACCATTTTATAATAAAATTTAATTTGTAGTGGAATTGATCTTTACTTAGAAAATTGACTTCGCAACGTACGTCTCTCGCCCATCAACTCGTGCCCTCAAGAGACGTCTACCTCTTTCTTGCCCAACAACAAAACATTATATCCTTAACAAAACACATAGCATCCCTTTTCGATCGACTGCCGAAGCCATACGGAACATTCACCTAAATACTTTCAATTTTCATTAAATTAATTCAACCCAATGGACGCGTTGCCGCACAGAGTGCAACCTTTCAGTGCAGTCTTCGCTTCCGCATTGTGAAGTTTCGTTGTCCTCACTCAATCCTGTGTTGAATTACTGGTAGATCAGTCATCGACGGACCGTCTATCGCATACTGCGCGCCGTGCGTAGAGTTATGTAGTCTCAAATTATCCTTCTATTATGAACTTTGATCTCTCCACGTTGATCTAAAAGATCCATTTATACTCGCTGTACGCAAACAAGTAAATTCAAATCGTATTCTTTTGAGAAACAATAACTTTTGTTCCAGGGGTGATTTTGAGGAAGAAACCTGTCGCATTACAAAACTTTTACTCGAATACGACGAGGAGGAAAAGGTGGGTTGTAATGAATTGGCTGTGCCTTTAATAATTGACTGTGATGATATGTGTCATAAATTGAAACACAAATATCCCAATATTGTTGCAGAAAAAACGGAAATCTGCTTGGTGCACTCCGAGCGCTGCGCGCTCACTTACGTTCCGAAATTTGACGCGCGCGCTTAAGGGTTAAATAGCACTTATTCTTTTCAAATTGCAGCATTATAATGTGAACCAAAACCACCCTATAACACAACGTTTAAAAACAATCCATCCGGTGCAAAAGTTCTAAAATGTGAGAGTCCACATGGATTCGTTTAAACGTTCTCCACGACTCTTAATTCTATTTATAGAGCTCAGTGTATCAGCCTCACCCTCACCCGGGGCGGCCGTTTGAAGCTGCGGAGTGGGGTGGGGGAGGCGGCGCCGGCGGCGGCGGGCAGAGATCGAATGTGGCGCGGGGCGCGATAGGCGGCTGCGGGCGAAAGAAAACGCAATATTTGCGCCGCCAAATGGGCCGTTGGTCCTCGGGGCTAACAGCCGAGCGTCTCGGATTTTATCTGGCACTGAACCGCCCTTCCTGCATCCCCACCCATTCCGCTCCGCTCCGCCCAACGACACCGCGCCTCCGCTGTCGGACGTGTTGGGCGATGCAGGGCAGGGGAAGGAAGACACGTTGGGAAAAGAAGGAGGAGGGGAAGAGGAATGAAGAAACGGGAGAGAGGAAAGAAGATGCGTTGGGAAAAGAAGGAAGAGTGGAAGGGGAAGGAAGACACGGGACAAGAAAGAAGGCAAGAGGAAGGAAGACACGGAAAAAGGAGGAAGGGAGAGGAAGAAATACACGTTGGGAAAAGGAGTAGGGGGAGAGGAAGGAACAGAATGGGGAGGAGAAGAAGGATAAGACGGAGGAAGAGGAGCCGGGGATGAGAAGGAAGACGAAGAGGATCTAGAGAAGAGATCATCGGCGGAAAAGAGGGAAAGAGAGTGACGAGGAGGAGGAGAATCGGAAGGGACAAGAAGATTGAGTAGAAGGGCAAAGAGGCCAAGGAGAGCGGGGACGTTAATAAACGGTAGTATGTTGTGAAAGGAGGGAGAATGAAGAGCACTAGAAGAATGAACGAAAGACTGAGAAGTCAGTAAGCTGAGATGAAAAAGAGAGAAACGAAGGTAAGACGGAGACAGTACAGCCAGTGCCGACGCAACAGACTGTAGTCACGGTTTGGGAAATGAGTTCACTGAAATAGATATTACATACTACGTACGTCATATACGCTAGTTAAGATTACATTCAGGTCTCTAATGCACGTTAGAGGGATCTTACGTAATGTGCGTACACTATATGTAATAAATGAACTGGATGTGCTATAGTAAAGGCGGTGAAAACGTGTTGACAGACGCGTGTGTTAATTGCGAATAATATAAGGGCTTAATCTTGTAGAACGTAGACTAAGGCTGCAGCGCGGGAAGTCTCTACGATGAGTTACGTCACAGAGTTTACATAACTCCTCTCTCCACGTAAAAAATGTGTTCATGTAATAAGGTTTTGAATGACTAAGTCACTTAGATAACAGATGAAAACTGAATAATATTCTATCAAGATACATAAATGATAGGCGATGGTCGTGTTAAATGTGATTGAAATATACTTATGATGTGCATTGTAATTTAGAAGCTATTTACAGATATAAAAGTCTAGAAATCTATACTTCTTATCTAACTAGGGGTGCTACGACAGCACATACTTTCTCGCATTTTTTATAAATTTGCAACTTTTCGAAAATTCAGAGAGTTTAACGAAAATGAGACCCGCGACATTTTTTAAGCATCCCTTCTTCTATATCGGGGCAAAATTTAAAGAAGAAATATGGAGCGGCTTTTGAGAAAAAATTATTAATTTTTTTAACTGCCTGTATTTCGGGCCAAATTACACGAAAACTACTCAAACTTTCTAAAAATTAAACATGAACTTCTTTAAATATCCGTCTTTAAGGAACAGATTTCAATAAGGAAAATTTTCAGTCCTGTAGGAAGATGCCCAAAAAATTGCACTTTTCCAATTTTCAAAAAATTTGGGATTTCAACGAATATGAGACCTTCGCCATACTCTTAAGCGTCCTTTACGCTATCCTTGATAAAACATTTGGTGCCATTTTTGAGAAAATTTTGAAGATTTTGTTTGAGACTTCAATGCTCAAAAATTAAAATATCAGTTTGAATCTCCCAAAGCCTCGAGTTCATTCTGCTCGATTGGGGAATATCAATTTTGAAGAAAATCTACTGAACGGTTTAGGCGATAGCGTTGACCACAGACGGACGGATTCATTTTTGCCGTAAATCGATTTTTCGATATCAAGCACCCACAAAACAAAGATACTGGTTACACCATATATTTGAGAAATGTTTCTATATTTAGTAAGTGTATTTATCAACTTTTTCGTTACCCGACCCGGAAAAGTGTTTTTCTGCAGAAAATGCTCCGTTTTCCGACTCACGATTATATAACTTTCCGCTCACGAAGTTTCTTCATAAGGCCCAGAAAGTAAAAATAGAATTGACTAAAAATATTAGAAAACATCACTGAAAGGTTCTAGGGAATAAACATTGAGGGAAATTCAAAATTTCATTTAGTTAATAGCAAGTATAAATTGATATGCATATGGATTAAAAGCCGACGTGAGTTTCAGAGTTGTATATAGAATATCGTGAAACGTTCCAGAGCTGATAGAAAGGGCGTGTGAAGTAAGTGAAATGAAAGAAGCAGAACACTGAAAGAAGATGTAGTGAGGACAATTGGAAGGAGGAAGGGAACTTAACGGTGGAGTGAGGCAGAGGGAAGGCAGGGCAGGGAACGGAGGTGACGGAAGCAATGACGATAAGTTGCTCTTTGCTCGTTCCGAGATAGGCAGCGTGGCTTTTGAAGAGGAGATAAAACTGTCTTTATTAACTTATTTGTTGTTGATGTTTGCATAGTTCAGTTTATAATTAACTTCATATGTATTTTCTCTAACAACAAATTAATATAGGACTCTTATAGAAAACCCAAGATTTTAGCTATTGTGTGAAAAAATATTTAGGAATGCTTTTAATGGGAATCGTTTTTTATTCGTATTAGGAAATAGTTGGCTGATGTGAGATTATAATGGGCCGCTTGGGCTATTGAGTTTATATTTGAATAAAAATTATTTGACAGGTGGGTTATGTGGTGGGCGATAGGTGGCAAGTTTAATTCTTTATGGAGTTCTGTGTATTTAATATAAATTTAACTACCTTGAGCGCAGAAAGAAGATAAGGTTTTAACAATATGAAACGGGAGAACAAAAGTGAAACTCATACAAATGAGACGAGCTCTTAGTGACCTTAATAAAAAAGTTATTACGTTAAAGTTTTCAGAAGTTAAGATATTTCATTTTCCAAACCTTTTAACACCAACAGAAAACAAACATTTCAGAGTGTAGCTTCTTTTCTTGAACCTTTTACGATTAATTTTCAGAATATTCGGAAATATCTACAATGGAACGTTTTTGTTCGTCACACTGTGCAACACAGAGTATCAAATGATTTCACTGGGGCTTCAATATTTAATTGACACTTGCAATGCGAAGCAGATACAAATAACATAATTTACTATGATCGTATTCTACGGTATTTCCTTTTCCTAATTATTATATTACATAATAATTTAAAAAAATACATTGAAAAACATCCCGATGACATAATTATTTACAACATCGAAAACAATATGTTTAACATTTGTTACAGAAGACGGAGCTGTAGAATCCCTCAGAATACAAGCAACTAATTTCATCAGTACAAATCTCAATATTCAATTAAATGCTTTGTGTTATTTTCAAGCAATGCCGTCATCCGATTTCACGGAGCAATGTTGGAAATACAAGCAATTCTAGTTTACTTTTTATTCCAAGTTGAGTTTCATTGTATTGAAGAACGCCGAATGAGGAGTGCAATTCTCTATGTTTAGATTGAATTTAATTGCATTGACAGACTACTAGGTACACAGAGACTCCACACTACAATGCACTATGAAAACAAATTTCGCCCACGTTAATTACGGTTTCACAGAATACACGTGTGCATTCCTATACACTGCCGTCAAGCAAATATTGTACTTGGAAGTCGACAGAAATAAAAGTATTCACTAGTGGGGCTGTAACAGCACATACATTCTCTCATTATTTCTAAATTTGCCATTTTTGAACTTTCAGAGAGTTCGACGAAAATTAGACTTGAGTCATACTTAAACGAGTTACTTGTTTTATCCATGAAAAATATTGTAGAAAAATTCGAATCGATTTTTGAAAAAGTATTATTTTTTGTAATTTTCGTTAACTTCAAGCAGACACTACGTGAAAAACTACTTGTTTTTTCAAAAACTTGTAAATGTACTTCTTTAAAGATCTTATTTTCCAGATAAGAGTTTAAGAGAAAAATATTTATCTTCAATATTGTACTTTTGAAATGTTAACTTTTTACAATTTTCAAAAATAGAGAGTTTGTCTAAAATAGTACCAACGCCACATTTTATACCGTAATTTGATACGTTCAAGGAGAAAATTTTAAAAAACCCATTGGAGTCGTTTTTGAGAAAAAATGTTTAAAAATATACTTGTATTTCAGATAAAATTACGAGAAAACTATTCATATTTGTTATGTTTATGAATGTTGTACGTGAGTTAATTTTAAGAACAGATTTCATTTAGAAATAAATCACTATATTTAATGTTGTGGTGGTAGAAATACGCCGAAAAGAATCTTGAACTTACGAAAAATCGTACAAATTTCAATGGAAAATACACCAGTACCATTCTTTTAAGCGTTATTTATGGTATCCGATGATTAAGATTAATCCAAACATTTGGAGCCATTTTAGATAAAATGTTGAGAATGTTTTTGATGCTTCGTGTAATGTGCCACAAAAAATCAAAATATCCGTTTCAAACTCCACGAGTTGATGGAGGAATATCAATTTTGGAGAAAATCCTACATGCGATTTAGTCGCTTCATTGTTCACTGCCTGACGGACAGATATTTTATCGTCAGTCGAGTTTTAGGTATTAAGGACACACCAAACGTGGATTCGGACTACACAACATGTTGGAGAAAAACATTTACTATTCGTGGGAACAATATTATTCCATTTACCGTGTTTATAGCCTGAGAATAAGAGTTTTTCAGTCGATTTGCCGTTTTCAGGGAAAATATTACAATTCCGTTTCTTAATAAAGAAATAAGAGCGAGAAAGTAAAAAAGGAAAATGAAAGATTTCATTCGGTAAAAATTAAGAAAGACAACCTGAACATCTTTAAAATAATTCGTGTATTTTATGTTGGTATATATTTTACAATATAATTCATTTAATAGATATTATTAGTAAGTCAAGGCTACACATGTCCTACGGAAATACAAGTAGTATACAAAATCTCATTATTGAGAGTTGATAAAATACGATTAAAACTAAATTGAAATGATAGTAGATTTTTGAAAAGTAAAGCAGATTTTTCAGTAATTATATTGAATAATAAAATACTTCACATCCACTTTTTTACAATAAAAGTTCATACTTAAATTTACATAAAAAGTATTTCTAGTTTTCTAAATAAATACTTCTACAAATACATAAATGGTCGCCAATAATGTTAAGAAGATCGAGAATAATTTTTTATGGCTGTGAAAAGAAATTTTAATAAACAGACTGTGACTTGTAAAAAATGTTTAATTATTTGACGAAGTTATGTCTTTTACTGTAATCTTCAAGATATCAATTTTGCATTTAAATATTTTATTAAAAACAATTTTATTGAAAATGTTAGTAGGTTTTAATTAATAAAAGTAAATTAATCAAATTCACTTGATAACCGTGGATTTATTATTCTTGGGTTCTGCGAATTAGTCCGCATATTCACAGCCAGTTCGTTCATGACAAGATAGTGAAGCCAAAGAACTGCTAAACTTTTTTCTCGTAAATTATAAGACGACCTCATGACCCAACACGTGCGTAAAATTCTGTGAAAAAAATGCAACCACACGTCCGAAAGACTTCATTGTGACGTTAACGCGGAGAGCGTCGGAAATTTTCCACAAAAAATCCACGAGAGCTCTTGTCCCCTCGGGTCTGCCCGCAAAAAGAGGACCTTCGCGTCCGCGTACCTGTCTGCCAAGTGGTTGAAAACGCGTTCAACCGTCTACCACAGGGGTGTCCAACTTGCAAACCTCAAGGGTCACAACTAATAGTACATTATGAAACGATGAGGTAATGATGGGTGTAATACATGAGTGTGATATTACGATACGAGCGAGGAACGAGCGAGTATCGTTAACTTTACACGAGGGTATTAATATCCATTACATAGAGTTTCATACGGTACTTTTTCTACGACTTATGGTAACTTTTATAAGTTAAACTTCTCTAACTTAATCGTTTCGAGGCAGTCGACGTGCAAGATTTAGCCAAGGCCACCTAGCAGACACCTCTCTACCCTACACCCGCAGGTGGCTTTGATTTACCAGAGTGCCTGCGAGAGACTACAAAAGTTGCGGCAATAATATTCCGACGCGACGTCACAATTTTTGCATTTTCTCTCATTTCTGGAAACGTCAACACCAACAGAAAGAACTACTATTTACTAAATATCTTAAACTAAAAAATTGGCCGGTTTTTAAGGACAACCACACGGCAGCAGTAAATAACACAAAATGACTTGCCTTCAGATCTTAACGGCACTAAAATGTTCTCTGCAATAACTACCACTGCGCTAGTCAAATAGGATCAAAGTGAAATTACGATCAAATTTATTTCAAATAATATTTCACGTACAAATTACTACTAATAAAAGAAATTAAAACTGAGAGGCATAATATAATATTAAATGCAATTTTAATATACACACTCGAACGAAACATTTACTGCAACGATTCTCTATGATTAACCCTGCAGTGGTAACGTGACTTATTGAAACAAAAGTTGTAACGTGGGGTGTCTCCAGACCCTCACACTCTTTTCACGATATATGGTAAATTATTAAAAAATACATTAATATAGTATTCTTCTTCTATTTTTAACAATTTTTTGCGTGTGATTAAACAATTTATTAAGAATTTAGTTGCTAAACAACTCTGAGAATTCATCAGGAAAGCATCTAATATTTGGAGTTAATTTTTCTACCGGCCTGCGCGTGTTGCCCATGTCCAAGCCCATATTTTGTAGCAAAAATTGAAATCATTTCAAATTCAAAGTACAATGGAAAATTTCATTACCCATATTGTCCACATTTCACAATCCAGCAAGATTTTGGTGCCCTGATTTCACAGACGCAGCCAAAAAACGCAGCACAATAACTGCTTCCATTTCCCCTTTGTCAGTCTTATAGGTGATGCGATCATTTTCATTCTTCTCTAAATCCATTTCATTTTTGATGTTGCTAGATTATGTAATTCTCTCTAATCATATCCAAATTAATAAACAAAGAAAACATTATCCTGGTCATTTGGAATTGCGTGCAGACTACTTTTTCCAGGGCGGTGAGTAAGGATATTCTGTTCCTGCTTTCAGCAAAAGTTGGCGCATTCATCCACTCCTTTTTAACATATAAAGTGAACTAAAATGTTTGTAGTACTTCAGTATTAATTTTGCAGGGGAATCCTGACGAAAAATACAGCATGCAATACGTTCCCAAACTAACAGAATGTACGAGACTGAAGACACCTTTGCTAACGTAGAAGGTAACGCGGGGGTCTCTGGGCACCCCAAACAAAACAATAGCTTACTACACGGATAAAACTCACTAAACTAGCAAACTGAGAGCACACTAAACATCATGATACAAAAAGACAAAGGTACTAAAGCAACGGTCAGGGTTGCCAACATATGTAATACAACAAGAGGGAAGAAAGGATCGTGGGGTTCCCACAGTCCCCCGCGTTACCACTCCCGGGTTAAGGAAGTGCCAATACTTGGTTTGCAAGCGTCTCTGTGATTGGTCAAGAACCTGTATTATAATGAAAACAGTATCGAAATGACTCTTATTATGCAACTGGTTGCAGCCATCCAATGACAGCATTATACAACGGGAGTAGAAAAAACCTTTAATATGGTTGCGGGTCCATATTTTCATTACTCGGGCGATCCACACCTGACTTTCCCATTTTGTTGATCACGGGAATTTGTCCGGAGGCTCTGAATCAGGGAAGAGAGGGTATGGAACCATGCGTAGCATCGGGACGTCGTATGCATAACGCAGATGAAACACATTGAGTTGATTTTGAATTTCAGAACAAACTAGAAAAAAATCTTAAATCTAAACTGAACCTATTTTTACATTAAGGGGGAGTTGTCTCCGTCAGGGTGCGTTCGCTAGGCGCGCTACGTTCTCGCTCGAGATGGATGCAAAGGATTGATGCAAACTATTGACTAACACCTTTCGCGGCCCACAAGAAATGGCCCTCGGGCCGCCAGTTGGACGACCATACTCTACTATAACTCAACCTCCTCTTCCATTTCACCTCCTCTGCCCGCTCCACGTCCTCGATTCCCTTACATTTTTGTTCTCCACATTTCCACCACCTTTCCGGTTTTCCACATCTCCCATGACAACCTCGAAGAATCCACCGCCAAAATCGCGTCATTCATTTCGCTGCCGCGGACATCCTACCGCCTCTATCAAGGATAACTCCCCTGTGGATAACCGTTCTCCTTACCAATTCCTTTCCATTTGAATGAGCTTCTCTTGCTCTCACCTTTCTTCACCGCAGCCAATCTGTTCCTAACTCCTCACACTTCGCCTCTGACACATTCGCACCAACCCTACCCTCTCAACCGATTTCAAAGTCCCAGCAACTGCAGTTTCCAGTTGGCCCCATTGCCACTGCAGTTTTCGTCACCTTCGACTCCGCAATATATCGTATCTAACGTGTCCTTTAGTCCATCCGAATCGTGATTTGCCACCTTCTCAACAATCTTCTTGATTTCTGCTAACCGTTATGGTATCAAATTTCCTATTCCCTCTCTCTAAATTTCCCCCTCTATCTCATTACTCTCTCTCTCTTTTTTCTCTCTCTCAAATCCCCCCTCACTTCATCTTTCAGGTCCACAACCATTCCAGTCTCTCGTTTACATTTCGTGTCGTTTTTTCTCTCTTCATCAGTCAATCAGTAAGTTCCGCTGTACTCACCTTTTCTTCACTTTCTGTTTTGAACACATTTGCTCTCGAAGTCAGATACGGATATATGTCCTGACATGCTTTTCTCTGGCACATTGGAAAAGGGGGAAGTCAAATAAAACTGAACGAATTGACAAAGGAAGCATCTCCTATGATGTTCGTAAAATATTCGCAGATAAATATGCGTCCTACACCCAATAATTTTGCTTCATCTTCTATAACTACAATTTGGAAGGGAAACCGTTGGCACTTGAACCTAGGACTTTCCGGTCAGTGGCACTGCAGTGACATCAAATGAATCCCAGAGCCACCTTTGCCGGTGTAGGGACCACCTGGTGTAGTGATCTTGGTATTGGGCACCATGAGGCAACATACACTCTTGGACTCTGTTGCCACTGCTACCAGTGAACTGTTCCTCGCTCGTCGGGATCAGGGTTCCAACTCACCCGTAATGCGGTCCTTATTCTTCCATTCTCCCAGCTGTCGTCCGATATTGGAGCCGCATCCGACCCTTTCTTTTAGAAACCCACGCGTCCGACCATCAGGTATGTGGTCGCGCCGCGGTCCGATTCTCCTTTCGCCCTTTGTTAATTACTCTTTAATTGCGTCGGCGCGTAGTTGGCGCTGGCAGCGGTGGCCGCTAAATGAATTACGAGAGAGGTTGGTTCTTCGGCGCCGTGGCCGGGAAAAACACTCGCCTCGTCCCGGACGCGACGCACGCCGCCGCCGCCACCGCCGCCGACGCCACCACCGCAACCGTCCAGCCCTCGCCGCCACCGCCAGCCACCGCCGCACCGCCGCCGCCGCCGCCCACCGCCGTAGGGGCGACAAGGTCCGTGGGCAATTACTGTCCAGAGGCCCTCTGGGGACAGCCCCGCCCTTCGTGTTCCCGTGCCTTCTGCCTTGGGTTGGTAGCGACGCAGTTGTTGCAATCACCTTCGGCGCTTTTATCTCCCCTACCATCTCTAGTCTTTTCCTACTGTGCTTTCTACTAGTTACCTTCTCGCTACGGAGTAGAGAGAAAGTTAAGTAATGCTACGCGAAAGAAACGGGGAATTTTCGGCAGAAAACTATTGTTGCCGTAGCGTGGGATCGAAAAAGTTGATAAATATAGTTACTAAATTTTGAAAAAAAAATACTGTATCACGGGATATAGCCAGATTCTATGTTTTGTGGGGCCTTGATAACAAAAAAATTGATGAACGATGATAATAGAATCGTTTAATCGATTGATACCGAAAAATCAAAACGTCTGTTTGTCAGTCTGTCCATCCGTCCATCCGTCCGTCATTGTGTCTGTGAACAACGAAAGCGGCTGAACTATTCAGACGATGTTCTCCTAAAATTGACATTCCCCGATCAATCTGGCAGATGCCCCTTATATTTGAAACCAATATTTGGGGGGAATTTACAAGAACCCTCTGGGACATTTTTCAAATTTTCAGACAAAAATTGCTCCATCGTTTTGATGAATTTATTTGTTGTAGAGTGCGATGCACGTTTAAGATAGTGTAGGTTTCATGTTCCTTGGAAACCCCTGATTTTTCGAAAATTGCCAAAGTTCAACATTTTTTCGGAGTCTTCTTACAACTAAACAATTAAAAATAAAAATTTTCCCTGAATAAAATCTGTTTCTTAGAGATAGATTTGAAATAAAGTCATGTACAATTTTCAAAAATTTGAGTACTTTTCTGGTAATTGTGGGTAAAAATCCGGGCGTGAAAATATAAGCTATTTTAGCACTACTAGTTTTCCTTTTGATTTATCGCATATTGCGTAAGTATAACAGAGAAAGATATGTAATGCTGCAGCGAAATACAGCAAGTTTTCAACGGAAAAAGTGGTATTTTAGGTACATAACATTGAACAATTCCATAATTCTTGTTCCTCCATGAAGTAAATTACTTCCATTACCTACTTAGCAAGAGCGTAGTCATAATTAACGTTTTGTGGGTTATTGATTTCGAAAAATTGGTTAATGGCATACTTCTGTCCGTTCGGCTGTTCATCAGGCCGTTTGTCCACCTCTTTGCTTGTTAGCCTCTGAACAACGCTAGGGACTAAACTGCAAGCAAGATTTTCACCAAATTATATAATGATGTACCTCGATAGATCTGGCTGATGTCTCGGCCCTTGGCATTTGAGATTGATATTTAATTTTTTTGAGTTTTTTTAAATGAAGTAAAATTTTTCAAAGATTTTTTCTCAAAAATGGCTAAACATTTTTGGGTACTTTTGTCAGAGGATAACGCTCATAAAACTATCTCAAATACAACTTTCGTTGAATTTTCAAAAATTGCAAAAGTTTTACAACTTCTCAGCATTTTTCTACAACTACAATTTTGAAGACATATAATTTCTTAGTGAAATCTGTTCTTCAAAATTGAATGTTGAAATGAGATCATGTACAATTCCAAAAATTAGTAATTTTGCTTAATTGTGGATGAAAGTATTGCAAATTTAGGAACAAGATTTTTCAAAACCGGCTCCAATAATTTTTACATTTTGTACTTAGTTAGAGCTTAAAAATGGTCCTGGTATTACTTTTTGAACTCTCCAAATTTACGATAATTGTAAACGTTTGAAATAACGCGAGAAAGTATGTGCTTTTGTAGCACTAATGATTTTCAGATTTTATTGATTTTTGTTTGGCTGACATAAATAGTTCCATTTACACTTTTTCTTGTGGAGTCGTGGTTCGCAATACTATTCAATTTTTACTACCTTTATTTATACATTTTGGAGTAGGTAACTGTTACCTAACGTTGACAACTGTTGGAAAAGGTTTTGCAATCAAAACAGGTTTATGAAGGCGGGGAATGGGAATCTATTTTTGATTGAGGCAAAGTTGTGGTGGGTTTAATGTGCTATTGAGTTGATGGACTAGAAATTATTGCAGAGAAGTGCCATGTGCCTGAGAATGAATGGTATATTTAATTGTTTCAGTTGTTGATTGTTTGATACAAAATATTGCTCGTGTGTAGTTAATCAAATAAATTTGTTTTTCATTGCCTTGAGTTTATTTTGGTGGCTAATGCACAAGTCCAAACAAGGTATGCGTATAACATTATCGGACTAATTATTATTTCATACGGTGTGATGGCATTATCTGTCGATGAGCAGATTTTGAAGTTTGCTTTTTGTTTGTTAGGTTTTTTTATAATATTTGGATTCCAGTTCCGTTTAATAATTAAATTTAGCCTAAGGTACTTAATTATTCGACAATGCTGAGTACATAGAATTGCTTTGTTAATTTTCAGAGACAAAGGAATAGAAATACATTAGTCAGATCATTTTTCCAATGAATTTTCAGTTCCTGTACATTTAAAGCGTCCAATTTCAAGCAATGCGTATCCTCATTATGTCTCCATCTCTACTATATTATCTTACCTCTTACCGCTACTTCTTTATTACTAGCTATGTTTGCGAGTATTTAATTTGCATATTTGTGTGAAAAGTTTTTGCTTACAAAATTAGATCAAAAAAATAAATGTATGCAAATTACAATCATTTCTATTAGTGTCCGCACTTTCCGTTAAAGGATTTAATTTCCCCAAATACTATTTCTGTTTTTATTATTATTATTATTACAAATATCGCAATCAAAAGACATATTTAATACATACAACCGAACTAAAAGTATTACATCTAATTTATTACTTTTCATTTTTCATATATTTTATAAAGAGATAATTAAGAAATGTTGCTAGAAATTGTAATGATGTTTCGAGATAAATCATGTTTTGCTGGTCTCCGAAACCTGGAAAGCGCATTTCCCTGTCTTGTTTACATAACATGACTTTCTCGTAAAATGGCATACTCTAAATACTAGAGCACTGCAATCAGGCGAAAACAACCGCTCGAGACTCTCAGGCTCCGCGCCGACGCCCGGCGAAGGGAGGGGGACCTTGCTCGGGAGGGAAGAGATAGCTGTTTAACGGATATTTCGACCGGCCGCCTTGCGGCTCCCGCTCAGCTGCAGAACCGTCGAGCGTCGCCGAGACTCGGGAGTCGCCGAGCGCTCGAGCGCCCGAGCGCTCGAGCGCTCGGCCACTCGACCGGCGCCGGACTGCTCGGCAGCTTTACCGTTCAATGCATGTACGGGATATAAAATCGCCGAGCGTAGTGATTGCAAAACTCTTTCAATTAATTGTCATCGAAAGAAAACACAATTTCAATTAAACGATTAATTGGTTGAAAAGTAACAATTTGACGATTGATTGGAAATATTTTATAGAGACAAAACAATACATTTTTTAAAGAATTAAGGCAAACAAAGAGTCTGAAAAGAAATTTAAACCTTTCTGCTTGATTTTTATATTGCTTCTTTATATTTATATTGGTTAGGAAAAAATAATTCGTTTCGTACCAATTATAATGTCATTTAATTTTCTTACAAATCTGAATATAAGATATATTTATTAAACACAATTAATATTTGGTCATAATTTCACGAGTATATAAGAAAACACATATGTTAAAGAAAAATTAGGTGTACGGGTACGGGTGTATATTTGAAAATAAAACTGCTCTCTCTGCCGTCTTGCTGTGAACAGCGTGGCGGGAAGCAATAACAAAGGTTGCGCGAGGTGACTCTGTGGCCCCCACGCAGCGCGCCATCGTCTTTGCGAAGAAATTTTCAGGACAGGACAGGAAGCGGTTGAAAGAGAAGAGTTGAGATATGTGCACTAAGCTTTCCACCGAAAGGTATTGAGAAGCTCGCAAGATTATAAATAAAACTAAAAGTACAGTGAGCTTCAAAACAATGCTGAGGTGACTCAGCCACCCCGCGCGCCTGGTGCCGGGTTAAGAAACTAAGGCCTGCGCTTCAGGTGCCTGGAAATTACAACAAAATATTATCTGGAAAAGGCCACAAAAACACAAAACTGGAAGGGAAAGGTTCTAATATATTTCATTGCACTTGCATCTAAATTTAGCAGAGCATTTGTATTTACACCATATAAAATGAAGGAAAATGAATTATTTTATGTTCATTAAAATAAAGTAGGCAATTTCCTAAACATCCGATGTCTAGTCATTACAAAGAAAGGACTTTATCTCTAAAACTTTTGAATGCCTTCTCTTTGAATTCACAGGTAGAACTGCAATAGATCCACTTGAGGTTGCGCGGGGAGTCAAATTTTGAAGCTTTTTCATGCTTTTTTTATCATTAAAATTGATGATTTGAAAATTATTATTAAAATTCGTTTATATATTAAATTTTGAAAAAACGAAATTATTTGTCATTTATTTTAAAAAGCATTCAATACTCTTTCCCTTTTCCTGAAACGTGGCATTTGATATTTACTCCGACGTGGCGGCCGATTGTTGCCAGGCGTAGTTCGCCTGAACGAGATCCGCCGGTTATCGACAACCGACCGAGTCTGGGTCGGCCGCCGGCTTCCGGGAGTCCGCAACCGGCTGCGAAGGACAGTCGAGCGCGTGGTCTCGAGAGAAGAGAGGCGAGCGAGCTCTGGTCGGTAAAATTGCGGAGAATGCGGACCTCTACTAAATACACTGCGGAGCCCCACAAAAAGGTGATTTTTCACCAAGCTTATCTGTCAATATTTTTATCTTTACAGCCAAGAATCATTATGTGTTAGTGACAACAGCAACACTAATTTTGTTTATGAACTCGATTCTCTTCGTAGAGAAATTCAGTGTTTCTCGTATGTTCTCACTAATTTAATTTTTAAGCAAAAAATCTCATTTGAAAATATTTTCAAATCATTATTTTCACAAACTATAATACTTGCATAAGAATTACAGTTTACCGCTTTTGACATTCCCATACTTTTTTCTAAAATCAATAAATAATAAAATTGTAATGTGGAATGTGTAAACGCAAGTTGTATATTCCTGCTTGTCATCTGTATTCGATCACAAAAAATTAAACATAAAGTGAAAAAAAACTTCTGGTTCACACACATTTCTGGTTCCACAATTGCGCGGCTTTCGTTCGACCAATCCGAGTATTTAATAGTTCTCTTTCCCAACGCTAGTATCCTAGCTAAGTATCGTTCACTACGCAGTTTGAATACTAGAGGCTTTCTTATAATGTGCTTACTGAAGTGATTTGTTAGAAAAGTGAATTGGTAATTATGCGATGGATAGACTCAAGGTTGTTTATAGTGAACGCGAGGGCCCAAGGCCTGAGCCTCGCCGTAACTTGAATCCGGGAGAGTGAAGCGAGAAAACTTGCCTTTGAAAGTAATTTGGCATTATAATGCGGCGGGGACAAAGTGTATGAGGGCGAAGTGTATCAGTACGATACTTACGAACGTATTAAGGAGGCCGTGACTGCGAGTGACACAGTGCAGGCGGGATCAACCGAGATCATTCTTTCCTCGTCCTTGACTCTCCACCTTACTTACACCCACACACACACACTTACACTATGGAAGACCAAACGAAAGCTTCCAGCTTACCCCGACTGCGGTGGTGCACCGCTGAGGGAGAAACAATCTGCCAGAGGTAGGTCGGCGTCGAACCTCGAATTGCGGCTGGCGAAAACCACTAGCATCTACAGTTGTAGACCAAGGATGTGCAGAAAAATTCAAAAAATACAAAATATAATAAAAATACAATAATGCTTTCATTACAAGACTGCGTACCGTACTTCCAAACTTGTAACCAAATTTACAACGCTAAACAACCAAAACTGCCGCACAAAATGCCTATTCGTATGCCAAGTGACAATAGTCAAACTCCAGTACACAACTCTTGCAGGGTCGTTATACAACATTACGAAAAGACATTTCAACACACTTGGCAGTCGTGATCTGAATGGCCGCGACCGCCGTGCGCCTGCGCCTGCTCCGGCCCTTTCCATCGCAAGGGGGGGGGGAGTGGTGGGGTAGAAACCCCCTAGCCCCACCGGCTGGCCGTCACGGAGCTCTTGCGTCCCTTCTCCCGCGACGCCCTCTCGCTGCGACGCTCGAAACTCGCCCCAGGGCCTTGCAACTCTCCATCAAAACCGGAGACAAAGCTTGAGGGTGCTACTATAGAAGGCGCTAGTGTCGCCGGGAACAGCTGCAAGTTAGGCTCGCCAACATCCGCACATAAAAATTGGCTAATTTCTGAGAAATACGAAAAGTGTCATCTAAGTGTTCAATTATTCACAATATTTACATATAGGAAACCGCTGAAGAAAGCGCGAACATCGACGCTATCTTTTGTAACATGATGCACCTGCTTGCGTCTCGCGAACCCACGCAGCAGCCTTACGTGTTTGAGTTATCGTTGGCAGCAGTTCGTATTTTAGTTCCTATAAGAAGGTGCTGCAGGACAACGCGCGACTGTAATGGAATCCACCTCGTTATATGGGAGTTAAAAGACCCTGACACGCCCCGCCGCTGTCGACGCTCTTTGATAGTGGTGGTCTACCTTCTCTAACCACCACTACATTTTTTTCTTCCTTGGTGATTTTTCCCCCTTCAGGAGATGTCGATTCAAATATCACCCGACGGGTACCCACTGTGACCCTCATGGGGATACGTATTAACCTTTGCACTAGATATTGACAACCTTTCGGGCTCCTCGGTCTGTGATCAGCAGACTCACAAGACCTTCCACGACAACACCCATACATGAAAGATAAGGGACAAACAATGCTCACTCGAGAGACGCAGACGCTGAGTCGGCACATGCTCTAGCCAGCTGGGCCATCCAGATCGGATAACTACCTCTACATCTACCATGATATAACATACACTGCACTTGCGGAAATAATGACTTACGTACTTGACACGTCTAGAAATAATTCTTGTTCTTATTCACTAATCATCCGAAAAATGCCATCTTTCACTTCGCAGCTGGCGGTAGCATCACTTCCTTCTTCACCGGCATTCCATCTCTCACATTTCCTTCTGAAGCATACTGAAGATGCCATATACTCTTCCTGAAGACACATCTTACCAAAACATCGCCAGAATCCACCAAAATCTTTCTCATCACCGTTCCGGACATTGTATTACCAAAATCACCTCCCCTTTCGACCTTATCCCTCCCAACCACCCCCCACCACCATCTGCATCATTATCACTACCTTCATTAATTCTACAACCACTACCGATCCCACCATCACCACTCTCCCTCCACTACTACCAACAATGCCGTCGCAATCACTACTCTCTATGCTTTCTCCCTCTCTACTTTGAATTAGCCTCTCATTCGACAGACCATCACATCCGGAGCATTCCCATCACAGCCACCATCCGCTCTCACTGCCGTCACCCCAATCCCCTATTCCCCGGTCGCTTTCGGCGACGGAACAATCACTTTGGGCTCTCGTACCGCCCGGGTGATCGCGCCACTGATAGCCGGAGACTGGAGCGAGATTAACGAGATCTCCTTTTCGCTTTGCCCGGGTTGCCAGGCAAGCGGCTGAAAGGTGGAGGTGGGCCGGTGCGATCACAGTGGAGCGTGGAAGGGCGTAGGAGGCTTGACCAGCACGGGGGGGTGATGGAAAGTGGGCGTGGCGGAGTGGGTGAGTGGCGGGGAAGGGACGTGGCGAGGAGGGGGCATGGTGAGAAGGAGGCGTGGCGGGGAGGACCGTTGGGGAGGAGGTGGAGTGGTTTGGAAGGGACATGTCGGGGAGGGGAAGTTGTGGGGAGAGGCGTGTCGGGGGTAGAGTGGCGGGGAGGGGTCGTGGCAGGAAAAGGGAGTGGAGGAGAGGGGTCGTGGGGGGAAAATGGAGTGGTGGGGAGGGGCGTGACGAAGAGGGGGTGTGGTGGGAAGGGGTCGTGATGAGGAGAGGGGGAGGGGTGGAGAGGGGGCGTGGGGGAAAGGGGAGTGGAGGAGAGTGGGAGAGGCGGGGAGCGGTAGTGACGGGGAGAGGGGGAGTGGTGGAGAGGGGACGTGGGAGAAGAGGAGAGAAGGAGGGGGGTGAGGCGGGGAGGAGTGGACATGACATGGTGAGGCAGGCACGAAGAGCAGGGCAAGCGGAGGGGAGTGCGACGGAGGTGTCATCCAGAGCGGAGAGGAAAGAGGAGCGGGGAGAAGGGAGAGGCGAGAAGCGACGACTAACGTCGAGGAAATGCCAGAAGAAAAGATGAGGGGTAGAAGAGACCGAGAGGCAGGGAATGCGGAACGCGGGAGGCGTAGTGTGTGTGGCGTAGCGAAAGAGGCACGCGGGCGGGGCGTAGCGAAACAGGCAGACCCAACGAGCGGGGCATGACAAGTGGGGTGAGAGAGGAGGGGAAGGATTTTGAAAAGGTTCGGTGGGACGCGAGAGGCGCGCCGATGCAGGGCGGTGTGGGCGGGTGCGTAGCGGGGTTGGGCGCGGCGGCGGGCCGGGCCGCGGCGGAGTGTAGCTGGATGGCGTGGAGGCGGGCAGGGCGGGGCCGAGCGCAGTGGGGCGTGACGTGGCGGAGCGTGGCGGGGGGGAGGGGCGGCTCGGAAAACGAACCATAAGAGTGGAGCATGTGATAAAACGAAATTCAACGCGTCGTTGCTTTTCATGGCTACGAAAGGGCTTGAACTCGCGAAATGCGGAGTGGCGGGTATTAAAATATATAAGGTTTTTACTGACTTCCTTTTTTTGTTCCTGCCTTTTTGAAGCACGTCAGATCGATGATGAGAGGCAGTTCCGTGTGGAACGGTAAGTGTCGTCTGTCAAATCTGAGCACTAAGCCTTTGCCAGGGATCGTAAAGAGGGTATGAGATTCGTGAAACAACTTCATCGCCCTGAGCTCTGGTGTTCCGACAGTTGATTCGCAAGCATATTTGTAATTTGATTTGGAGACACCGACTTTATGGACATATAAAAATAAATCTATCATCCGTTGTTGCAGTTTTATATGTAAAGTGACACAAATTTCCAACAAAGAAATCGTAAAAGAATGAATAAACATAGTTTCTAGGCGAGTATAAACTACATGAATTGAACTACATGAAAACAGTATTAGAAACTCTAAACCTAACTTATATGTGCCGTCATTTATGATAATCATAAACACCGAAACAAAGTACGAACTCAATTGATTTTGACAGTAGCTCCGAAAAATGTAATTCTGACACAACAAAAACACCGTCGATGAAACAGAAGTGTAAAAATTCCGTTACATCCATTTTCATATATGCAAAGTGAAAATTATATTTTGAAGCACAAAGGTTGGAGAATAGAGGCTACACAAATCATCACAGATTCATGAGATACATCGTCCAGCTACTGAGATGAAGTTGACGTGATCGTTCCTGTCCTACATGCTGAACAACAAACGGCTAAAGGAATATATACCAAGTGAACTGGCAGCGAAATATTCGTGTAATAATATTTAAAAAAATAAAAAATGGATCAGATAGAACCTAGTCAACTGGTTTTTATTTTTGGTTTAACAGGATAAATGTACGTTAACGTGATTAATGATGGAGAGCAAACTTTCGGCTTCATTGATGAAATATTTAAACGGTTTTTATAGTAATTGTTTTAGAGTACGTTACTCTACAGTGTCTTAGTGTACTTGTGTAGGGTGTCATTTTAATTATTCTTATCAGTAGCCATTCAGTACAATCCACTCTCCGCTAATAGTTTGTCATATGAAATCATTGGGTGAATTTTATGAACAGTTGAGAAAAAAATTAAAATTAAAACGAAGCGTCTGAACAATTTCACACTGTTTGCATCCAAATAATGCATTTAGATAATATCTATTGAGCTGCAGCATTGGACTTACAAAGCTTTTTAAATATGGAATTAATTAAATGACCTAGCGCAACAATTGATTGTTTAAGAACTCATTGACAATGGCCGAAACTTTATTAGATATAACTAACCTTAAAGATAATAAACCTTGTAATAATCCGTGTAAGCACAAGAAAACAAAATACTATATGCACATCAAATGCAATGCACGGCATGCTCAAATGCAATGGTAGTCAATTAAATCTGTTTTAATTAACTCCATTTATACAAATTGAAACTTGACCTAACCATTAATTGACTTTTAATTTTAGATATTTTTTGATACAACTCTGTTCTTTTATCAGGTTTACACACATTCCTTTTGTTTACGTAGAATTCATAAATGTAGATAAATGCAATAAAAATAATATTTTAATAGATGCCCTTTCAGCAGTAAACGAAAATATATGAAAGGAAATATAAAAGTGAATTTTTCTTATTATTTTCTATTTTCAATTTTGCCATCACGACCTTGCAACAATATGTAGCGTGAAGTTGAACACTTTGAAAAATCGAGTACACGAAATTCTCTAAATGTACTCGTAATTTGCTAAATGGGTCCCAATGTTTGGATTGTATGTCGGAGAGGAGCAAAACAGAGGCGAAGCGAGCAGCTAGCTACCTTATCGGCGCGACGCGAGAGGCGCTGCAAAAGCATCTGGCGAGCGAGGCGCGCCTTCCGATGCGGTGGCGGCCGTCGTGCCCACGCCCACAAAAAGTGACCGCTCGTGGGTTCGGGGGCGGACAGCGGCGAAGGCGAGGCGGGGCGAGCGCGGAGGGGAAGACTGGGTGGAAATAGAGGCAGCGAGGAAGGAGGTGGTGGTTGATGGTCGCAGAGAGGACGGTGGGAATTGAAGAGGGGGGGCAGAGGTGGAGGCAGTAGCGAAGACAGAGGCAGAGGCAGAGGCATGGTGATTGTGGCAGGGGCAAGGGCGGTGGCAAGGGATGGTGGACGAGGACGGAGGGAGGGGGCTGGGGCAGGGATGGAGGTAGCAGGGAGGCAGGGGTCAGTGGACTGGGACAGGGATGGAGGTAGCAATGTAGGGGCGGAGGCAGGGAGCGGTGGCAGAGGTGGAGACAGGGGGTGAATATAGGGGCGGTGGCAGGGGCAGGGGCAGAGAGCGGAGCCAGGGGGAGGAGGCAGAGGCTAGAGTCGGGGCAGAGTCAGGGTGCAGAACAGGGCTGAAGTGGGAGCGGAGTTAGTTGCATTTAGGCGAGTAGATGCCGTCCAGTGGGGGAGCGGAGGCGGGAGCCGAGGCTATAGCGGGGACGAATGCGGGGGAGACGAGAGCGAAGGCGGAGACAGACGCATATGCGGAGGTGGGTAAGGGCGCGGGAGCTGGGTAGCAGGTGGGGGCGGGGCAGACCGCTGTGAGGAAGGCAGTGATGGGGGAGAAGGGGGGACGGTGGACGTCGGGCGTCGGCCACGAGGCCGGTCACGCAAAGCCCGAGAGACCGCGCTCCCGCCGGCCTACGCGCCCGCCACCCCCGCCCCCGCTCTCCAGGGCCTGACGTCGCCCCACGTGGCCACCAGGCAGCGCACGAGTCGGCCCTGTCTGTTCTCACGCTACCCGCCTCTCTTTAACATTTCTCTGCTTGTGGACGTTGCACACGTCTGTCGTTTCGTTATTACTCCGGTTTTCGTGAGTCGTTTATTGACAAGTGACCTTCTACAATAGCACAGGAAACGATATAGTGTTTACTTTCTGGACAAAACGCAAACATCATCCTCCAATTTGAATTTAGGATGAATCAGCCTTTCTGTGAGCGGCCATGTGGCTTCTCTTTCCCATAAATTCGCCATCTCTCTGACGGCAGAGTACAATAGAATATCTATCACGATCTCGTAAATAACTAACTAAATAAAAACTAACTAAATAAAAACTAAGTAAATAACTAAATTACAATTAACAAAAAATTCGATTTAAAAAAAAAATTTCCTCTTTTCAATGGTGTATTCATTTATCTGTTCGTTGTTTCTAAGTATTTTTTTAAATTAAATAATATGTTGCGTGTCGACCTTGTGTAGCCTAAATGTAGAACCAGTGAACCGCCAAACTGAATTTGTAAAAGAGAGCAAGCTATTTCTTCACCACATTTCGCCCCTCTTTTTTCTTTATCATTAAATGTGTATCACTAGTTTTTGTGTTTTCCTATACAATTATTAATAGCATTCGTGAGTATTTGTATCCAAACTTTACTTTAGTGACAGCAAATGTTTTAAGGAGTTTATAATTTATGGAAATGTTAATTATTGTTAATAGATTGCCCATGAAATAAACAAAAAGTCTGAAGAAACGGAAAAACTCCGCAAAATGTTACTTCGTTTCCTGCTTTTTACAACAAATTCCACATGGAACGACCTGACTTTATTTTAACGTAAAATAAAACAGAAAATATATACAATAAAAAATAAATCTCAATTATGCTATTAGGTGCATACAAATTCTGCTGCTTTAAAATGAATTCTGTATTTAAAGTTAAGACTTGGCTGCATAGCCGTTAAAAGCCTTCGCGTTCGTCGCTACACAACAAGCTCTCCAATATCGCCCTAAAATGTGAGCATCTTTCGTCGGAGCCATCTTGCCCGAGGGGAATCCATCTTCCGGCGGAGCACCACCTGGCGGCTGGCCCGTACGTGGCCCTTGTTCCCGCCCCCTGCCCCGCACGTGGTGGGCGCGCCGCCGCCGCCGCAGGCAGCCTGGCAGGGCGCGTCGCGCGGCTGATTTACGAGGTCACGGGGCGCGCGAGGCGACTTGATTACTCGGAGCCAACGCCGACGCGGGCGGCAACACGGCCAAAGGCACACAGTGGGTCAAAGGGCGTTTCGGGTTGAGTTATTTAGGGTAACATCGCCAGGATACTTCGATTCAAGGGGACCCGGAAGACCACACTCCTACAATGTTAAAGTCAAGGAACATTATTTTCAAAACTTTATACAAACTTTATACACTAGAGAAATGCTTTTTTGCTGTATATTTTAAATATTATATAATATTATTTTTTAATAAATTTTAATTTTTGTTGTCAATATGATTTTTTTAAGTGTAGAATATTTACACTCATTGATTTATTATCATATACACCATTTGTTCCAATAATAAGATATACTAAAAGGGCTAAGACACAAATTGTATTTTGAATTGGTGAAGAATGGACTAAAGGTTTGAAGTCTCTAGCACTAATAGTTTAGGAAATAATGCTCATAAATATACCAAAAAACAAACTTACGAGAATCGAGCTTCAAAGCTTGCCATTTATTTTTATTATATTCCACATCCACATCAGAATTCAGAGTCATTCGATATTTACTTTCTTAGTTGTTTTTTTTCTTTTTCACTGATGTAGTGTGTCTGGCTTGCTTCTTACACTCTTCTAGTTTCCTCCCCTACTTTCGTTATTTCTCTCATTATAAAAATTGTAAAAAAAGTTGGAGATAATTTCCAATCGGCAACCATGTATAGCAAGGTCGATACGCAGCATATTATTTAATTTAAAAATACTTAGAAACAACGAGGAGATAAATGAATACATCATTGAAATGGGGAAATATTAAAGATTAATCATTCTCCAAAAAGTGAAAATCGATATTTTTTAAAACTTTCTTCCCTTCAAGATCCCCTTAAAAATTTGGCACTTCAAGGTAGCGGGCTGGAAGGAGAGAGGGATATTGTCACTGAATTGATAATTCCAATTCCAAAAATTGAAGTTGTAACAAAGCTCCCAGTAGGATGGCAGTCCCCCCCTCACTGTCCAGAATGTGACCATTCAAGTGCTACTCTTTTTACATCGGAATACAGTGATCGCTGCGACTGTAGTGGACATTTCGAGAATAATTTTTGAAAAAAGAATTGGTTACCCCTGTAGTGAAGTCTAGAAAGAAAATGAATACATCATTGAAATGTATTTCTTTTCCTTTATAGTGGGGTTGAATATTAAGCATAAAATGTGTCATTAATATTTGCACTGCAATACTGTATAATGAAACGGTACTTTTTGGTATTAAATCTCCTTCAAACACGTCCCTCCGTTTGAATATAGAATGTCCATTACTGATTCCAGGCCAATCTCATAATTTTCAACTCGTCACTACGAGAAAAAAATACTTCCTTAAAAACAAATTAATAAAAAACACAATACTATGAAAATATAAATTCTTTAGGTAAGGGACCTTTTCAAAAAAAGATATTCTAGTCACCCATTGAGTTTCACATTAGAAATTTAGTAGTGAAGCCAAAGAAGATTGAGAAAAGCACAACAAGTGGTGCTACAGAATGGCACAGACTTTCCCGCATTAATTTTCTATTTCCTTTGGTCTCTGCTAGCTATTCGGACTTGCCACATTCTCATGCCAGCTGCCATCTATCGCCGCGAAAAGTACATTTTTTGGAAATGTCTATCAATCCCCAGTTTTTGAAATACCATTCCAACTTCAAAGTGCCTTCACTCTTCAGTAAATTAATAAAAATGATTAAAAGTGACTAAAGAGGTTGCAAAGATTTATTTCAATTTCACTATTGTTGTATTTCACTATTTCACTATTTTTGGTGTTGAAAGAAAGTTGAACTTTATAGTTTAGTAATGATGTAGTTATTTACAATGTAGTAAGTACAGCATTTTACTATCATACAAAATTAGTGAATATTATCAAACGAGACCCCTAACTTTAAACACCAGTTGGGTATTGTAATAAGATGTTACGATACGAATTTCGTAGGAAGTTTTATTCACTTTGTAAAACTTCAGATGACAATTTTGTATACATTTGTTTATTTGTAGGTGACACATTTAATGAAATGATGAAGTAGTGCTAATATTACTTACATTACGAAATTAAGTATTGTTGATGATAGTAGTCTGTTGTTTACGTATGGTATAGTAATAAATAGTAGAATTATAAATGTTATTTCCAATTTTGATCTCAGATTTGTAAAGTTCGGCTTCATGCAATCAAAGGTAATAAAGTGTATTTTTGCATTGACTACAGCTGTAGGACAACAATAGCAAGAAGAGAAAATGTAATGAGTAGTTCAATGGTATGCGTGTTTCTCGCGCTCGATATTGATTCTTAAAATATTTGAATGACAGATATGCACTACAATGTCAGTGGCATTCAGACGCAGGGGTCGCCGGATGAAAGGGGCGTTGCCAACTTTCGTGCCTGCGAATTCCTCTTCCTGCTTCGCGTTCACTGCCAGAGCCTCCCCTGCCTGATGCTACAAGGCGCATGGAACGACCGAAAGTCACGTAAGGGCAATGCGTCCTGAACTTTCCAAACCTCGAAGCACTTAAGATCTCGTAATAATCCACGAGGTGAGTGGCAGCTCGCCTTTCTACTCACGAAGCGATGGGGAGACTTTAGAGCTCAGAATTAGAAAAAAGTTGGCAAAAAAATGAGCAAACCTAGACACGATAAATCGAAATAAATGCACAGTGGAAGAAAAAGTATTCTTTTATACCCGTAACTCTGACTGGAGCAATTGAGGGTCGTTGAACCTACCGGTTGAAATTATACAAACTAAAACCTTAGTAGTTTAGATATTTTAAACAAAGACAAATAGAACTTGTAAGAACAACTTTGTAATGGAAATGACTAATAAAAAAGAGAATTATTTTGCAGTTTACAATGTAAAATCTGAAAACTTAACCTTATATCAAATGTACTTCAATTATAACAAATAGATTCGTTATGCCTTAATGTTTATTTACTTTCACAATATTTTAAAAAAGCACAGAGAGAAAGTTTTCTTAGCGAATAGAAGCAACTTATATTCCAATAGTTTGTTAACATAGCTCTTACTTTCTCACCTTACTTCACAAGAAGAGAAAGTTATGTGATCATGCGCCAAAAGCAACATATTTTCGGCAGAAAAACTCTAATTGTCTGGCCCTTGCAATAAAACGTGTGTAAATCGTGTTCCCATACGTAGTAAACTACTTCCTCAATCACGTTGTGTAATCAGGATCCATATTTTGCTGTTTCTTGAAACCGAAAAATCGAAGTCAGTTCATTCGTCTTAAAACGTCAGCAAAACGTCAGTTCATTCGTCTTAAAGTCTGTCTGTGGTCAAATTCAGTTCCCTTAACCGTTCAGCTGATTTTCTCCCAAAAATGATATTCCTCGACCAATTAAAAGAACTTAAGATACACTTAAAAGAACTTAAGATAAAACGTATATTTACATTTTTGGTGGTACTTGAAATAAAACCTCGACAACATTTTCTCAAAAATGACTCCACATTTTTTTATTAAACTTTATTCTCCAATATCTTAAAGAATGCTCAAGAGGATGGCGCATGCCTCTTTTTCGTTTATATCCTTTTTTTTTCGAAAATTGAAAAAAATTCATTTTTTTGCGTCTTCCTACAATTACAATATTAAAGATTGAGATTTACTACTCCATGTTCCTTAAATACTGATATTGAAATAAGGTCAGGCACAATTTTTCAAAAAATGTTAGTAGTTTTCTCGTAATTTTGGATGAAATATTGACAATTTTAAAATAATTATCTTCTCACGGCTCAAAATATTTTTAAAAATTTTCTCCTTGTATCTATCAAAAGACGGTAAAAATTATATTAGTCCTGCAAACTCTGCATTTTTGAAAATTGTAGAAATGTACCATTTCAAAACTACGAAACCGAAGTCGCTTTTAACTTAAACAAAATCCGTTCTAAACAAATCAACTTCTTTAAAAATAATAATGTGCAATTTTTGTTGAAAAAATCGCTTTATTTGGACTTGAAAGTAATGCAATTTATACAAAGGAAAATTTTCTCAAAAACCAGTCAATTTTTTTTCAAGAAAGGAAGAAGGAACAGTGCAAAGAATGGCGTAGGTCTCATTCTCGTTGAACTCGCTGAATTTTCCGAAATTAAAAGTTTATATGTAATACAAAAAAGTATGTGCTGTTGCAGCACTATTAGTATGTTCACTCTGTGCGGCAGTGAAAATTAAAAACATGTAATTGTTAGTAAACTATAGAATATCAAATATAAACCAATTTAAAATTTCGGGAGACGAAGCTAAATAAACACATGAAGGAAAATTCTCTATTAAAATTGAGAAGTAACAGTCTGATTAAGGAAGATGCAAGGAATAGTGTGTCTTTGGAAGGCAAAGTCATTCAAAATATCTGTTAAAAAGTCTTGGTACTTGTTCACGTTGGGCGTTATTTACACCAAGAAATAAAATATCAGAGACGGGAATATTTGAGTTCTGTCTACGAGACTACCAGAAATTACGCGAGTGGTCCAATCTATGGATCTTTGTCTCATACAGTATATATTATCAAAATATATGAAGGTAAAAACTCAACGTCCTTTCTACTAGTTTTCTAGCAAACATTTCTAATTCCATTAACAATAAAGGAAGTCAGAGATACACAATATATCATTCAGTCTAGTATCTGAGTTAATGTTCATTCGGGAACAAAATAAAAATAAATAGGTCAAAACACGAAATTCATTATTTGGGGGGGTTATAAGAATTTCTAAATAATGATTTAGAAACACATTTTAAAAAGTGAACACACACAGGGCGATATTAAACTCAGTTGATGCATTTACACATTTTACTTACATTTTAAATTAAGTTTTTTTCCTTTGATGAGGTCGTAAATGAAACACGTGGTTAATTCTGGTCAATGTATGAACTACAAATCATTTAACGTCGAAATCGGAAATTTCATTAATGGATATTCCCAATTTTTTACTAGTAAATATCTTCTTAAACCTTTCAGATTATGGACTCTTAAATACGAAGAGCCTCTGAAAAAAATATTGATGAATATTGTGATGGAACTGCTCACAAAATGGAGGCGCCGACACACTTATGGTGTGACAGTCGTCCCAAGTCGCAGGAGGGGACACGCGCTGAATTTATTAATAAGGGCGCCAAGCGCATGCCCACTTACCTGCTTAATGTCGCCGGCGTGAGCGTCTCAGGGGTGAGCGCCCTCGGGTCGAAGGGTTGCATTTGGTGGTTTCTTAAGATTTAGAATAATAACACTTTGCTATGGTATTAATTGGTTCACCCGACCAAATGGCGGGGACTAATTTATTCAAAAAATTAAACGAAGAGAAACTGTTCAGGTTGATGCTGGGTTATTGTCACTTTAGTAGCCGATTAATGAATGATGGTGATTACAACTTACAATCTGTGATGTTAGATGGTAATGTCACCGCGAACTGGATTGCTCGCCGAGCGACGGAGAAGTGTAAGTCGGACCCTCAGGAGGCGACGCCGGAACGTTGCAAGGTTGGCCTCCGATTGCCTCCGGGGGTGATGACTCCGGCGCACGGGACGTCGGCGGTGGATGGACCGGGCAGTGGCGGACGTTGATGCTCGCGCGCGGTCTCAGGCCGTCACACGACACCTGGACCGCGTATTGACGCTCGAAGCCAAACTTTGGGCTATTCGGAAATTAATCCGTGAAGACCGTGCAAGTTTTCGCAGGTGGTCGGCTCAGTGTGTGCCTTACCCACTGCTGCTGTTCCCCGTTCTACCGCACGATGGTTCATTAACTGACTAATATTCGGGTGGTTTCTTAACCTACCACTGTACATCTACTCAAAACTTTACTTGTTGGTTTTATCTCCACATATCGAGCTTCTCCTGCACGAACCGTCCTCTCTAGCGTCTGTCCGGCCACGTCCTCCGCTCTCATGGCCTCGCTCGCCACCGTACTGTCCCTTTCTGTTTTTTCGAAAAAAATCTCAAAGTGCTCACGTGCTTCCTGCCTAGTGATTTTATTGTGTCGGATTTGAACTTCCGAATCCTTCTATTTCATCAACGGTGCCTTCTGGTGTTCATTGGCCGGCATTGTTAGGCGGAGGAGCGCGCACGTGTCCCTTTGCTTGGCATGTGATGATTTTATAGGCTTTTAGAGGATTATTGAGCCGGGGTGCGATCGCCAAGTCTCTCTAAAATGGTTGTTCGGCTGTCGATCATCCAGTATTGTTTGGACAAAGGGTAAGATTTATTGTTAGGGGCTTCTGGAGAACTTGGGCCGTTGGGCGGAACTAAATCGGGTCGCGGTGGAACGCGTTGGCCCTTTCCAACTTCCGGTAATTTGGCGTGACGCGGGGGTGAGAGGTGCGATGGTCACCCGACGCATCGCGGGTATTGTCAGTAAAAGGGTATAATTGATAGTTGAAGTTTATGGGGGGCTTGAGCGGCTGGGCATATCTAATTCGGGGGCGCGTAGTTCTTTTCCTGCCGTCCGGTAATTTTGGCGTGACGCAAGGGTGGAGGACTGCGATGGTCCCCCGACACATCGCATTACCCCCCCCGTACAATGAGATTAAAAAAACGCATGGGACATGTTTTTTTTTAATCTAAGAACAAAAAAAGGACATTTTACAAAAATAGATGATAAATAAATTTGGGGAGCATGTGGCCGACAGATGAAGCTGTGAAAACACAAAAACCCTGGCATGTCCAGAACGAAAATTCAGGGGTTTCAATGACAACTCTAACATGATAAGACAATACTAGTTAATTAAGCAAAAGGATAAAATTAATGAAGAGGAACAACACTAAAGCTATCTCGTAAAAAACTAGATGACCAATAAATTTAGTGACACAAAATCTTTAAGAAGTAATACAAACACATTAATGATAAGAAAATGAATGAAAATAATCTTTATCATTTTTCAAAAATAAGAAATGGTGGTGGGCCATTAGCAACACCTACTCAAACTAAGAGCAAACTAAGCACTAAATAAGTAATTAAGAAGATAACATAGAGGGATAATTGGAAACAAAACTTAGAAAGACTGGCAAAATGAAACAATGGGGTACCTAAAACTAGTTAAACGCTACTGCAAATTGAATAATTGTGCAAAGTGAAGAGCCAAAAGTGGGAACCCTGTTAATCATCATTATATTTGACGCTCTTTAATACGATTTTGAGGTATAAAAACAAGTGGAATAAATGCGACATTTGCAAAATAATAGATAAGCATAATAGTCAACAGTGGCCAATTATTTAAAACACAAGAGGAGGAAACAAAATATCAACACGATGGAGAATTGAAAATAGAATGGTAGACGTGAGAAACAACCAATGAATTAAACAAAGGACTTGGGTTGCAAAAAACATTAAATTCATAATATCAGAATGGAGCTCGTTTCATTAATTAAAGTCAATGGCTATAACTCTCGTCAACTCTCGACAGAGTATATCTAAGGGATATCTGAATTATTTTCTCTCTCTTTTTAATCAACAACGACGTTCACTTATAACAATCACTTAACCAAAGCATTGAAGTAGTAGCGAACCCACGAAATTAATTAATAATAAGACGTGCCAGGGCAACCGGGCTGGATCCACAAGAATATAATTAAAATAAGGTTACCTAATCAGAGCGACATAAATGAGGGCTTTTATTCTTTCAGCCAATTAATCTAGTCTAATCTCTGAAAGGAACAAGGTTATAAAAATTGTGAGGACCAACCTCGGAACCATCTGTGCTACGTAAAGTGCAAGCGTTGGGGGCTACAAGCTCATAATTTGGTAAGGACCTACAAATAAAGGAAAGAATTTACTAATAAGGCCTTCAGGCTGATTAGATACTCTGAGAGCTTTGATTAAAACTTTATCGCCGACTTTGAATAAATGGGTTTTACTCTTCTGGTGTTGTTTTTCTCGTATCACCAGCTTTCTTTAAATTTGAGAGAATAATATGACACCGATCCTCAGGGGAAATTGGAATTTGAGTGGCCATTTTGCTAAAATAGGAAACAATGGTTTCGGCTTCTTATTGAATTGAGCCTCGAAAGGTGTAAATCTGGAAGATTCATGGGGGATGTGGTTAAGCCACGTATTAATCTTCGGTAGTAAATCGGGCCAAGCGGTTTAACGGCCTCTGTGTGGTTGACCTGGGGCTGTCGAAGGCGGCGCGAGAAGGGGCGCGGTTTGGCCTTGACCGACAATTGAAGGGAGGCGGAAAACTGGTCGGCGCCGCCGGGGGGAGGGGGCGGGGGGAAAGTGCGGCGAAGGGCCGTGGTTAAAAGGACGCTCTTGACCTTGCGAATGGCGTGGGGGAAATCCTCGATTCTGATTATTATTATTGCCATTACGTGGGCGTGAAGAGTTTTGACTCTGATTTTGATAAGAAGCGAATTGCACATTCGTTTGGTCGAAATCGCCCAATAAGATCTGAAATTGCTCAAGATCTTTTACAAAACTAGTTTAAGGAGGTTTTGAATGACATATGGATAAGACGAGTTAATAGCCACATAATTTCGTCGTCAGGGGAGTAGGTTCGCATTGTTTAAGTTGGGCAATGCGAGACACTGCATAATCCCGCATAGACATGTTACCATTCTGTCCCATCTACCTTTAGCCAAATCATTTTAAAGTTGTATTGGGTGTTTCTATCCAAAAAACGATTAATAAATTTGGAACGAAAATCCTGAAAATCAGCCGGAACTGGTAACAATGTTTGGAACCATTCTTGGGCATGGTCAACCAACATTTGGGCTATAACCTTCGGTTTAGAAGATTCAGGAATGTGTCTCGCTAAAGCAAAATAATTTCAACATTATGTAAGAACGTAATGGGCTGTTCACCGCGATTACCAGAGAATTTTAAATTTGGAGGAATTGACAGTGGCATAGCATTAACCGGGAAAGCTGAAATAGTCTTTTCGCTACTTTAATTTCTAGTTCGTCTATTTTGACTTCGATTTCTTTCCGTTCCATTTCCGCCTGTGCCTGGATAACTAATTTTGCTGTTTCAATTTTATTGTTCAGGGAGTCGTGAAGTCCTTCAATCTTATTGTCAACCCCTTTTAGTTTCTTAGTCACCTCGCCTTTCAAGTTGGAAATTTCGGATTCATTGTCTTTAAATTTATCACGAGCCCAATGTCCCAAATTTAATTGCTTTTCTGAAACGGTTGCAATATCCTTGTTTATGCTGTCTTTAAATTCTGTCATTTGTTGAACTGTTTCAGACTGAGCGGATTCGCATTTCTTTAGTTGGCCTGTTAAATGTTCTTTGATGTCAGAAATTTGCGTAGAATTATTTTCAACAGCAGAGGCGAGAGAGGCGATTTAGTGCTCTGTTATCGCTTGAATTAACGAATTTAGTTGTGTGAGACACCTCACTTTGAAAAAGGGTGAAATTAGTGAGTGTTCGTCTAATCTAACTCTATGCACAAGGGCACAATTTGAATCATTCTGGAATTCAAGTCCTAAATTAGAATTTAATTCTTGACTGTTCGTCAAATGTGATCGAAATTGACAAAATTCTTGACGCTGTTCGTCAAATTTTGCGATAAGAGTGCTGAAAAATTGAGACATTTGGTCTGAGGGTGGGTCGGAGCGGCCGCGGCGGCGAGGTAGGTCCGGCCTCGGCGGTACTCGTCTCGAGTACCTGCTCTAAAGAACCCCGACAGTAGGGGCGAGAACAGCTGGGGGCGTGAGCTCGGCAGGCGCGTCGGCGTTTGCGGGAGCGGGGTCAGAAACCTCGGGGTTTGAATGGGATATTTTCAGCCATCGTGGGAGCGAGCAATCCTCGAATGTACGTAGTAGACGATATTGACGCCTACAGCGCGTTACACATGAGTACACAACCAAACACAATAAAAAGAAAAGTACAAAACACACACAATGAAATGTTATGAGGATAACACTGAGAAAACATAAAATTTCAAATAGAAGTAAACACTATTAAGTAAACATATAATTGTTACGTGACGGAAATAGCACGTATAATGAAAAAGAAAAAAAAAAATAAAATAGAGTTCAATTAACCACACTTAAACACTATATGACGCATTAAGAAATTTAAAAAGAAAAAACAAAAATGAAATAATGCGTCTGAAAAGAGAGTGAAATGTTCTTATAAATACACTTTGGGCTTCTAAGTTATGAGAATCACTGTATACTCTGAGCATTCACTGATACAAAATATGTAAAAATTACCGGAAGTTCAATATAAAATTTAAGTCTCACACGCAAGCAAAGTGATTGAAAACCTCATAAATACAAAATATCAAAAGAAACACACATTAAAACCAAATGCAATCTTCAGTTGGGCAATAATTGAGCAGCGTAAACGGAAAATGGATAAGAAAGAATTAGTGAGTTCAATAAGAAATACACAGGTGCGAGTAACTCAAAGTAAAATACTGTTAAAAACCACGTGTGTGTTCAATTTATGCTCTGCACGCTGCACAAGCTGAATTATACGTGAAAAAAACAAACGAAGTTGGGCGACCAATTTATGAGATGCCCGCTACACAAGTTCAATTATTCGTGAATAGAAAACCACGTTGGGTGTCCAATTTATGATCTGAGTCTACACAAGCTCAATTATTCGTATAAAAAACAACCACGTTGGGCGTCCAATTTATGATCTGAGTCTACACAAGCTCAATATTCGTATAAAAACAACCACGTTGGCGTCCAATTTATGTGATGGAACTGCTCACAAAATGGAGGCGCCGACACACTTATGGTGTGACAGTCGTCCCAAGTCGCAGGAGGGGACACGCGCTGAATTTATTTAATAAGGGCGCCAAGCGCATGCCCACTTACCTGCTTAATGTCGCCGGCGTTGAGCGTCTCAGGGGAGCGCCCTGGGTCGAAGGGTTGCATTTGGTGGTTTCTTAAGATTTAGAATAATAACACTTTGCTATGGTATTAATTGGTTCACCCCGACCAAATGGCGGGGACTAATTTATTCAAAAAATTAAACGAAGAGAAAACTGTTCAGGTTGATGCTGGGTTATTGTCACTTTAGTAGCCGATTAATGAATGATGGTGATGACAACTTACAATCTGTGATGTTAGATGGTAATGTCACCGCGACTGGATTGCTCGCCGAGCGACGGAGAAGTGTAGTCGGACCCTCAGGAGGCGCGCCGGAACGTTGCAAGGTTGGCCTCCGATTGCCTCGGGGTGATGACTCCGGCGCACGGGACGTCGGCGGTGGATGACCGGGCAGTGGCGACGTGATGCTCGCGCGCGTCTCAGGCCGTCACACGACACCTGGACCGCGTATGACGCTCGAAGCCAAACTTTGGCTATTCGGAATTAATTCCGTGAAGACCGGGCAAGTTTCGCAGTGGTCGGCTCAGTGTGTGCCTTACCCACTGCTGCTGTTCCCTTTCTACCGCAGGTTTCATTAACAGACTAATATTCGGTGGTTTTCTTAATACCACTGTAATCTACTCAAAACTTTACTTGTTGGTTTTTATCTCCATACGACTTCTCCTGCACGACCGTCCTCTCTAGCGTCTGTCGCCCGTCCTCTCTCTGGCCTCGCTCGCCCGTCTGTCCCTTTCGTTTTTCGAAAAAAATCTCAAAGTGCTCACGTGCTTCCTGCCTAGTGATTTTATTGGTCGGATTTGAACTTCTCGAACTTCTATTTCATCAACGGTGCCTTCTGGTTGTTCATTGGCCGGCAGTTAGGCCGGAGGAGCGCGCACGTGTCCCTTCTGCTTTGGCCATGTGATGATTTATAGGCTTTTAGAGGATTATTGAGCCGGGTGCGATCGCCAAGTCGCCTAAAATGGTTGTTCCGGCTGTCGATCATCCAGTATTGTTGGACAAAGGGTAAGATTATTGTTAGGGCTTCTGGAGAACTTGGGCCGTTGGGCGGAACTAAATCGGGTCGCGGTGGACGCGTGGGCCTTTCAACTTCCGGTAATTTGGCGTGACGCGGGGGTGAGAGGGTGCGATGGTCAACGACGCATCGCGGTATTGTCAGTAAAAGGGTATAATTGATAGTTGAAAGTTATGGGGGCTTGAGCGGTGGGCATATCTAATTCGGGGGCGCGTAGTTCTTTCCTGCCGTCCGGTAATTTGGCGTGACGCAAGGGTGGAGGACTGCGATGTGTCCCCGACACATCGCAATATCTTGTTCAAAATATTTTTTTAACTGTGGGGAAGCACGATATGCATGTTATGATTCATGCAACACCCCAGCAATTCTACACAAATAGACCAGCAAAGCTGGCTCAGGAAAATTATTTCATTAAACATACATTTTTTTATTTTATATTATGTAGGTGCTGCACAATAAATATACTCGGACAGCTGGAGCAAGAATCTGTTTTTTATTTTCTACTCAGAAAATACTTCCTGCTACACTCACGTGATTTGCGAGTTGCATACCTACGGTCTTTTTATTGAGAAGTAATTGAAATAAACCATCTCAATTTCTCTTCCTTGTAGGAAAAATTTCTTCGTTATCTCGTTCACAATTCTTCACTGATATTAATATTTTGAGCTCAGTCCGTGCAATGGTTTCTACATGAAAGTAGGTATGCAATACAACTGTCTTTGCAACACAACTGTATTTGCAATACATATGTGTTTGCAATATAGCTGTGTTTGCAATGCAACTGCATTTGTAATACAACTGTGTTTGCAATTCCGCCGAACCACTTGTTTTTTCGCTGCGATTTTCGTGAGTAGTTAGAAAAGATAAATCAGGTAATAGGATAAGGCAGAAACATTAACCTTTTATACACGTACTTGAGTTCATATTTGATGGCCCTGATTTGAGTTTTGTGTTTCCTTTTCTCTTGATAATAAAAAATGTCAACTTTTCTCATTGAAATTAAATGATCAGAAATATGTTTCAAACAACACACGCAATACAAATGGAGTTAATTCCTATTGGTTGGACTTTCTTTTTTTTCGTGATTCGCCATCTTATCGTCTGAATTCACTCCTTAAAAGTATATTTATGTTTTATGTAGGTCATTTTCCACTCTTTTTTTACCTAGACCTTCTTTACCTGGTGCTCTAAAAATACGAGTATCAAAATGAAAGGCGGAATAAAAAAATAATTTGCACTGCCTATAAATGTACTGTATATTAAGTTATTACTAGATTTCTCCCTTTTGCTAGATCAATTCATCAATTTACTTTTCATCAATGAGTGGCCTGTATTCATATTTGCTGTTTGTTCAATAAATATCTTGCATTTACAGTAGAGATTCAACCTTGATGTATAATTAACTGCTCTGACAGCTGTCTCTGATAAAAAGCTCAGATAACAAATATTAATCATTTCTGGTCGCATATTGTAAAGAACTTTCTCTTTTCTCCACGTAAAAAATAATCCATTCTTAAATATTTGTTTTATAACACCTTTATTTTTGTTCAAAAACTTAGAACATTTCGATTTAAACTACTTTTCATTGTTGAAGTTAAAGCAACTCATAACATCACATTACAATTCCTCCTCCTCCTCCTCTCCTGGCCAGGTGAAGTGCGCGCCAAATCCACAGCGGGAAACTGCGATTTCATTAGCGTCCGCCAGGGGGCTGGAGCACTCCACGCGGGGACTCGCACTCGCAAGGCGCCTCGTACGCAGTCGCAGTTGGCAGTCGCACGTCGCCGGTCTGCGCGCAGTCAAATGACGTCATCAAATATGAAGGCGACGTCCGCGATCGAGGCGTAATTGGATTTTACTAATGCAGCAGGGGTCCTCGTGCGAAAACGGCGCGGCGTCTGCGAGGTGACGGCGAGGCAGAGGAGGCCGGTACAGCGCCAAGGGCCTGCTTGACAGGGAGTGGGAGTGGGCGCTATGGGCGACGCCAAGGGGGAGGGAAGGGGGTTGAGAGGTTCACTTGAATTGGTGTTTTGTGGCAGTGACCTAGTTGGGAAGATATTATTTACAAACAAGAATGAGGTTTGTTTGTGCGTTTAGTGAGGCATGATCCAGAAATGTCTTAGATTATTTCTCCTGTTGAAGAGTTTCAATAAAAAAAACATTATCTATACTGATATATAAAAAACATAGGGAAGTTGCGTTACAGCGCAATAATCTCTTAATATACTGAACCAATATCGATGAAACTTATGTTAGCTTCCTTGGAAGGTCAGGAGCATAGCTATAAGCAATGATTTACAACCATAAACCTTAACATATACACTAAATAATTACTTTTCTGGACTTTTGTTTAACATTACATCATAGATTAAAGAGTGCATCAATGTCAATTGTTAAGCTGCGCGCCACCGGAGGCTGACTATTGAGGTCTACGAGTGAGTTCATTAATGCACAGAATTGCATATACCTGTAGGGTATGTGAAGACTGTTCATTTTACCGTCAATTGTTTAAGGTGAATTGTTTATATTTAAGAATGATTCTGTTTTTCTTCACTATTTATAAAAGTAACTTGGATATTGATTTTAATTGTGTCTAGGCCTGAATGTATTAAGTGTACAAGAGAGAATTATACTTATTCATGCATGGAATGTTTGGAAAACGACATTTGCTGACGTCTGTTTGATATTGTCATAAAAAGGTACATATGATTGCCACAGATGTGTTCTACAGGAAATAGTTATTAGTTTAGTTGTAGTACGAGTATGATTATTACGTATTTGCGCATTAGGCGAGTGAAATGAGAGTTATTGTGAATGATTTGAGTTAAGCTGAAACTGTGACGGATGAAGTTTTGCAGGGAAGTGTTTTATTACAATGAAGAAACCGTATCCTTTGCAAATGAAGAAATGATTATTTAAATTAATGAAAGTAAGTTCGAAAAGAAGTATAATTGAAGTAAAAAGAGTAGTGAGAAAATGGAAGGAATTGAATGTGTGCTAACCCTGTTTTTCAAGGTTGTTGAAAATAGAACAAAAGAGTTGTTTCTTACGTCAGGTTTAGGTCAAGGTAAGATTTAGGTTTTTTAGGTTTTGGTCAAGACTGGATCCTGGATCTCGGATTTTTGGAGATATAATTATCTAAGAGGTTAATTGCATCTTTCTGTCAGCCACTATTATCAAGGACCCTAAAACGCGTAATCGAATCAATAAAAGCACTCTATATTTCAATTGCCTCGTCGTGGGAACAAATATCAATTTCAAACTTTTCTTTACAAATACAAGAGAAGTAAAAATATGAAAAAATGAGTTTTACAATGTGGCAACTGACTGAAGGTATGGGAATAATTTATTATAATATAATAAAATTTCACACAACTAATATGTTAGTGTATGTATTTTATTATTTTTCGTTACATTTCATTACTATTTTTAATTTTAAAGTGAGTTAAGTTTGGGGCGGGAACCCCAGTTTCAAAAATATAAACAGTTTTAGTGAGAATATCAAGAATATTTCCAGGTGGGAGCAAGGCAGAGAGAAGTTGGCAAAATTGAGGGATACAATAGAATAGAATCAAGAAGCCTCCGCGGCTGGGCGGGAATAGATGGAATGCCTATTCCTGTCTAATAAATATTGTGATAAATACCGCAGCAACGCGGGGGTACTTCAGATAGTTTTAAATATATATGAAACAATAAACAAGGTTTGAACCGTATTATCGTCAGATGGACTACAGAAGTGTATTGAGATATTAAATGCTTAAAAATTAATTTAAACGTCTATGACCTAAAATAATACAGTCTTGATTGTATACATTCCTGTGCAATTCAAGCCAGGTGGTATAAGCAAGAGAGTGGAGTTCATTATCTCGTAAAATTAATACATTACTGATTTATTATCATAACCATCACTTGATTCGTACAGAGCCTACACACTATTCCAAATATATAGATATTGTGTATTATTACAGATATATGTTTTTCCGATGTAATACAGAATATCATAAATATTATCGCGTGTTTGCCCGTTGAAAAGTGTGGCAACTTGTAGACATGTGTCAGATGGAAATACTTAAATTAGAAAATCGGTTTGGACTAGTCTTGAAACTTTCTTGAAGTATTTTATTTTGCAATTTAGGTTACGCGTTTGAAACTTCAGAGATTTCTTAATTATGTACTAAGTTAAAAGATTTTTTTGAAAGAATGAGGTTGTTCCTTAAGTCTGATGTGTTTTCTACTCACCCAAATAACTGAAGAATGTTTGGAATATTTTTAAAAGCTTGCTGTTCTGTTTGAAATGATGTAGGACCGCTAACATCATGATACTTTTGTTCTGACATTCATAGATATGTCTACTGACACATCTCTTTAAAAGTACAATAATTTTCACTATTTGCAACATTGCGGACTATTATTCACTTTTTGCTCTATTTGTACTACTTTACTAATGTGACGAAAATATGTACACAGTCACTGGTACCAAAGAAAGCACAAACCCACACAGTCAGATAACAGGTTTTGCTATATCAAGCCCTCGGAAGTATTGTAATTTCCAAAACCTCTGCATTTTGAATTCCTTCCCAGCGCCCGTGTTGTCGCGTTGCCAATAACAATATTTAAAGAAATGTATGTAACAATGACTAACATATCGAAATCTCGTTTTAACTAATAGCATCAGATATTGACTTTTAAAAACGCTTTTCAATTGGTCCGCCAGATTTGTTTTGTATTTCTCGATAAAAAGCAGAAAAGAGGTGGCGGAAGATACACCCTGGAAGATGCAGACAAGCGACATAGAAAAGAGGAATGAACAAATAGATGTAGAACGGCAAGAGAGAAAGTTTGGGAAAGAAGAAGACAATGTTGATAAATGAAATCCATCCTCCCATTAAAATCGTGCTCCCTAAACGCCGTAAAAGCATTTTCACTTAATGGCATTAGGCGTGGGCGGGCGAGCGGGCGAGGAAAGAAGGGGGAGGGTGAGAAAGGAGGGAGGGAGGTCAAGATCAGAGCGGTTGAGCTTTTATAGGGCGAAGGGCGCGCGCGTGGCAGAAAGCGTGAAGGGCAAGCCGCAAAAGCAAAGCGCCTCGCCAAAAACATGAACTCGTTTGCAAGAAGTTTGCGGCCTGCAGTGACTGCAACTCACAACGTCAGAGAGTCCCTTTCTCCCCGTCTCTTTCACCTGATTTCTCTTTCTGTCTTCTTTTGGGCACACTATGTCAGACTGCTGCAAACATCTCCCAATTACTCCAAAACTGTTTTCCCACCGTTCCCAGTATTTCTGGTTCCTCTTTCTTTATCACATAAATTACTTTTTAAAACTTTTTTCTGCTTTTTTCACTCTCAGAAGTGTGTTTTTTTAGCCTCATATTTATCATTACGTACTTTTCATAACCACCTCTTCCTTTCATCTTTCTTCATCTGGTCTGTTTCTCATCTCCTCTGACAAAATATCTCCACACCTTTCTTCCTTTCCATCTTTCTACTATCACTCTAACATTTCTTGCTTCAATTACTTTTTATTAGAATGTGCCTTTGATGAATCTTCTTCCTTCTTCATTGCCTATCTCCACCTTCTCCTAGTCATCTTCGAGATGCCCTCCACGTTTCGCACATTCAACTTCGATCTTCATTCTCGTACACTTGCCTTCGCTTTCTCGTAGCACGTAATGAAATATTCTTTTACAATATCTTCTTCCCTTTATACTGACGCTCCGCGCAGTCCATCAAAACCGTCTTTAACACGCTTACCATCGGAGAAGGATTATCGACTGACGCCAGAAACGTCGTTCTTTCTCTTTATATTTGTCTAGGTAAGAAGTTACTGTATCATCTTTTACAACATGTATGTTTATGACCTTTCATAATCCTAAGTGAATATAACCTTTCTTAATGCTTTACCTTACAAAAAACGCTTGTCTGTTATTTACAAAAAATTCACAATCATCGTCACTTGTGGTAGATAAAAAAACACGAGGCAGAAACAATTAACAAATGTTCATTGTGCTCTTATTTTAATGCCCGAGTTCCAAATTCGTACCAAAAACAATGCTTAAACCAGTATAACTCACGATGTGCCAATACTCAGCGCACCGTTACTGTCACCATGAGAATTATCAGGTCTCAGCTGAAGTCACCAAAGTCAAAACAATAACCAAAAGCGGGCACTAGGACATAATTATAATATCAGCTATAGATTCTTCATAGCTCAATCGCAATACTGTCTACTTAGACGCCTGCGGCTTCTTACATACGAGCGGCTAGCGGAGACTCGCCATGAGCTCGCGTTTCAGGTTGCTTCACCAGCCCTAGCAATTTGTAATACCACGCGCTGTTTTCTTCGCTAACTTCAAATGCTTCCACGCATCCACAACAACCTGTAATCGCTTTGTTGAAACTAAAACAATTAACCCGAACGTGCCGAAAATAATTGCAATATATTGATATAATATAATATATTTTAAGATAAAGTACATCTGAAATAAAACAAAAATATTGTAATTATTTTGCAATTTCTTCTGGAATCTGCCGTTACACCTCTTTGGTGTTCCCGGCGTACCGTTGTTCCCGAGTGATAGTGGAATGTGACATTAATTCTTAAATTTACGGCGGACATCTAAACAATACGACGTAAACATCTAAAAACTTCGACTCATTCAGAAATACATCGTACATTGATAATCTTCTACGGCTTCGGCCGTCAAATCAATTTTCCAAACTACATTGCGAGATCCTGGTTGGTTGGTTTATTTATTATTAATGATTCCGGTCATTAGTATTAAGGTCGACTGTTAAGGATATTAACAGTCGACGTACATGCAGTGGATGTTCTTCTTTGGAGGTGCGTGGCGGTGGCGCCTTACTGGGCGGTGAAATCCGTGTTTGCCTACCAGTCAGCTACCGTGGTTTTCCCTCAACCAGGTACCTCACAACAGCATCACCCCCAACTGGGACAATCTCTAAGCTCCCGACTGGTCTCCAGCGTGTATGGTACTACAGTGCATGTAGTAAGAGTAAGTGTGTTAAGGGGTGAGGATAGGATAAGGAATAGGAAGAAAAGTTGAGTGGCCGTGGCCTGTTTGCTAGGGTACTGCTCCGGCATTCCCTGGTATTGATCAGAGAAACCACGAAAAACTATCGACCAGAGCAGCCGGCCACAAGAATTCTCCTCCAGTCAGCGACTGAATTCGACCTACCTAGCTAGTTCGTGTCGAAAACTCTGCCACCATCGGGGTCGAACCTAGAACCTCCGATCAGAGGCATTGCAGTGACATCAGTAGATACCCGAGCCACCTCTCCCGGTACGAGTTTCTTGGCGAAAAAGTCCTTGCGCTCCATCCGGTCAGTGGCTCGACGGGGTCTGTTCAGCGTCTCGCGCGCCTGCCTGCCCGCCCCCTCGCTCCCTCCGCGCCACGCTTCCACCCCCGCCTCGGCACCCCGCGCCCAATGGCTCGTATGAAGTTCTTTTATTGCGTAATAAAGTCGGCAGCCGCCGCCGCTGCCCCGCGCTGCCGGCCGTAAATTCGAGCCTGGCCCAGCTCCTGGCCTCTCGCCGGCACGCCCCGATCCGCCCCACGGTCTACGCCCGCGTCCACGCTCGACAACGCCCACGCGCACGCCCACGCTTACGCCCACTCCGGGTCCTGT
>JAHLJT010008756.1:79067813-79101764 GCA_031308135.1 Acheta domesticus
AGACGTCTCTTGAGGGCAAGAGTTGATGGGGCGAGAGACGTACGTTGCGAAGTAATTTTCTAAGTAAAGATCAATTCCACTACAAATTTAAATTTTATTATAAAATGGTATTAAATAATCAGATTAATGATTGGGTAGTCGAGAAATTAATTTGGAATCTATAACATTCCTCAAAATACTAAGATCAAGTTAAAACGAGGAAACATTAATCAAAGAATACGTATGAGCAGGATGTACGAAGATGGAAGGTAATAAATGAACGTCGTTCAAGAGAGCTGAACGTCTTTTTTAAAGCAGTATGAACTATTTTCCTTTTAAAAAATGAAAGTACTGTTTAAGGAAGAAAGATTTTTAAAACAATATTAATAAAATTTATAAATAATCAAAAGAGTTCGTAAAAGAGAAAGAGTGCGTACTCACTATTAACTTTTGTACGTTTGCTTTTAGCTAACGAAATACAAGTCGTTTTTTTCTTTTATAGTATGCAGGTAATTCGAGTTATTAAGGTAACTGTGCCACGCCATGGAGTAATCACATAATTGAAGCTTCAAAGAAAACTCGATGTAAAGATGTCGACACTATTACGTTCGAAAATAGGATGATATCTCTCCTTTTCCAAAATTCATTTGTAATATCTTCGGTTACACAAAGTATGAGAAACAATGAATGTAATTGAAAAATGAAAAAACTAGATGAATACTGAAACCTAATATCGAAAAAGTATGAGAGAATGTGCAGTTCTCTATTGTGTTAGTATGAAATAAAACGTAAATTGGTGTAACACAAATGACCAAATACTTGTATCTTACCAGAAAAAATCGAAAAATGTAGTTAATAGGTTTGCAAATACCGATCATATCATGAATTATAAAGGATAGACAACTTTTACCCGCAGATCTTCCAACAAATCTAAGAGTTTTATTGATAATATAATTTTTTTTGGAAGTTTCAATATTCATCTTCACCCAAATGCATTGAACAAAACCTTTCACTATATCATATTTTGGCGCGAGTTTAAAATTTTTAAACTGATAAAATTGGTTTTAATTATTTTTTCACTATCGTCCACATGTTTAAAAATCTGCAAAAAATATGTGTAATAGAATGTTATGAGCCACATTCTAGGGGTAAAAACTAAGACAGTACTCCAACGTTATCACGTCGAGAGCCAATTTCAAAAATGTATTTTTTCAATTTAAATTTTGCCAAAATTTGGTTGACAAAAATACCATCAAATTCAACAATTTCTACATCTCTTGAATTTTTTCAGCCTAATAAATGTAATAGAGGTTGGGGAAAAATAAAACATGAAAAACTCGCTTTTCATTGTACTCTGTAACAGATTGCTCTAGGATGCTGACATTTTTTTGGAATCTACGCCATTTTAATACTGTTTCATATGAGTATCGTTATTATTGATTTGGTTTGGGGGAACTTTTCACCCCTCTTATTCGGCTACATTCTTTATTTGTAAATGTAATTCGTAGAGCTATTTACAGACAGTCAGCACCACTGGTTTGTAATGTTATTTGCTTAACTAACAACAAAAAAATTGAAGACGTTGATAAAATTTGCCCTTCTCCCCTGATGCTCCAGAGGTTAAAAGTAAACTTCCACCGCCACGACAGAAGACACGTAGACCGCAACCAATTTCCCCAGCGGTTTCACTTCGTTGATACGAAACACCTAAGATCCCCTCCAACCGACGAGTCTCCGAAGCGCCTTCTCCTCGCCGCGGGGCCCCCTAATCCCATTCACCGGCGCGACGCAGGGAAACAGCTCGTAAATAGCCGGGGCGAGTTCCAAAGTGAATGAAAGAATGATTTTATACGCGCCTCCCAACCAGAGGCTTTCGCCCTTGCGTGACTCGAGAGCGTGCTCGTCTCGCACGTCTTCATTTGTAACCGGAATTCTTTTTCCCGTTTCGTGCGCTTGATGAGGGCCGCCTACTCTTTGCGCATGAAGGACAGAAAGAGAAAGACGGAAAAAAAGAGAGACGGAAAGAATGGAGATAGAAAGGGTACGCCAAAGCGGTCATTGGCATTTGCAAATTAAATTTTATTCGTAGTTGTTCTTTTGGTGCTTTCTGCTTGTGAAGTATTGTTTCTACGCGATGTTATTTTTACGTAATACGAATGTTCTCGGAAAATGTGTTGTACTGCGTTGTTTGAATTATGAGAAGTGGACGTTTTGGTTCATGCATTTCATGTAAACAATTTCACCTCCTACTTTTAATTGTCAGTGTAAGCATCAATAGCAGTTGAAAATTGTAAAAACGCAATTCTTTAATAAGAAGGAATGTGGATTGTATGTGTAGTGTAGATTATATGGAATTTTTCTGTGTTAGACTCCATAATAGGATCGTAAAAGCTTGATTTTGTCAACTATCCACATATATTAAACGCGTATATAAAACTTGTTTATGATTAATTGATGTCTGTGAAATATGACACTAATGTTTCTTTAGCTTCACGTAAAAGTAGTGTAGAAAAATTTATAAAATGCTACAAAAATCGATGAAGAGATACATACAGCGGTAACAGCGGTTTTCAGAGTCGTTAGTTTCCGAAAAGGTTTTCAAAAAGTGTTTATCCTGTTTGTCTGTACGTGCATTTTGAAGAAAGTAAGAATACGAGAAAATAAAAATACGTTAACAAGTTTTTTCAAAACGGCTCCAAGTTTTACTTTCTGAAATACGTGCTTACATGTGTAATAATAAATGTAGTGTAGAGAACATTAAGTAATGCTGCGGAAAAATATTTAGACATTTCAACGGAAATATGTTTTACGGTCCCTGACACAGAAATAATGTTTTTTTAACGTCCGTTCGTCCATCTGTCCGTCAGTCAGTCAGCCAGTCTGTCTGCCTGCCTGTTTGTTTGTCAGTCCGTCTGTGAAAACCTAGCGCATAAACTGTTTATACGATTTTTAACAAACTTAGTATTCTCAGATTGATTTGGGCCGACTCGAAGGTCTGCGATTTTGAAAACACATTCTTTAAAATTTGTTATTACTTTACATGAATCCCCATGGTCATTTTCAAAATTTTCTCAGAAATCATTCCAAATGTTTTCTTCAATTTTTTTGTAAGATTAGAGTAAAATACAGAGATGACATAGGTCTGACTTTCACTGTGAACTCTTCCATTTTCGAAAATTAAAAAACTTTGAAAGTTTTTCGGCCTCTTCCCATATTTCCTATTAATCTGAAGCTTTGTTGCGACTTAAATGTTTGGTTTTGAATGACATTGTCGCCCGCTCCTTCCACCTCGAGACCTTGAAGGAACACCACGTTTAAATCGAAATACAGACCCTTAGATCTCTACGAGTAATGTACGGTATGTCACAGAAGGGGCAGTATTCGTCCCCCTGCTGGAACGTCAAGTAATTTTCACTATGTTTCGTTTCTTCAGGTGTCCCCTTCAGAAGGACACCACTTCATCTGGGACAAATTCGAAGCTCCATAATTGTCTTTCGCCATCTGTTGTCCTGTAGTTCATTTTAAGGTGGTATGTTCGTGCCAGTCACTAGTCAAACTCTCAAGCATTTACTACATTTCTATATTAACAATAAATGCTTGTAAAGGTGAATGGAGCATTTAAAGAATTAATCCTAAATAGTTGAAAGAGAAGTATCGAATAGTTCATCTAGAAAAAAAGTTTACTAATGAAGGGTACCCTCGTATGAAATGGTGAAACGTTCCCTTAAACCAAATGACATACGAATCCCTACACTATAAGTCTAACACAAAAACAAGTTTTTGAAAGGTTTCTTAGCCTCGTGCTACCGCCCACACTCCTCTACACACTCAAAACATGATTTATCAATTTTTTTGTCCACTTAACGCTATTTTATCTTACAGAAAAAGTGTGAAAAATAACAAAATAATGTAAAAAATTAAAAATTAAAAAATTAAAAAATAACAAAATAATTTATAGTATCAGAAAAACATCTGTTAATATTTTCTCAACTCCAAATTCAATCGCAAAAAAATTTTTGAAAAATTACAAAAAATAATTTTACTTGCGAGAAAAATCATGCGAGAGACTAAAGGGTACCCCCGGATAAGATAGTAAAACGAACCCCCGAACCAAATGACACTGTAACTCTAATAGAACTGATGAACTGATGCAGTCATTTTCAAAGTGTATTTAAAGTCAAGGTGTTTTAAAGGTGGGAAAATAGTAAAAAAATATTTTTATGTTTTCAACTACAGCCCAACTGTGGAAAAATTTAAAATAAACTCACAACAATGTGTCTTTAAGGCGAAATTTTTGAGATTTTTTTCGAGCCTGTTCTACGGATCTTTTTGATCCTTCTACGCCAACTAGACCACGGACTACCGGACCGGTAAGAATTTCTCATATAAACTTCTTTTATTCAAAAATTACGCCGGGAAAGGCCAATTTTTTTCTTAACATCTTGAAGAACAGATTTTACTTTCATTTAAAGTAATTTTAGGAATACTTCACCGTGGTTCATCTAACAACATATTACCTTGAAGGGTGCAGAGGGAGAGGAGGTGACTGATAAGGCACGAATTTACCCAATGTCCGTGTGCCACTTTTTGGGAACTTTTTCGATATTTGCCTGGTGTTGATCAGAGAAACAACGGAAAACTGTCAGTCAGAGCCGCTGCCCATTACAATGCTTCCCAAGGCAATGATTAAATTTGATCCATGTATTAGAGAGGGCGAAACCCGAACCCTAGGACAACAAGGACCCTAAACAGGAACAGAACAACAACGACGCCCAACAATACTTCAGGTCGCCCGAATGAAACCGATTGGTCCAGGCTAGGGGAAACACAGAGAACGGAAGTGAGAGAAAGCACATGGGAAAAGAAAAGGGAACAAGAACGGAGGAGGCGCAGCGAACGAGGCGGACACATGAGATACAGGAAAAGCTTTAGTCCGGCGGCGCAGCGAACGAGCCGAACACATGGAAGCAGGAAGAGCTTTAGTCCGGCGGTACAGCGAACGAGACGGACGCATGGGAAGCAGGAAAAGTTGTAAGTCGATGAGGCGTTAAAGGGTTAGGCAGTGGTGGCTGGGGTGAGGAAGTGGCGGCGGAGGTGAGGCAGTGGGAATGGGGCGGAGGTGGTGGTGGTGGTGATAGCAACGGATTGACTGGCGATGGGGATGTTTGCTGTAACGGCGGTGGGACGTGCGCGTTGAGAATACGGCTGACCGAGCAGAAGCCTCGAAGCGGAAGCCGATTAAACTTCAGAAAATTAGTTTCCATCTGGTGGTGGAATTTCGGATTTCTAAGTGCCTGGAGCCAGGGATGCAACGTGATCTAGAATTATTTTTATTCATGGCGATGAAATCGAGTTTCTTTAAAGGGTTATTTGTGTTCCATCACTTGCTTGTTCCTGTAGAGTAGAAGTAATATTTCAAATTACAAATGTTTTCTCATTGTTTTCGTGAGTTGTATTCTTTCATTAGTACATTTAATTCAATTAATCTTTTCCTATTAAAGCCTTTACTTTAATATGTTTGCTGGTAAACAAACTTTGGATGGATCTACTGGTAAATTATCAATTTTAAAGCCGACATTTTTTTCCATTTCGTCTGTTGAATTTAATTATGGCATTTTTTAAGATATTGCTCTCGTAATTTATAATATTAAAAGCGGAACTATTACAATGTTGTTTTTCTAAATTTTGACGCGAGTATTTATTATCTATTATATTGTTCAACAAGGTTTTCGATTTCCACAAATAGATAACGTTGTCTAGAAAAACATTTCATGTTGAATCTGGAACTGTTATCAGTTTCGAGGTATCGCGTATTGTTTGAAGGAAGTATTTGAAATTCAATAATATATATACAGGTTGAGTCACGTAACTTTAGCACATCCTGTCACTTTTGAACGGTTAAAGATATTGCAATGCAGTTTTCACGGAAGTGAATGAGGGAATGGGGCTAATTGATATGTGTATTGATTTCTCTTTCATCACTTGTATTTTACGATATATTTGAGGTAACTTTGTTTTTTCAAATGGGACTATACATATTTTTTTCAGTCCATTATGACAAGCGTAAGAAGACAAATCCAAAGATATAAATATTGTCATATGTTAGATAAGTATTTTTTTGATTAATTTTGATATTTTTGGGACTAGTGTTTAACGGATATTTTCAATGTAAGAGACATGTTCCAAATATTCACAAAACTGTTGCATTTTTTCCTGAACTCTGCTTTCCACCCTACCCCATTTTCAGATTTTTGTGTTTCTTGGGGATAGAAAATACGGATTTGTCATAAGTAGTATGTATTAAAATAAGATTGTTTCTATCCCTAAGTTATTATTATATGCTTATTAATATTGAAATTGTTTGCTCAAAATATGCAATATTTTTGTACAGTATTAATTATTTATTCATATGTGCTTTGTTTCAAGATCCCATTAATACGTATCATTTGATATAAAATCCCATTAAATAGAAGTTGAAGTTATAAACAATTTTATTACAATACATACTTATGACAAATCCTTATTTTGCACGATTCAATTCAAAATCAAAGATGGACAAAAATCTGAAAATGAGGAAAGATGGAAAGCACAGTTCAGGAAAATACTGCAATGGTTTTGTGAATATTTGGAATATGTTTCGTATCTTCAAATAAGATCCCTTCCCTTTCCTTCGTCGTGCGCGCGTGTGCTGGTGGAGCCCTGCGTGACCTTGTGTAGCGGACTATTCAAAACGTCCGTTAAACCCAGTCACAAAAATCAAAATTATTCAAAAAAATGTTTATCTAACATATGACAATATGTATGTCATTGGATTTGTCTTTTTACGCTCATCATAATAGAGTGAAAAAATATGTATAGTACCATTTGAAAAAAACAAAGTTACCTCAAATATCTCATTAAATACAAGTGACAAAACAGAAATGAATTGACGTATCAATTAGCCCCATTCCCACATGCACTTCTGTAAAAACTGCATTGCAATAACTTTAACCGTTCAAAGGTGCTAAAGTTACGTGACTCACCCTGTGTGTATATATATATATATATATATATATATATATATATACATATATATATATATGTATATATATATATATATATATATATATATATGTATATATGTTGAATGTTGGCACTTCTACTTGTTTTATCACCCAGAAGGATTATGTGCTGTTAATTCTGTTGTAACACCTCTACATGGCGCTAAATATTCACGAAAAATGCAACTTGCTACACTCTACAGCATTTTTAATCTGTACAGTTAAATAATTTCTAAACGAAGCGAGAATTAATGTTCTAGGGCATTAACGTTTCTCACACCGTAATTTATAGGATAAGATATTCATGAACATTCTATTACATTTTTGCTGGTCCGGCACTTGTCGATATTATTTCACCTGTTCAGAGACGCGCAGAATCTGCAACTAAATATGAAAGAGAGGGACAGAGAAAGGCAGAGACAGAGACACACAGAGACAGTCAGACTGACGTAGGCACAGAGAGACCAAGAGACAAAGAGAGAGAGAGAGAGGATGGGAGAGACAGAGAGAAGGAGAGATGAAAGGGGAAAGAGGGAAATAAAGGGCAGAACAACTTTTGCCGGGTTCCGCTAGTTGTGTATAAGATGCTTTGTGATGCACGACTAGTTGTTTCTTCTGTTAATAAATTGTATAACCCATGTTTTCTCCTGTAAATACATTATCTTTTAACACAATTTAACTATGGAAGACAACTCAGTAATAGTCGTGCCTCATTATTGAGAGGTCTTCTTCTTCTCTTCTTGGAATGTGAATTGCGTTTTCGGGCTTTGCCGTCAGTGTTCGCAGTACATAGTTAACCCGAGGTTTACTGTAAATGCATGCATTTCTTGAATATACTGATCTATAAAATGTCATGTAAATGCACAAATGTACCAGACAATTGTTCTTACATATGAGGAGAGTGTTCTGCAAAGCATCAGCAGAGACACTATCTCTCTTATAAAAACAGAATACCCCTTGCATTTTGGGTGCAGCGTTTTTAATCAGTACAAGAAATGTGCCCCTCATATTTGCTACATATCTTGTGCAAATTGATTTCCTCAGTGGCTTAAAGGTTGAAGGAAGCAACGCAGCAATGATTTGGAGCAAGCAACAGGATCACTTAAACGACTGGAATATTTGTGTCACCAAAATAATACGTTTCTCTGCCAGGAGCAAAAAAAGAAAGCAATTGTGAATTTAAAATTACCTTTGACAATGGAATCAGATGCTCATGTTCGCCAAGAATCATATATTTTAGAGCGCGAACCATCGCGTGATTGTTGTGGATGATTATCCCTATCCCTAATTATGGATTACCACACGATTTCTGCTACCGCCACAAAATTAAGTTGAAAAATTTATTAATGACCTACTGTGAGGCGGGATGTAACATGTCTTTAAAGCTACATTTGCTGCACTCCCCACTTGGATTTTTTCCGAACAATTTGCGAGATGTCAGTGGCGAACATGGAGAGCGGTTCTATCAGGAAATTTTGGTTCTTGAAAAGCATTAACAGGGAAGATAGAACCTAGCCATGTCAGCAGATTCGATTGGTTAGCAGTGAGATAAATATTAGGTGTTAAGTACTTTAATGTTACCAAGTTTCACCAAAATTTGTAAATCACACAGTTGTCAATTTACATAGAACGTGATAGGAAAAAAATGATGAGGTATGAAGATTTTGCATTCCACTTTCTGAAAGAATCACATACTTTCATCCAAGAACTATAAAAAAGTGGAAATTAGTTGTCCAGTGTTATAAAACGTTTTTTCTGAGAAAACTTTAGCTAGTGATGAAACGGTTCATGTTTAACAGTAAACCAAAACCTCGTTCGATAATATTGAATTGCGTTTGCTGCATCCACAAATTTGTATTATTAGTTTGTAAGTATAGCACAACTTTAACTATCACTTCACCAACTAAATCTTACGATTATACATTATTATATTATTGTTCATGCAATAACTGTCAGTAAACTGATTGTCGAATTTGCAGGAGAATACGAAACACAAATAATTGTATTTTTACTGCGTTTACACAACATATTTTTTGCAATAAAAGTATCATTTAGGCATCAATTGTAAGTAGAATTCTAAGTTATGTCTTGTTGCTGAAAGTGCACACAACGCGTTATTGCGGATTTGCGTAAACGTGTTATTTAGAAAATAGAAGAAAACAAAGAGTTTTGTCAGAACGATGATTGTTCTTTATGCGACATTCTATCGTCCTTCGTGAGATCTTGTCGTGAGTGATCGTGAGTGTCTGTTCATTATTTAGTTTTGAGTTGACACTGTATCTGCTCAATTTTTCAATTCAAAAAGAATTCCATCCACGTCATTAACAAAATTTAACAAAACTGAAACAAAAATTGATATGCATTCCCTACATTTAATACGAATGTAAACTCTTGTATTAAGCTAGTGAAAATACCTAGTTTAGTGCAATTACAGACTTTTTAAACTGAACTCGGAAGAGGAACTTTCACTTTAAATACTGATCGTCTAAACTACTGAGTTGGCGAACGAGAATTAGGCGCTAGGACTACGCTTGCCGCACAGCTGAGACGGTCCCGCCTCGTTAGCGCCCATCCCATATCCAGTGTTCGCAGGAGCTGCAGCAAAAACAATGCGGTTGAATGGGCGAGGCGAACTAGCGAACTACTTGCGAGCCGGCCGCGTAACAGAGCGGGGTCCCAGTGCGGTTACCCCCTCCCCGCTCTTCCCATTTTCCTCGTCCTCCTCCTCTTCTTCCTTCTCGTCTGCGTTTCCTTCTCCAGCTGTATCTTCTCATCCGTTGCTTCGTTCGCTACTGTCCACCGCGCCGAATCGCCCATATGCATGCTAATTGGAGTTCGGAGAAGCTCAGTTCCCTCAGGCTTGCAGCGAGCGGATGTCGTATTTCAGCCAAGTTTAATCCTGTTTTTATCGAGGCTCCCCACCCGCAGGATTCTGTTCCGGGTGACTAAAATGGGTTTGACCTTGGGAATACAAGCCAACTTGTTCACTTTCTGTCTTTGGCAATCTCGTTCAACTCAATTTTATGTAGATTATTTTCAAAAAAATTAACAAATATTGACGTTAAACAAATGTTAACAAATATTGATGAGTTCTCATTGTGCAACAAAAGATTTTGGTAAGACGTGCCCTATGATTTATAAATTGTTTTTTCAAAGTATTAACCACCACTTTGATTAATTTATATCATTACATTTCCTCAATTATGTCTTTCCATCAGTAATACAACTTTACTGTGTTGTCCCCAATCTTTAAACTGTGCTTCATTTATGAAAAACAAATGATAGCATATTCATTTTCATAATATAGTGTTAAATAAAATTAATCAATTATTTTATATTTAGATACATTTTAATAATTTATCGTTCGCTGAAAAATGGCCGTTTTTCGCTGAATCATTACACAAGTTTCTCTCGTACGTATGCACGATGTGAGAAAGTAAACTATGTAAGACTTTGGCAAGACGATTTTCAAAATAATAGTTACAGCTCTTGACCGCCTTTGACAGCCCTTGTCCACAACGAGAAGGGCCTAAAACACAATACGGAAATATTTTTTATCATTCGTAGTGGTAAATACAGTAATATCTTATTAATAACAATTAAAAAGCGCCTTTAACGTAAAGAATAAATGATACTTTGAGATGGCATACGTAAGAACGTTAATTAATAAAGCGTCAGAAATATTAGAAGGCCCACGGAAGAAACAGTATGATCAGAACAAAAAGTATTAAACGACGCATGAACGACAAATTACTTAGTTCGTTGGACTGGTTTGGTTACAAACCTCGGCTATCAGCCCTGTTTACAAACTTCAACTACACCCGTCATTTGCTCTAGATAATGTCTAAACACGTTAATAACTGCGACACGAGGTTGAACTACAAGCTCAACCTGACGCGACGCGTCCCGAGCGAAAGCACGTTTTCGTCCTGCGAGAGGGAAGCGGGGGCGGCGGCGGCGGCGGCGTCTGGTGGGCGGATTACGGGCGCCGCGACGCTGGGAGTCGCATCCGCTGGAGTCGCGCGACGCCGCGCCGCGCCTCGCCAACGCCTCCGCCGGCGAATTAAACTCAACAATAGGCGCCCTCGCGTCGCCGCCTCCGCTCGGCCGTCGCCGCCTCCGCCTGCGCGCCTGCCGCTCCCCGGCCGCTGCACCGCTCCCGCCGCCGCTCGTTTTAGATCCCAGGCCTCGCACACTTCAGCGGGGCCTCCTCCGTCACCACCTCCACCTTCGCATCCTTCTGCTTATCCGCCGCAGCCACCTCCCCCATCTCCGCCGCCGTCTAAGCTCCGCCTCCACCTTATGCCTCTGCCTCCGCCTCCGCTTTCTCCTTCGCCTCCGCCTTCGCCTTAGCCTTAGCCTTCGCCTCCGTCCTCGCCTCCCCTTTGCATCCGCCTCCGTATTTGCCTCCGCCATCGCCTTCACCTTCACTTCCGCCTCCGGCTTCGGCTCCGCCTCCACATCCGCCTTCACCTCCGCCTTCGCCACCATCTTCGCCTTCGCCATTTCCTTCGACTTCACCTCTTCCTCCGCCTTCGCTTTCACCTCCGCCTTCGCTTTACCCTTGGCATCCGCCTTTGCCTCCCCCCTTTGCTTCCCCCTTCGTATTTGCCTCCGCCATCGCCTTCACCTTCACCTCCGGTTCCAGCTTCGGCTCCGCCTCCACCTCCGCCTTCCCCTCCGTCTTCGTCTCCGCAAATTCCTTTGACTTCACCTCTGCATCCGTCTTCGCCTCCACCTCCGCCTCCGAACTTCGCATTCGTGTCCATCTTTGCCTTCGCTTCCGCGTCCATCTCCGTTTCCTCCTTCACCTTCATCTCTGCTATTCCCTTCCCTTTCTCCTGCTCCACCCGTCCCTTCGCCATCGCTTCCGCCACTACCTCCGCCTTCCTTCGCACGTCTGCCTTCCCCTTCGCCACCTCCTCATTTCTATCTCCGCCTCCATCACAACTCTCTCCTCCACCACAACCCTCACCTCACCCTGCGTCTCCGCCCCCACAACAGCACTTACCACAGCCATCCCCTCCACCACCGACATTGTTGCCGCTCCGTGACTCTCAGCTCTTCTATTTCCACGCCCGGTCGTCTTGCACGTATCTGTCTCTGCCACTGACTCCGCCTCCACCATTGCCGACGCTTCTCTCGCCTCTGGCGGACGTCCCGGCAGCAACGCCTCCACTGCAGCCTATCCCCACCACTCACTCTTCCTGGTTTTGTCTACCTCACTTCTCTCTCTCCTTTTCCCCGATCGGTGATGCCATTCTCTCACTACAATTCCCGCAACAGCTCCTCTGCCGCAACGATCTCCGCCTTTCCCGCAACGATCTCCGCCTTTAACACACCGGGAGAGATGGCTTGGGGCATCAATTGATGTCACTGCAGTTCCTCTGACCGGGAGGTCCTAGATTCGAGTCCTGACGGTGGCAGGACTTTCAACTAACTTGTCAGCTTGGTGGAATTCAGTCGCTGTGTGGAGGATAATTCTAGCGGTCGGCTGCTCTCATCGGCAGTTTTCCGTGGTTTCTCCGATCAACACTAGGTGAATGCTGGAGCAGTACGCTAACAAACGGGCCACGTACCCCGCGCGATCTTTCCTACGTCTTTCTTGTCCTATCCTCTCCCCTCATTAACATACACTACACTATCACACATGCCGTGAGACCGGCCGGGAGCTTACAGCTTGTCCCCTTAGTGCTGAGGCGGTGCCCCACTGGTGGAAGATACCTGGTTGAGAAAACCCCGCTAGCCGATGGTAGGTTGGCGCCGGATTTTGCCATCAAGCGGGGGAGTCCACCGCTACCGTCCTTGCAAAACATGCACTACATTTACGGGACTGAAGACCCTAGTAAATGACGCGTCTGGAATCACTAACATTTATCATCAGTCAATTCACCGTTAACACGAAGCGTCCATCTTCGCGCATGTTTCCTTCACAGTGGCCGTGATTGTCATTGCCATCACAGTCATCCCAACTGCTTTCTCCGTCCGGGCACCTGCCTCCAATTCGGTATCAGTCCTTCCTTAACTCCGCCCTCACTACACCTCCGCCTCAACATTCGTGTATATCTTCGCTCTCGGCATGCCCGACCATGCCGCAACAGCCTTTTGTCACACATATCTCTATCTTCCTCCGTTCTTGCAGCCGGCCTCGCTTCCATCTCCACCTTTTGTCCCACCGATTTCCTTCTTCCTCTTCGTCTCCGCTTTCGTATTTCCCTCTGCCTTTTCCCCCACCCCCTCCGTCATCCTCTTTTTCCTCCTTCTCTGCCTCCTCCTCCGTGTCCGTTCCACCTTTTTTCCTCGCCCCTTCCAGTTTCCTCTTAGTGTCCGTCTTCGCTTTCACACCTTCGCCTACACATTTAGTCCTGCCTCTTTCCGTCTTCCTCTTAGTCTCTGCCATCGCCTCCTCCTTCACCTTCACCTTCGCTTCCGCCTTCACCTCCACTTCCACTCCCGCCTCCACTTTTTGCCCCCCCTCCCGTCTTCCTTTTAGTGTTCACCTTCACCTCCCCGTCCATCTCCGTCTCCTCCTTCACCTTCTCCTCCTCCCGCGACTCTGCCTCCACTTTTGCTCTGCTCCCTTCCGCCTTCCTGGAGGTCGCTTTCCTCCTCGGCCTTATCTTCATCCTCAACTTCATCCCCGTCTTCGACGTTATCCTGTGGCTGGTGCCGCTGCGTTTGCTACTGTGTCCGTTCAGTGAAATCAGTCGATCCGATGTGCTTGCTTCCCCTTACCGACCTCACCTCCAGCCTCACGTCATTGCGCTGCCGCTTCGGCCGCGCCGCGGAGCACAGTGCCGAGCTCCATTGCCGCCCGCCACGATTTAGTTGGCGTGCGCCTCCCCGCCCGCACGGGTTGGGTTGTGCGCTCGCGCTGGGCTTGCGGACGAGAGATAGACCACCCGGCGCTGTTGCTAGCTCTGTTAAAGGATAAAGAGCTTAGTCCTGTCATTCCACTTCCCCCAGCTCCTTCTTTCTGTCACATCTCTCTCCCTCTGCCTCCCTCTCTCCCTTCTCTCTTTTTCACTGCCTCTCTCTCCCTCTCCCTCCCTCTCTACCTCACTCACTCCTACCGTCCCTTCCTCTCTCTCCCTCCATCCCTCTCTCTCCCTCCCTCTCCCTCTCCCTCCGTCTCTCTCCCTCTCTCTCCCTCTTCCACCCTCTCTCCCTCTCCCCCTTTCTCTCCCTCTCTCCCCTTTTCCTCTCTCCCTCTTTCTTTCGCCCTTTCTCTCCCTCTCCCTTCCTCCCCTCCTTCTCCTTCACCCTCCCCCTCCTTCTCGCTCCCCCTTCTCCCTCTCCCTCCCCCTTCTCCCTCTCCTTCTCTCTCTACTTCTCTGCATCTCTCCTTCCGCCTCGCCTCCTCCTCTCTGAATCTCACTCTCTAATTCTCACATTTTATTCATTCCATTTTTAATGACTTTGCCGTTTTCACTCCTCCAATAGCCCCTTGACTACTATTTTATTATCTCCTTTATACTTCTTCTCTTTTCTTTTTATCCTTCCTCTCAATTTTTTCTCCTTTCCTTAAGTAGCCTCCTTTTCTCATCACCCTATCATCTCGCTTCCCTTCCATCTATCTTCCTTCTTTTCTAGTGCCTTTTCTTAACGTCTCTCCACTCTTTTCTCTTAGCCTGTCCTCTTTATTTCACCGAATTTCAAAGTTTATTTTATTACTTCTCTCTCCTTTTCTCTCTCCCGCCCAGTTTATTTTCTAATTCCAATAAATAATAAATAACTTACGTGAATGACGTATTTGACATTTTGTAATAACGACGCACATTTTGTAGCACATTTACTAGAATGCAATAATTTATGTGTGGGTGTTGTTTGTTGCTCATTACCTCTTCCCTCCAGTATTTTCTTTAATTTACTTTGCCCACTCCCTTCTTGAAAGTTTAGTAAGTTTAGTTAAATCTTACAACTGTAAAGTTCATCTGATGATATATTCCCTAACAGGTAAAAATAACGATATTTTGTGAACTACTTGCATTCTGAGCACTTACAGGAACAAAGTCACCTGGCTTTGTAGATCGACTACCGACCTTGCTCAAAGGAGTGTGTAAGTTCACTTTCAAAGTACGTGTGTGTAAACTATGCGAGTACTGAGCGCCAAAGCGCCACAGAAGGCGGTTGCAAAGGACGGAACTGTTACTTTCAAACGCGTTTCTTCCGTAGCTTTTCTCTCGTTTTCTCTTTTCCCCCGGAGCGTGTTTGTGACATGAACTCTCAATAACTTTCGCAGCTTTTTGTGGAAATAACAGCTTGTTACATTTGCACGACACCCCGTGAACTGCCGGAGTTCCAACACATTTTTCATTTTTTAGAACGATTGTTGGAAACTTACCATGTTCTGAAAACTTTTCTGTGCCAACGCCTGATATAAAAAAATAATGTAACACATTGTACGGGATATTTTAATTGTAGTGTAAAACCATATGTGTAACATTTTCTTTTCATACGCTGCTCAATTGTTGCTTAGTTTTTTTTATCTTGTGTATAATTTCATGAGTTATCGGAAATAATAAGCCGAAATTAATCCTTTGTTTCCGTACTCAAGGTCTTGTTTTTCCTCCATTTCTTTAATTAATATATTTTATTTTCTACTGATACATTGTTGCTTGCTATTGCCTTCGATACGGAGTTTGATGCATACTGCATAACTTGCCTGGATCAAGAGGATCGTGGCTAAGAGGAAATCATAAAAACAGTTGAAAGGTGCTACTTGTTCTCTTGTGAAGGAATTGTGAGAGGGAATCATGAGAAGTAATAACGAGAGGTAATAATGAGAGGTTATAATGAGAAGGAATCACGAGAGGGAATCACGAGAGGGAATCACGAGAGGGAATCACGAGAGGGAATCACGAGAAGGGAATCACGAGAAGGGAATCACGAGAAGGGAATCACGAGAAGGGAATCACGAGAAGGGAATCACGAGAAGGGAATCACGAGAAGGGAATCACGAGAAGGGAATCACGAGAAGGGAATCACGAGAAGGGAATCACGAGAAGGGAATCACGAGAAGGGAATCACGAGAAGGGAATCACGAGAAGGGAAACACGAGAAGGGAATCACGAGAGATGTAGGGTGCAGTGTATGTTGTGAATAGCAGACTGCACAGAGTTTAAGGCGAAGCCGATTGCACTGCAGCTTACATCCTCTGGTTGCTACTTACATTGGAGGATCACTGGTGATGAATTGATTATGATGAGCAAATCACCAGTTCCGTATTCTTGAAAATGTCTAAAAGAACTAATTTTGGAGAATTTAATTCGAAGGAAAAATTTCTATCTTTAATTTTGTAGTTGTACGATGACGCTGAAAAATTCAAACTTGCAAATTTCGAAAATTCAGAGTTAACCGTGAAATGTGGAGCTGTGCCACCTTAATAAGTGTATTTTACTTTATTCTTACAATAAATTTAAAGAAAATCGTGAAGCCGTTTTCAAAAACATTTTGAAAATATCCGGGGGTCTTCATTTAAAGTTCTCCCAAATTTTAAAGAATGTTTTTCAGAATCTCCATGCACTGAGTCGAGTCAGATGGACAGAGGTTTCTTCAATTTGGAAAAAAATCCTATGCATGATTTAGGTGCTAGTGGTGTTTACAGACGGACAGACAGACAGACGGAGGGACGGACGGACTCACACAGACAGACATTTTTAAAGAACCACTTCTTCCGCATCAGGAGACCTCAAAACTCCAAGGAGTAATTCCGCTGAAATCTCGAAATCGAATTCCTATAGCATTACATAACTTTGCCTATACTACTTATTTTACTCCGTATATACGTGGGTATACGGTAAAGTAAGAAAATTACAAATATAGAACAAACTAATGCCGGTGTACACATAATTTCTCGCATTATTTCTAAATTTGCAATTTTCAAAAATTCAGAGAGGTCCGTGAAAATGAGACCCACGCCATTCTTTTAAAAGTCCCTTCTTCTACCTGTGGAGAAATAACTGAAGTATTAATTTGGAGCAGTTTTACGGAAAAACTTTTTTTAAATTGCTTTATTTCAAGCACAAATTACGCGAAAGCTTCTTTTATTTTCGAAAAATTGATCAGATTCTTATTTCAAGATATGTCTTTAAAGAACAGATGTCGTCCAGGAAAAAATATCTATCTTCAATATTGTAGTTGTAGGATGATGCCGAAAAAAATGCATTTTTCCAATTTTTGAAAAATCAAGTATTTCAACGGACATGGGAACCACACCATTCTCTTAAGCGTCCCTTATGCTAACCGAGGACAAAGTTTAATAAAAAAATTTGGTGTCATTTTTGAGGAAAGTTTGAGTTCGTTCGTTCTGATCGATTGGGGTTCGTTCCCATTGAGTTCGTTAAGATCGATTGGGGAATATCAGTTTTGGAGAAAATTAGCTGAATGGTTTAATAGAGGCTAGCGTTGATCACACACGGACGGACGAGCATTTTGCCGTCAATATTTTTTCGGTGTCAAGGACTTACAAAACATGGATTCTGGGTACATCATCTTTTAGAAGAAGTAATTTACTATATCAACAGGATTTAACCACTTTTTCGTTACTAGATCCTAGCAATAAGAGTTATTTTTTGGCGAAAATTCGCTGTTTTCCGGTGCACGATTACATAGGTTTCTCTTCTTACGAAGTGCGAGAATGTAAAAATTATAATTTTTGCTTACCTTTCCAAATTCTGTACTGTTATTATTACATAGCGCAATCAAAAATTGTGGCGAAAGACCTTTATATATATATATATATATATATATATATATATATAAATATATATATATATATAAATATATATATATATATATATATATATTCCCCAACACACGACTGGTAATAGTAATGTGGATTTGGTTATTTATTCTATTTCGGAATAGTGAGGTTATTAATTACAACATATAGTTCACTGTATAAAGAATTTGATCGTTTTCATTCTCGTATCTTGAGAATTGTTTAAGGAGATATTGGTTATTTTCAAGTTGAAGTAGATCCGATGGGGCAGGTTTTGATTAATTCATTTATGGTTGAATTTTCAGGTGAGCAATGTCCATATTGAACTCTCAGTATATTCTCTTTTTCTTCTCCCCTCCCATTTCGAAGTGTCAGCACAGTCGTCGTTAGCGTGATCGTTTTTGCTTCCGCTGATTTCGCGTTCTTTTGATCCTCTCTGCTGACTGAGCTCTCGTCTCTCCCTCGAGTTCTCCTTCCCCAACCTTCCTCACCATTCCTTATTCTCACTCTCTTATTTTCTTTTGTGTCCCCTGCAAGAGGCGTTCTGCGTCTTCTGATTGTAAAATAAATATACGAATCGCAAATACCAAATGCACAAACGACGCTCCTGTTTTTTCTTTTATGTCTGCTCAAAAGAGAAAGTACCGTACGTCTTACGTCGCGTCTTTCGAATGCAAAAGTTCGTGATTTGTGTCTTCTATTTCAACCCAGATGTTCATGAAAATCAGAAAACCTTACGTCAAGTTTCTCTGTTTGAAATACTTACTTCCACTGGTGATCTGTAGAAGACGAACGTAAATTATTCTTTTTGTGCTGCTGGTAGAAAGAACTGTTGCAAATTAACGTGTCAATTTGTTTTGTAACTGATGGAACAATGGAAAGCGCCAATCATATTTTACAGTCTTTTATATAACAATGTGAATACGCTCATCAGTGAAATATATATAGGATGTTTTAAAATCTATTTTCAAAACCATTCTCATCTTATTCTTTCAAGTTACAATTACTCCTCTTTTGACAGTACATTTTATTTCAGTTAAGAACTCATATATACTTACAATACAAACAAACGGAAATACGTGGTATAAAAATTCATGCAATAATTTTTACATCTTGTGGCTTAAAGTTTTTAAATTCGAGGAACTGTGTTCAAATACCTTTCCTCAAATATGATATGTTCATATCTTAATGTGGCACAATAAACTCCAACAATAGTACCAATCTCCTTTATTTTAGAAATAATTTTGCTCCGGTTTGAAAAGTGATCATGAAATCATGAATCATGTGATCATTTTCATGAATATTTTTTTCTTTACTCCAGCCATCACGATGCTATTCACTGCTCCGTATTTAGTGTAATTACCAGATTTATTTAGTGGAAATGAATCTCCATCTGCTCCAAGAACGCCTGCTGGGAAAATATTTTGTTCAAAAATACTAAGACTGCTTAAAGAAACAGGAAATTAAAATTTGAAAAGTCTATTTTCGGTAATCACTTTGAAACAATTACTTTTCTAAGGATACAAGTAAATTTAATTTCAGGCCATTACTTTTCTCGAAAAACAGTACTTGTATTACAAGAAATCACGTAATAATTATTGATGTCAGTTAGCCAACGTAGAACGAAATAACCATCCAAGTCCGTTATTTATCATATAGGCCGTGTGTTATAACCTTTCTGTAATTCTTCTGTTTCATTAGAAACAAATCACGTAAATAATAATTTGCTTCCTTTGTAATAAGACTGCTCTCACGCCATCTTCAGATGCAATTTATTTGTCGGCTATTCTTAACTCTTAGAGGACTGTTCAAGTAAAGATAATAATTAAGATAACTATTTTTGTCCAGTAAGTATCTATAAACGTTTTGTATAACACAAAAAATTTATCATGTTTTACGTTCAATCTTATTGAACACGTTTCTAAAAATCGTAAGTTTTTGCGACATTCGTTTGCTGATTTTGTTTAAGTTTTCTGTTTGTTGAACACTTTTACCACACTCACGTGTTACCCGCACGAGCTACTACAGTGATGTAACTAATGGTTATTAATGAATGTCAATTTGTTTATAATAATAATTTTATTGACATTAAAACAACAATTTAATGCAAGAAGTTCAGTAATGTGTCTCAACATACTTCCTTCTATAATTAAGTTTATTTTCTTTAAAACTTTCACACTGAAAGCAAAATGTATGAATATCGACTGAGTGCTACCAAATCATTTTTCATTTAAACGTTGTCGATATTTAGCTGACATTGAAGAATGCATCGGAAGTTGCATGGAAACACCAAAGAGGCAATTAGCAGTAGGCGTTCTCTGCGTAGACAAGTTATGACGTTTTAATCGAAATCAGATGAAAAAACAGATTAGAATCTCGTCGTTTTGGAATCAATTTGAACGCCACGCGCCGTTATCAAGAATCCCTTGCAATACGGTTATTGAATCTCTAATTAATTGAATTTAGAGGAGGTCAATAATTCCCTCTCCAACGAAGCGTTGCCTCTCTTCGGTGAGTCTGGTATAGCTTTCGAATTCCTTTGTCTCAATGAGCGATTTCTTGAAGAAGCTGTTGGGAATGGTAATATTTTAAAGAATAACGGCCGACTTTGGCATTGCAAACTTGCGTTTTTATTATTTTATTACAGAGAAATATCACACTATTTCTTGTTTATATGATGTGTTTTTTTATTGTTTACAATACAATATTTAAAAAATATTTTCTTCATTCAAATTTTACTTCATTTTGGTGAATGATTTGAATATTTTATGTATGCAATACGAAAATTAGATTTTTAAGCTTTGTGAACAATGATAAATTTCTTACATTTTGAATACATGGTGCAGTTGACAATCGAGTTCATTTAACTTCAATGAAAACTTAAAATGTATTATTGACAGAAAATTAACCTAGTTCGATGGTAGCACACCCTGGATGAAGTTTTACAGACAAAACTGTGTTCACCTAAAACTATGTCAAATCTGTTGCTAGAAAAATTTGAACTACTTTGAGTCATGGGTCAAAGATTTATTTTGTGTTAATCTCCTGCATCCTTTACAATACTGGCTGTTAAAAAATATCAGAATTTTTGATTCAAAAACATATTTTTCTAAATTCACGGACATGAAATTAAAACTATTTTCATTTTCATCTTCGTACCGCAAAAAGTCGTTGAAGAATCCATACCTTCTGTCTTAATAAGGCCCAATTTCCATCTGTACTATTAAGTGAAAGATTTGAAATGAAGTCACAAACTGCATTATTTCGAGACATTATCATTATTTTCAATGTTATAGCAAGGGTGTTTTCCCGTGAACCAATCAAATGTCTAAAACTTAATGAAGGATAGAACATGAAGAAACAGCAATATTTGACAATTTGTTTTAAAGATCGAACTCCGACTTTGCATGTGAAACAAATTACCATACTCGTATATTTATTAAGAGTTTACCCACTCTTCAGTGTCACAGAATCGTAACAAACTCCAATTAAAATAGAGTTACACTTAAAGATTACGCGCTGCAAGGAGAGGGAACATTGCATCCAATTTTACTTTCCTGCATACGTTCGTATATACTGGGTAATATACGTAGTATAGGGAAAGTTATTTAATGCTGTGCGAAAAAACGGCACATTTTCGTCAGGGAAAAATTTATTGCCGGGCCCTGACAACGAAAAAGTGGATAAAATCAGTTGCTAAATTAAGAAACAAAATCCCCTAACACACGGTGTAGCCAGAATTTGTTTTGTAAGTTCTTGATACCGAAAAACCAATTGAAAGAAAAACGTCTGTCTGTCCGTCCTCCTGCCTGTTCATCTGTGAACACCCCTAGCGTCTAAACCACTCGTAGGATTTTTAAAGTTAAGAAAAAAAGTGAAGAAATACCCGTCATCTGGCTTTAGTCGAAGCTTTGAGATTTTGAAAACCTTTCTTCAAAATTGGAGGGTTTTTTCACATGAAGCCCCACGGACATTTTCAAAATTTTCTCAAAAACGGCTCCAAATTTGTATTAGTTGTAACGAAGCTCCCTATGGGATGATAGTGGTCAAACACACTTTCCGTCCAGCTCGTGACCTCACCCGCAGGAGGGCATCGTGGCCGCTTAGGCCGTCGCAACCTCGGGTGGAGAGTTGTAGACGACCATCCGGACCCTGAGTTTCACGGCGGCAGTGGTTAGGCGATGCTAAGCTCCATGTTGCCGAGCTTGCCCGGCACCCATCAGTTGGGCCCCTGGTGCGTCGACCTTCGGGCAAGATAGGGCAAAGGGCATTCCTTGGAATGCTCCAGGTCTTACATATAGAAGTCCGACGGGGACCGGATACTCCCTGTCAAGTTGCCTAAGTATTCACGTCAATAGCCTCGATGTAGAGATAACGAAGAGACGCGAAGGGGTCCCCGAGTCGCCCGGACCTTAGTTCGGGTGGCCCCCTGTTGTACTCTCGGCTTCGTCGTGTAGTGGCCCGACACTCTGGGCAAAGAGGAGGGACCTGTCCCGGCACTTGTTTTATCTTCTGCGCTAGCAGCTTCTGCAGTAACGCAGTGTTTTGAATTCTGCACTAGCCTCGATAGCTAAGAGCTCTCAACTGGCGGGTCGGACCGAACTAGGCATTCTATGGGGAGGTTCAACTGCGTTCTGGCGGGATCCAGATACCAGCCCCAGATTGTACTTGTACGTCTGCTGGGGGTACGGAAAGGGACTAGCGCCTAGGTGCCCACTCAGAGATGAATTCTCCCTGGTTAAAGTACAAGTGCGAGATACGGGCACTGAGGACCAATACACAGCTGTTGACTTTGAAGTGCCATTCTCTTTAAATAGGAGTACGAGAAATATTTTTTAAATATGCTCAATCAGATGTCAGGAGTATGGAGAAGAATAGAACGTCAAGAAAAGCAACAGAAATTACAGGCCGTCGGTCACAATGCTCAAATTTCGACGTTGCCGAATGTGAAACACGTTACCACAGTGCCCCTGCTTTCGGTATACAATGGAAGTGAAAATACGGAAGGCGCCATTTGCATAAAAATGGAACGTAGCCAGATCCATCTGCTTTAATGGAAACGCTGCGTTCATAGTTTCTAATGCTGAGTGCTGCGCTTGTGAAAACATGGTTCGTATGCTATAAACAAAAGCTTGTGAATATGTGAAATGCATCGTCATCGTAGTCAACGGACGGTGACGGATAAAATGAAGCAGAGCGGCTCTGCTCGGGACATTGTAATTAATGAGAAAGACGAAGTGATTATGCGATGAAAAGTTCTCTTCTTGTTTTTGTTTCCTCGTCTCTGGAAGAGGGATGAAAATAATTTTGCTGAGGAACGCAAGCCGTATAAGTAGACTTAAATTTGTACTCATAAACATTTATCTCAGGTTGCATTTTTCGTTCTTCTATATTTTATTTCTTTGGATCAAATCACAATGTTTTGCAATAGAAGTTAAATGGCTCGTCGTAATTAACTCCAAATTATTTTTAATTAAAAACCAAAATCAAGACGTAATTTGGCAATATTTAAACGTTTGAAGGTTTAAACACTTCTCTGGATTGTTTACGTGTTTGAAGAAATACACATGTTACCATTTAAAATTTCGAACTCCAGAATGAACTTGCAAACTCGAATCGACTCATAACTCTATCACACATCCAAAATAGATATCTAAAAATTTAGCCCTCAAACAACAATTTTAATTAGAAACATTGAGCAAACCCAAAAGACGAAAGGGTTAAGACATAACAGTTAAGAAAGGTTCTAATAATTAATGTTCTCAACTACGGAATACTCTTTTCCTTATCAAAAATAGAGTGAAACTACTGATACTGAAACAGCACGTATTTTCTTGCTTTTATTATCACGCAAAATTACGCGAAAATACTCAAATTAACGAAAAATTATACATGACATTGTTTCGAAATCTATCTTTAGGGAACAGATTTCGTTAAGAAAAAATCTCTATCTTTAATATTTCAGTTGTAGAAAGGCTGTGAGAAAATTTTGAACTTTTAAACGTCCTTTACACTATCTAAAAACAAAATGTAATCAAAAACGATGGTGCCATTGTTTTGAACATTTTGATGTCCCAGGGTTTAATTTAAAGTAGCCCCCAAAATTAAAATATTGGTTTTATTTTCAAAAGATTGCGACATCAGCCAGATCGATTGCGGAATATCAATTTTCGAGAAAATCAGCTGAACGATTTAATTTCTAGCGTTTTTCACAGACTGACGGACAGACAGAGGCGACTTGCCGTCATTCGATTTCTCGGTGTGAAGAATCTCCAAAACATATATTCTGGCTACAGCACGTGTTAAAGATATGTTTATAACTTTAGCAACTGGATGTACTCTTTTCTCGTTGCCAGGGCTCTGTAATAAGTTCTGTCGAAAATTTGCCTTTTTTCGCGCAGCATTACATAACTTTCTTACTACTCTGTACTGGGGTGCATCGTTAAATCATTGATGTGAACAGTACATTAAGCAGTTTTACGCGATCATTTTTTATCGGTGCAGAAAATCGATGTACCAAACTGGATGTAATTTTTACGAAAAAATTACACAAGCTCTATTTTCCCTGTACAGATTTCATCCAGTTGCCTACCGCGCTCCTGGCATCAATTTTCGCATCTTTCTCTCGTTTCCTATGCGTGTGGTGCGATTTCTTCCTTTATGAAAAGACAAAAGAAAGTTGAGTTGTAACGTGAAGTGTTTACGTAGTGAGAAATGAAACATATACTGTATTCTAATATCTCATTTTGTGCTCAGTCCTAATATAAACGAGCTTAATTATTTATCATAGATGATGTGTTAACTGTTTGATCTTCTGCGCTTTTTGCAGCGTCTAGAAGGAAATATTTCATCACGCCTGCATGCAGAAAACATCGTGACCATGTAAAACGCTCGATCACGTTCATCCAGTTTCGACACCGAAACAGCAGCATGTAGAAATGAACGTCCCTTTTCCATTCTTTTTGGATCAGAAGTACTGCTGCGACAACAGCACATACACTCTCGCGTTGTTGCTAAATTTACAATTTTCTAAAATTCAATTATTTTAACGAAAATGAGACCCGAACCATTATTTTAAGCGTCCCTTTTTCTATCCGTAGAAAAAATTGAATAAAAATTTGGGTCTTTGAGAATTCTTTTAATAAACTGCGTCAATTTCAAGCCAAAATTACGCAAAAACTACTCATTTATTCGAAGAATTGTACATGGCCTTTTTGAAATTGCTGATGTTTTGGAACAAACTTTGTCGCAGGCAAATACCTCTACCTTCAATTTTGTAGTTTTTAAATGTTAAATTTTTGCAATTTTCGAAATCACGGAGAGTTTGCCTAAATTGGAACTAGCATAAAATATTTACCGTCTCTTGATACATAAGGAGATAAATTTTTAAAAAAGGTTGGTATCTTTTAGAGAATTTTTTAAAAGAATTAAAATTGTCTATTTTTCACCCCAAATTACGCGAAAACTTCTAATACTTAAAAAAAATGGTGCATTACCTTATTTCAAAATTTGCCTTTAATAAACTCATTCCATTAAGAAAAAAGGCTCTAACTTCAGTATTTTGTACTTGTATATTACAGTTTAAAACACACCTAAAAATTGCACTGTTGCAATTTTTGAAAATCTGTGGTTTCACTGAACATGATACCTACAGCATTCTCTTAAGCATATTTTACACTTTCCAAGGACAAATTTTATTTTTAAAAATTAGTGCCATTTTTGAAAAAATTGTAAAATGTATTTCAGTCTTCTTCATATAAAGTACACTGAAAAATCATAACATCCGTTTGCAACTTCCAAAGCCTCGAGTTCGTTCCGATCGATCGGTGAATATCAATTTTGGAGGAAATCGTCTGAACGGTTTAGTTGCTAGAGTTACAGTTTAGTTGCTAGAGTTACAGTTTAGTTGCTAGAGAGCACAGACGTACAGGGGCAGACACAGACGGACGGATAGTTTGCCGTCAATCGATTTTTCGGGGTCAAGGACCAAGCATGGATTAATTTCGGTGTCAAGGTCAAAAAATGGATTATGGCTACACCACGTGTTAGAGGAAGGTTTTTACTATAGCAATAGGATTTATTCATTTTTTTCGTTACCAGGGTTCGGCAATAAGCGTTTTTTTTACCAAAAATTTCGTTTTTCGACGCACGATTACATTACTTGCCCTTCTTAGGAAGTAAATGCAACAAAGAAAATATCACCGTGTAAAACGGGCTTTAGGCGAGAAGATGTGGCCCTAAGTGCATCAACATTACAGTTGAGAGGAGAATACAAAGAATGGCAAGGCGGCTTGAGAAGTAACAGAAGATGGTTAGGGATAAGGTATCATTCATGGTGAAGAGGTCAGTCGAGCAAAGACACTGGATAGTTGAGGTCCCTACTGCGTAGAATAATCGCCTTCCCTCACACGCCACAACCCGCGCTGCGGTAAGCCAAAGCTGAAGTGCCCGCACACTCTCAAGCGGCCTACTTCCACTCCCGTGCGGGCAAGGAGCGGAGGAATGAGCAGGGAGAAGGGTCGTGGGCGGGCACGGAAAGACACTGGCGCAGGGTAATGCTCCAAAATTGACTTTACAAACTCGGGCTCTATTAAAAGTTTTGATCTCCATTTTTTTTCGGGAAGGAGACCCCTTTCCGCCCCCACCCCTGGGAGACATCGCTGCGCAGGGGGTGGGGAAGCGTGAGGGTGAAATGAGCTCTCTGCTTGGAATTTAAACACCCCCGCCGCAAACCCCATACCGCAACCGCGCCTCGCTGCTGCGCACTCGACCCGCGTTCGGTCGGCGGAATTCACCATTCCGCCATTGCTATGGCCACAATATGGCGATATTTGTAAACCTGAACTACAATTCGCGAGCGACACATCAAAGGACGTAACGCTGTCTTGGGATGGTAAATCTTATGCCTGATAATTTGGCGAAAATGATTTTACGGGTGCAAACAATGTGTAGTCAAGTACATAAAGTACTAAATGTTTCCGAAACATACATCGAGAAAGTGTGTGCACAAAATGACAGAACATTTTGTCTGGCATCACTATTAGACAGTAGAGCAGTGGTGTCAAGACCTTCTACTGGTCACCGTAGCATGACACGAGCTTCTCTGCACAACTAGCGACAGGAAAGGAAACTATAAGTAACCCCGCCGTTTTACAATAGTGACGGCGTTGTCTCTGGTGGCGGGGTGACAAACTGCGTGGAGGGGCGAATTCGTCGTGGCACTCGTGCCACGGAGGCGCGGAATCGACCCTGACAACACTACACTAGAGCTCTGCCCTGGGGCGAAAACAATCGCTCGAGTCCCGCGAGGCCCCTTAGCCGACTCTCGGAGGAAGGGGGATCTTGCTCGGAGAGGAGGAGATCGCTGTTTATACTAGGGTTTTTATTTCTTGGCGCGTGAGGGCCGGTCTTCACGATGAAATATCTCACAGGCCCTCACGCGCCAAGAAATAAAGCCTAAGTATAACGTACATTCCGCCTTTCGTCTCTCGACTATCTGCAGAACAGTCGAGCATCTCCGAACGCTCCGAGCGTTCAAACGCCGCCGGGCGCGCGACGCACTAGGGGATTTAAAGTCGCCGCGAGTGGTGATTGCAAAATTCTTAATTAATTTTAATTCATTAATTATATCGAAAGAAAAGCATTTCAGTTAATATATTAATTGGTTCAAAGTAATAATTAATCGATCAATTGGAAATAGATTTAGAGATACAAAACAATTCAATTTTTAAATAATTGAATAACTGAAGAGTGTGAAATGTAATTTAAAACAAATTGTTAGCTATATTAATAAAATATATTAAAAAACTAAGATAATTTTCAACAATTCTTTTTACGTGATGAATAATTACACAATATTGAAATATAAAGTTATTAATTGCAATCTCTAATAATGTAAATGAGTCTGCCGTATATTTCAAGTAAGCAAAGAAAATACTATAGAGGGCCAAAATATTTACATTTCATAATTACAAATAAAATCACAAAACTAAACGTAAAGAGAAAAATTATTCGTTTCATATCAAGTGTAATGTCATATGTTTCTTACAGATCCGAACATAGGACGTATTTATTTAACAATGAACAATTTGTCTTAATTATTATATAATAAAAAGACATGTGCTAAACAAAATTGAGGTGGGTACCGTTCTTCCTGGCATGAAAACGTATTTTCATCATTGGACATAGTTTTTATGTAACTGTTGAATGATGTACGCCGCCATGGCCAATTACTTTTAAGCAATTATTTTTTCAGCAACGGCCTCTCACAATTTTCTTTAATTTTTCCCCTCAGATAAAGCATAATATTCTTAAAAAAGTGGCGCAGGTTTAATTTTTAGAGAACTCTGTATTTTCGGAAATTACAAAAATTGATATTGCAATATTGATGATGGATATTTTTGAAATAAAATCTGTTATAAAATATTAGATATATTAGGCTATGTACAGTCTTCAAAACTAGCACCATAGTTTCTTCTCAATGTTAAGACGTTAAAAATAATGCGAGGAAAATATGTGCTGGTGACGAATTTTATTAGATTTTTACCGATGTTAGAATACAGAGCGCTTAAAAACTAGATCCCGTCTTATTTTAATTGAGCTCTCATTTTTTTCTAAAATTTCAAAACTTTAAATTTTTTCGGTGTCTTCAAATACAATATTGAAGCTAGAGTTTATTCTTGATTAAAACAGTTCTTCAAAGACATATTTAAATAATGTCTTCTACTATTTTTCGAAAATATGTATTGACACAATTTTTCATTAAATGTACATTTTTAAACAATTATTTCTAGGAAACTACTCCAAATTTTCCTTTAGGTTTTTTCTTGAGTACGATTATAAAAATAACGCATGTTTGTCTTCCTTTAAACTCTCCGAATTTTCGAAATCATTAATAATTCTAGAAAGTTTTCTGCTGTTGTAACACCTCTAGTTCTACTTCTCGTTTTCTCTTTATTCTCTTTCTTTTTCTTTGTCTCCTAATCGATGTCCCAGTCGCAATAAATCCTCTTAAACAATGATATTTTGACACAGTTGACAGACGAGAGTAATTCTGAGGATTCTTAATTATATTTATTAACTGAAAAAATATTTATCACCTGATACTTTAACTAAAAGAACATAGCAATCTATAAAATTGGCATTATATACTACACTGCTAGGCAGTGTCGTAGCTATGGGCTGGCCAGGTGGGTGACTGTCAGAGGTGCAACACCTAGGGGGGGGGGCGCACATTGCAGACCCGCAGCCTGCGAGCCGCTGGGTCTCAGGCACACAAAATTGTATTAAGATAATAGCTGAAGGTGTCCAGACGTCCCAAATTAGCCGGGGCAGTCCTTTTTTCTGAGTCGCTGCCCGGAATTTTTGAAACGAAAACGGGACCAAAATATTCCTTTTTTGTGACAATGACAAATCGGCATAAAGTGCCATTAATAATTTTAAAATTATTATAATGAATTCCGTTGTATTCCCTGTTTTTCCAGCATGGTTCAAGGAAAGGAAATGAGCTACCACGTCATTTGAGCTTAAACGTAGACGCTATGTATAGCGTTCAATAATCCGAACCTTCTGCTTCTGTGCATTTCTGTGCGAATTGGCAAGAAATCTTTGAGTGAGGGACATACCGCTTTTTAATCACGGAAATGTCACAATGTCCCGTTTTTTGGGTTTTTAAGATCTGTTCAATTTATGTTACTCACATAAACAAAATGCGTTTGAATACGGTATGCGCCGAATTGTGAATGTATTAAAATTCAAAAATAGGTTTTTTTAGTCTTACTTGCACTTGCTTTGTAATTATCTTCCATTTATATGTATAGGGAGGGAGAAAGAGTGAGAGAGAGAGGAGGGGGAGGTGGGGGAGCGGTAGAGAGTGCGAGATAGAGAATGATGGGAAAGGAGTGGGGAAGTGCAAGGCCGAGAGAGATAAACCAAGAGAAAATGACAGTGTGCAAGAAAGAGGAAGAGAGAGTGGAAGATGTAGAGAGCGAGAGAGAGCGAGGTAGTAGATAAGTGAGATCGAGATGGTGAGTAAAAGATAGAACTAGAAAATTATATAGAGAGAGCAAAAGAGAGAGGAAGAGGGAGGGAGACGTTTTCTGCGTACTCCTGCACCCTGTGTACGTCTCGCATCTCTCCTCCCCCTCAACCCACCAACTCCCCAGACCTTTCGCCGTTATTCTGTCCGCCCTTTTCCATTGTACAACATTCACGTAGCATTTAGAGCAGCAGTACTTACGAGGCGTACTTATGGAGTAGTCGCTTCTTTGTTTGAACCCATTTCCTCTAATTGGATCAAACAATCTCGAGTGCCTACGCATCCGCCGCATGCTAAGTACCTGGGGAAGGGACGGTGGGGGAAAGAAGAGGAGAGGGGGAAGGCGTAGAAGTCGAAGAGCTTCTCTTCGAGGAGTTCGCCGTCGTTGTTTTGTGAATTTTAACTTGACTTTGCTCTCATAATGTTCCCTTTCCAATTTGGATTGAAGTTATATGCCGTATTTATGAACACCTAATATCCAATGCTAGAAATGTATGTATTTTGCATTTTGGATCAATTATCTGACTTTGGAACCTAATGGTGTCCTCCATGCCTTCGTCTAGTTCAATTCTCACGCTTGAGGGATAAGAGTGATATGTGGCGAATATTACATTCCTTTCACGGCAACTAGTAAACTCCGTCTGCCTGGACTTTTTTCATCAAACAGCTACAGAAACTGAGACGATGTTTGAAGGAAAACAACAATTCTATTGCAATACTAGAAATAGTTACGCAATATCTTCATGGTCTCAATGAGCGATTATTTGGAGTTACCAGATGTGTCAACTAAAAGTGCTTTGGTCACATTTCACAGAAGTGTAGATTATATTTCGGGAGACGTGTTCCTTCCGTGTTGAAGCATGGAATACTTACGTGAACTTGCGGGAACGGTCTTACAAATGAACTTGCGGTCTTACACGCGAACTTGCGGGGTTTTATCCATGCGAGTATCTCTCTCAGCGGGGTTCCGCGAATGATTGGTTGTATGGTGTATGTAAGTGTAGGAGTGTGAGAGTTTAAAGAGAAGAAGTGATCAAGAATGAGAAAGAGAAGATCGCATGAGGACCTCGGACCGTTAGTTCACATAGGGTACTGCCTGTGCATTTGCTTGGTTTGGATCTGCGAAACCATAGAAAACTATCGATCAGCCAGCAAGATTCTCCTCCAGATGGCAATTCATTTGATCTTGCTATCTAGCTGGTGACAAAAATTCACCATCGTTGGGACACGAAACTTAGGATTTTCCTTTAAGTGTGAGAATTTTGCAGCGTGGAAGGTTTAAAAAATAACTAGTGGTGTCTGTGCCAATGGCACAGACATTCCCATATTAGTTTTCTATTTCCTTTGGTCCTCGGCTAGCTATTCGGACTTGCCACATTCTCTTGCCAGCTGCCATCTATCGCCGCGAAAAGTACATTTTTTTGGAAATGTCTATCAATCTCCAGTTTTTGAAATACCATTCCTCTACATATACTCTTGGCCACCCAAAGGACCCATCTTTCACCACCCAAAGGACAATTTTTTGACATATTCTTATTTTTTTGGTTTTCTAATCGCAGAACGGAAATATTATTTTAATATATTAATAAAAAACAGTAGAACCTCTTCCAAAATAGTAATTTTCTTTGAAGAATTAGGAGCTGTTTTCAAGAAAATGGCGTTTAAGCGCTACTGTAGATGCGAAATTTGAAGCTCTTGTTCACAAGAATCTTTGTTTTCCAAAAACTTTATTTGAAGTCATTTGAAGCACTCACAAATACAATAATGTTACAAATTGCTGGAAATGTGCGTATTAACTATATGAGCGATCTTTCAAAAAAATTACATTTGTGTAATTTTTGGCAAAACAAAAAATAAACTTAACGGCATATTATAGAGTGCAATCAACACTATCCATTAAAAAGTTTAAATAAAAAATTTGGAGTCACTTATGAGAAAATGATGTTGGAATGTTTCTGAAAATGCGAAATTTTGAGCTAGTTTTCACAGAAAATGGTTGAATTTTCGAGAAACTTTAATTGACATTATTTAATGCACATGTACTCATAAACATCATTACAAATCGACACTGATGCAAATGTTAACGACGTGAGAGACAAGTAAAAATAAAATTTTTTGTAATTTTTGAAAAAACAAAAGTATAGATCAATATGGCGTTTTGTCATCTCATATAGTACATTTAGCACAATCCATACCAATAATTTAAAGAAAAAATTGAAGCCATTTTTGAGAAAATTGCAAATATTTCGCGCAATATTGCCAGAAAACCAGTAAAATTTTCAAAATAATGTACATCTACATCTCTTAAATTCTCTAGTTGTAGAAAGACGCCAAATAATTTTCGAAGATTGAGAGTTAACAGTGGAAATTGAACCTACGCCACCTCAAGTGTACTTTACTCTATTCTTGTAAGAAATTTACATAAAAAAGTGGAGCCGTTTTTGAGAAAATTTTGAAAATGTCCGGGGAGGCTTCATGTAAGTACCCCCAAATTTTCAAGAAAGTGTTTCAAAAATCGCGGCCCCGCGAGTGGAACCAGATCGACAGGGGAATATTCATTTTGGATGAAATCGTACTTATGGTTTAGGCGCTAGTGTTGTTCACAGACACCGGATGGATGGACAGACAGACGCAAGACGGACGGACAGATGGACGGACGGACGTTTTGCTTTCAATTGGTTTTTCGGTATCCAGGACCCACAAAACAGGAATTCTGTCTACACCACGTGTTAAGGGTTTTTTTCTTAATTTAGCAATTGGTTTTATCCACTTTTTTGGCAATGATTTTTTTCTGTCGAAAATTCGCGAAGCATTACATAACTTTCCCTATACGACAGATATTACTCCGTAAATATGTATGTACAACGGCAAAATAAAATCATGTATTATTTTCACAAAATCACTTTAATTTTTCAAAATAGTCCTCTCCCTGAATCAGTGAGCAGTTGAAATGTGTTTAAGAGTTTTTTAAACAGCTACAGTAGTCCTGCTTTGTAATTGCATTAGTACTGCTGTATATTTTTCTTGGATGACCATAACGTCGTCGTAAAGGTGTCGTTTCATTGTCAACTTTATTTTTCTGAACATTTGTCGGCTGGGGCAAAATCCGGCGAATACGACGGGAGATCAAGGACTTGACCCGTTAGCGGGCCAAAACTCACTCATTATCTTCGCTTTTTGGCTGGGACTTTGTCGTGGAGGAGCGACCGTGAACCTGCCTCTCAATGTTTGGGTCCAACTCGACGAATTCTCGCCCACAAACGATGGAGGACGTCGAGATAATACCTAGAATGAGTAAAAAGCTTCAGCAAGTCATTTCCACAAACACTTTTCATCGTGTATCAAACGTTTCACTGGATGATTTCCCAGACTACATACAAAACTTATTGTTGCATCTCTGCCCCATCACCGTTTTCCGACGAGTGTCAGAGGTTTATACTTACATTCTCGTCCAGGACGACTGCTGAAGCTATGCTAGATGTTTGAAATTTGTAATATCTGTTGTTGAAACTTCAATGATTGTGACGCCATTTTTCATCAAAAGATACCATTGTTATGTGGAATTTCACAGAATCAATCCTAACGGAACTGGGACACACTGTGTATGTGACAAGTCCGAATAGCTAGTCGAGACCGAAGGAAATAGAAGACTAATACGGGAAAGTCTGTGCCATTCTGTGGCACCACTTGTATCCTTAATATGAAATGCCTGATATGGCAACCATTCGTGTAAAAATTGAAATCCGTTTATTGAAATTGAAGTTATATAATAATAAGTTGTTGAGATGTTTACTCCTCTCGTAAATAAATTACATTGATGAGACATAGCTTCTAATCCCCATCATCTATGAATTAAGATATATTTCAGATCGTGAACAATAAGCTAGAGATTTTAAAATAAAAATAACTAAATGTTAAATATGAAAATCAAAAAGACATGTTTTATAAATATGTGAAAAGATAAATAGTCGTTTTAAAATTCTCTGTTTTAGTCAATATTTAGTAACTAACAAGAATGTGATTTTACTTGCAAGCAACTACATCAAACCTGTTGCAAGTCATATTACACTTTCATTGAGTTCAATTATCAGTTTTTTGTTTAAAATATTTAAGAACCATATAGGGAAAGATATTTTAGTGCATCCATTAGTGCATATTTTAGTGCATCAAAA
>JAHLJT010008756.1:79101864-79192857 GCA_031308135.1 Acheta domesticus
TTGAACTCGCTGAATTTTCCGAAATTTAAAAGTTTATATGTAATACAAAAAAGTATGTGCTTGTTGCAGCACTATTAGTATGTTCCACTCTGTGCGGCAGTGAAAAATTAAAAAAAATGTAATTGTTAGTACCAACTATAGAATATTCAAATATAAACAATTTAAAATTTCGGGAGACGAAGCTAATAACCACATGAAGGAAAATTCTCTATTAAAATTGAGAAGTAACAGTCTGATTAAGGAAGATGCAAGGAATAGTGTGTCTTTGGAAGGCAAAGTCATTCAAAATATCTGTTAAAAAGTCTTGGTACTTGTTCACGTTTGGGCGTTATTTACACAAGAAATAAAATATCAGAGACGGGAATATTTGAGTTCTGTTACGAGACTACCAGAAATTACGCGAGTGGTCCAATCTATGGATCTTTGTCTCATACAGTATATATTATCAAAATATATGAAGGTAAAAACTCAACGTCCTTTCTACTAGTTTTCTAGCAAACATTTCTAATTCCATTAACAATAAAAGGAAGTCAGAGATACACAATATATCATTCAGTCTAGTATCTGAGTTAATGTTCATTCGGAACAAAATAAAAATAAATAGGTCAAAACACGAAATTCATTATTGGGGGGGTATAAGAATTTCTAATAATGATTTAGAAAACACATTTTTAAAAAGTGAACACACCACAGGCGATATTAAAATCAGTGATGCATTTACACATTTACTTACATTTTAAAATTAAGTTTTTTCCTTGATGAAGGTCGTAAATGAAACACGTGGTTAATTCTGGTCAATGTATGAACTACAAATCATTTAACGTCGAAATCGGAAATTTCATTAATGGATATTCCCAATTTTTACTAGTAAATATCTTCTTAAACCTTTCAGATTATGGACTCTTAAATACGAAGAGCCTCTGAAAAAAATATTGATGAATATTGTGATGGAAACTGCTCACAAAATGGAGGCGCCGACACACTTATGGTGTGACAGTCGTCCCAAGTCGCAGGAGGGGACACGCGCTGAATTTATTTAATAAGGGCGCCAAGCGCATGCCCACTTACCTGCTTAATGTCGCCGGCGTTGAGCGTCTCAGGGGTGAGCGCCCTGGGTCGAAGGGTTGCATTGGTGGTTTCTTAAGATTTAGAATAATAACACTTTGCTATGGTATTAATTGGTTCACCCGACCAAATGGCGGGGACTAATTTATTCAAAAAAATTAAACGAAGAGAAACTGTTCAGGTTGATGCTGGGTTATTGTCACTTTAGTAGCCGATTAATGAATGATGGTGATTACAACTTACAATCTGTGATGTTAGATGGTAATGTCACCGCGACTGGATTGCTCGCCGAGCGACGGAGAAGTGTAGTCGGACCCTCAGGAGGCGACGCCGGAACGTTGCAAGGTTGGCCTCCGATTGCCTCCGGGGTGATGACTCCGGCGCACGGGACGTCGGCGGTGGATGACCGGGCAGTGGCGACGTGATGCTCGCGCGCGTCTCAGGCCGTCACACGACACCTGGACCGCGTATGACGCTCGAAGCCAAACTTTGGCTATTCGGAATTAATTCCGTGAAGACCGGGCAAGTTTCGCAGTGGTCGGCTCAGTGTGTGCCTTACCCACTGCTGCTGTTCCCTTTCTACCGCAGGTTTCATTAACTGACTAATATTCGGTGGTTTTCTTAACTACCACTGTTAATCTACTCAAAACTTTACTTGTTGGTTTTTATCTCCATACGACTTCTCCTGCACGACCGTCCTCTCTAGCGTCTGTCGCCCGTCCTCTCTCTGGCCTCGCTCGCCCGTCTGTCCCTTTCGTTTTTTCGAAAAAATCTCAAAGTGCTCACGTGCTTCCTGCCTAGTGATTTTATTGGTCGGATTTGAACTTCTCGAACCTTCTATTTCATCAACGGTGCCTTCTGGTTGTTCATTGGCCGGCATTGTTAGGCCGGAGGAGCGCGCACGTGTCCCTTCTGCTTTGGCATGTGATGATTTTATAGGCTTTTAGAGGATTATTGAGCCGGGTGCGATCGCCAAGTCGCTAAAATGGTTGTTCCGGCTGTCCGATCATCCAGTATTGTTGGACAAAGGGTAGATTTATTGTTAGGGGCTTCTGGAGAACTTGGGCCGTTGGGCGGAACTAAATCGGGTCGCGGTGGACGCGTGGCCCTTTCCAACTTCCGGTAATTTGGCGTGACGCGGGGGTGAGAGGGTGCGGATGGTCACCCGACGCATCGCGGTATTGTCAGTAAAAGGGTATAATTGATAGTTGAAAGTTGATGGGGGGCTTGAGCGGCTGGGCATATCTAATTCGGGGGCGCGTAGTTCTTTCCTGCCGTCCGGTAATTTGGCGTGACGCAAGGGTGGAGGACTGCGATGTCCCCGACACATCGCATTACCCCCCCGTACAATGAGATTAAAAAAAACGCATGGGACATGTTTTTTTTTAATCTAAGAACAAAAAAAGGACATTTACAAAAATAGATGATAAATAAATTTGGGGAGCATGTGCCGACAGATGAAGCTGTGAAAACACAAAAACCTGGCATGTCCAGAACGAAAATTAGGGGTTTTCAATGACAACTCTAACATGATAAGACAATACTAGTTAATTAAGCAAAAGGATAAAATTAATGAAGAGGAACAACACTAAAGCTATCTCTAAAAAACTAGATGACCAATAAATTTAGGACACAAAATCTTTAAGAAGTAATACAAACACATTAATGATAAGAAAATGAATGAAAATAATCTTTATCATTTTCAAAAATAAGAAAATGGTGGTGGGCCATTAGCAACACCTACTCAACTAAGAGCAAACTAAGCACTAAATAAGTAATTAAGAAGATAACATAGAGGGATAATTGGAAACAAAACTTAGAAAGACCGGCAAAATGAAACAATGGGGTACCTAAAACTAGTTAAACGCTACTGCAAACTGAATAATTGTGCAAAGTGAAGAGCCAAAAGTGGGAACCCTGTTAATCATCATTATATTTGACGCTCTTTAATACGATTTTAGAGGTATAAAAACAAGTGGAATAAATGCGACATTTGCAAAATAATAGATAAGCATAATAGTCAACAGTGGCCAAATTATTTAAAACACAAGAGGAGGAAACAAAATATCAACACGATGGAGAATTGAAAATAGAATGGTAGACGTGAGAAAACAACCAATGAATTAAAACAAAGGACTTGGGTTGCAAAAACATTAAGTTCATAATATCAGAATGGAGCTCGTTTCATTAATTAAAGTCAATGGCTATAACTCTCGTCAACTCTCGACAGAGTATAATCTAAGGGATATCTGAATTATTTCTCTCTCTTTTTAATCAACAACGACGTTCACTTATAACAATCACTTAACCAAAGCATTGAAGTAGTAGCGAACCCACGAAATTAATTAATAATAAGACGTGCCAGGGCAACCGGGCTGGATCCACAAGAATATAATTAAAATAAGGTTACCTAATCAGAGCGACATAAATGAGGGCTTTTATTCTTTCAGCCAATTAATCTAGTCTAATCTCTGAAAGGAACAAGGTTATAAAAAATTGTGAGGACCAACCTCGGAACCATCTGTGCTACGTAAAGTGCAAGCGTTGGGGGCTACAAGCCTCATAATTTGGTAAGGACCTACAAATAAAGGAAAGAATTTACTAATAAGGCCTTCAGGCTGATTAGATACTCTGAGAGCTTTGATTAAAACTTTATCGCCGACTTTGAATAAATGGGTTTTACTCTTCTGGTGTTGTTTTCTCGTATCACCAGCTTTCTTTAAATTTGAGAGAATAATATGACACCGATCCTCAGGGGAAATTGGAATTTGAGTGGCCATTTTTGCTAAAATAGGAAACAATGGTTTCGGCTTCTTATTGAATTGAGCCTCGAAAGGTGTAAATCTGGAAGATTCATGGGGATGTGGTTAAGCCACGTATTAATCTTCGGTAGTAAATCGGGCCAAGCGGTTTAACGGCCTCTGTGTTGGTTGACCTGGGGCTGTCGAAGGCGGCGCGAGAAGGGGCGCGGTTTGGGCCTTGACCGACAATGAAGGGAGGCGGAAAACTGGTCGGCGCCGGGGGGGAGGGGGGCGGGGGGAAAGTGCGGCGAAGGGCCGTGGTTAAAAGGACGCTCTTGACCTTGCGAATGGCGTGGGGGAAATCCTCGATTCTGATTATTATTATTGCCATTACGTGGGCGTGAAGAGTTTTGACTCTGATTTTGATAAGAAGCGAATTGCACATTCGTTTGGTCGAAATCGCCCAATAAGATCTGAAATTGCTCAAGATCTTTTACAAAACTAGTTTTAAGGAGGTTTTGAATGACATATGGATAATGACGAGTTAATAGCCACATAATTTCGTCGTCAGGGGGAGTAGGTTCGCATTGTTTAAGTTGGGCAATGCGAGACACTGCATAATCCCGCATAGACATGTTACCATTCTGGTCCCATCTACCTTTAGCCAAATCCATTTTAAAGTTGTATTGGGTGTTTCTATCCCAAAAACGATTAATAAATTTGGAACGAAAATCCTGAAAATCAGCCGGAACTGGTAACAATGTTTGGAACCATTCTTGGGCATGGTCAACCAACATTTGGGCTATAACCTTCGGTTTAGAAGATTCAGGAATGTGTCTCGCTAAAGCAAAATAATTTTCAACATTATGTAAGAACGTAATGGGCTGTTCACCGCGATTACCAGAGAATTTTAAATTTGGAGGAATTGACAGTGGCATAGCATTAACCGGGAAAGCTGAAATAGTCTTTTCCGCTACTTTAATTTCTAGTTCGTCTATTTTGACTTCGATTTCTTTCCGTTCCATTTCCGCCTGTGCCTGGATAACTAATTTTGCTGTTTCAATTTTATTGTTCAGGGAGTCGTGAAGTCCTTCAATCTTATTGTCAACCCCTTTTAGTTTCTTAGTCACCTCGCCTTTCAAGTTGGAAATTTCGGATTCATTGTCTTTAAATTTATCACGAGCCCAATGTCCCAAATTTAATTGCTTTTCTGAAAACGGTTGGCAATATCCTTGTTTATGCTGTCTTTAAATTCTGTCATTTGTTGAACTGTTTCAGACTGGAGCGATTCGCATTTCTTTAGTTGGCCTGTTAAATGTTCTTTGATGTCAGAAATTTGCGTAGAATTATTTTCAACAGCAGAGGCGAGAGAGGCGATTTAGTGCTCTGTTTATCGACCTTTGAATTAACCGAATTTAGTTGTTGAGACACCTCACTTTGAAAAAGGGTGAAATTAGTGAGGTGTTCGTCTAATCTACTATCAAGGGCACAAAATTTCGAATCAAATCTGGAATTCAAGTCCTGAAATTTAGAATTTAATTCTTGACGCTGTTCGTCAAATTGTGATCGAAATTGACAAAATTCTTGACGCTGTTCGTCAAATTTTGCGATAAGAGTGCTGAAAAATTGAGACATTTGGTCTGAGGGTGGCGTCGGAGCGGCCGCGGCGAGGGTAGGTCCGGCCTCGGCGGTACTCGTCTCGAGTACCTGCTCTAAAGAAACCCCGACAGTAGGGGCGAGAACAGCTGGGGGCGTGAGCTCGGCAGGCGCGTCGGCGTTTGCGGGAGCGGGGTCAGAAACCTCGGGGTTTTGAATGGGATTATTTTCAGCCATCGTGGAGCGAGCAATCCTCGAAGTGACGTAAGTACGATAATGACGCCTACAGCGCGTTACACATGAGTACACAACCAAACACAATAAAAAGAAAAGTACAAAACACACACAATGAAATGTTAGAGGATAACACTGAGAAATAAACATAAAATTTCAAATAGAAAGTAAACACTATTAAGTAAACATATAATTGTTACGTGACGGAAATAGCACGTATAATGAAAAAGGAAAAAAAAATAAAATAGAGTTCAATTAACCACACTTAAAACACTATATGACGCATTAAGAAATTGTAAAAAGAAAATAACAATAAAATGAAATAATGCGTCTGAAAAGAGAGTGAAATGTTCTTATAAATACACTTTGGGCTTCTAAGTTATGAGAATCACTGTAATACTCTGAGCATTCACTGATACAAAATATGTAAAAATTACCGGAAGTTCAATATAAAATTTAAGTCTCACACGCAAGCAAAGTGATTGAAAACCTCATAAAATACAAAATATCAAAAGAAACACACATTAAAAACCAAATGCAATCTTCAGTTGGGCAATAATTGAGCAAGCGTAAACGGAAAATGGATAAGAAAGAATTAGTGAGTTCAATAAGAAATACACAGGTGCGAGTAACTCAAAGTAAATACTTGTTAAAAACCACGTTGTGTGTCAATTTATGCTCTGCACGCTGCACAAGCTGAATTATACGTGAAAAAACAAACGAAGTTGGGCGACCAATTTATGAGATGCCCGCTACACAAGTTCAATTATTCGTGAATAGAAAACCACGTTGGGTGTCCAATTTATGATCTGAGTCTACACAAGCTCAATTATTCGTATAAAAACAACCACGTTGGGCGTCCAATTTATGATCTGAGTCTACACAAGCTCAATTATTCGTATAAAAACAACCACGTTGGGCGTCCAATTTATGTGATGGAACTGCTCACAAAATGGAGGCGCCGACACACTTATGGTGTGACAGTCGTTCCCAAGTCGCAGGAGGGGACACGCGCTGAATTTATTTAATAAGGGCGCCAAGCGCATGCCCACTTACCTGCTTAATGTCGCCGGCGTTGAGCGTCTCAGGGGTGAGCGCCTGGGTCGAAGGGTTGCATTTGGTGGTTTCTTAAGATTTAGAATAATAACACTTTGCTATGGTATTAATTGGTTCACCCGACCAAATGGCGGGGACTAATTTATTCAAAAAATTAAACGAAGAGAAACTGTTCAGGTTGATGCTGGGTTATTGTCACTTTAGTAGCCGATTAATGAATGATGGTGATTACAACTTACAATCTGTGATGTTAGATGGTAATGTCACCGCGACTGGATTGCTCGCCGAGCGACGGAGAAGTGTAGTCGGACCCTCAGGAGGCGACGCCGGAACGTTGCAAGGTTGGCCTCCGATTGCCTCCGGGGTGATGACTCCGGCGCACGGGACGTCGGCGGTGGATGACCGGGCAGTGGCGACGTGATGCTCGCGCGCGTCTCAGGCCGTCACACGACACCTGGACCGCGTATGACGCTCGAAGCCAAACTTTGGCTATTCGGAATTAATTCCGTGAAGACCGGGCAAGTTTCGCAGTGGTCGGCTCAGTGTGTGCCTTACCCACTGCTGCTGTTCCCTTTCTACCGCAGGTTTCATTAACAGACTAATATTCGGTGGTTTTCTTAACTACCACTGTTAATCTACTCAAAACTTTACTTGTTGGTTTTTATCTCCATACGACTTCTCCTGCACGACCGTCCTCTCTAGCGTCTGTCGCCCGTCCTCTCTCTGGCCTCGCTCGCCCGTCTGTCCCTTTCGTTTTTTCGAAAAAATCTCAAAGTGCTCACGTGCTTCCTGCCTAGTGATTTTATTGGTCGGATTTGAACTTCTCGAACCTTCTATTTCATCAACGGTGCCTTCTGTTGTTCATTGGCCGGCATTGTTAGGCCGGAGGAGCGCGCACGTGTCCCTTCTGCTTTGGCATGTGATGATTTTATAGGCTTTTAGAGGATTATTGAGCCGGGTGCGATCGCCAAGTCGCTAAAATGGTTGTTCCGGCTGTCGATCATCCAGTATTGTTGGACAAAGGGTAAGATTTATTGTTAGGGGCTTCTGGAGAACTTGGGCCGTTGGGCGGAACTAAATCGGGTCGCGGTGGACGCGTGGCCCTTTCCAACTTCCGGTAATTTGGCGTGACGCGGGGGTGAGAGGGTGCGATGGTCACCCGACGCATCGCGGTATTGTCAGTAAAAGGGTATAATTGATAGTTGAAAGTTTATGGGGGGCTTGAGCGGCTGGGCATATCTAATTCGGGGGCGCGTAGTTCTTTCCTGCCGTCCGGTAATTTGGCGTGACGCAAGGGTGGAGGACTGCGATGGTCCCCGACACATCGCAATATATTGTTCAAAATATTTTTTAACTGTGGGGAAGAACGATATGCATGTTATGCATTCATGCAACACCAGCAATTCTACACAAATAGACCAGCAAAGCTGGCTCAGATAATTATTTCATTAAACATACATTTTTTATTTTTATATTATGTAGGTGCTGCACAATAAATATACTCGGACAGCTGGAGCAAGAATCTGTTTTTTATTTTCTACTCAGAAAAATACTTCCTGCTACACTCACGTGATTTGCGAGTTGCATACCTACGGTCTTTTTATTGAGAAGTAATTGAAATAAACCATCTCAATTTCTCTTCCATTGTAGGAAAAATTTCTTCGTTATCTCGTTCACAATTCTTCACTGATATTAATATTTTGAGCTCAGTCCGTGCAATGGGTTTTCTACATGAAAGTAGGTATGCAATACAACTGTCTTTGCAACACAACTGTATTTGCAATACATATGTGTTTGCAATATAGCTGTGTTTGCAATGCAACTGCATTTGTAATACAACTGTGTTTGCAATTCCGCCGAGCCACTTGTTTTTTCGCTGGGATTTTCGTGAGTAGTTAGAAAAGATAAATCAGGTAATAGGATAAGGCAGAAACATTAACCTTTTATACACGTACTTGAGTTCATTATTTGATGGCCCTGATTTGAGTTTTGTGTTTCCTTTTCTCTTGATAATAAAAAATGTCAACTTTTCTCATTGAAATTAAATTGATCAGAAATATGTTTCAAAACAACACACGCAATACAAATGGAGTTAATTCCTATTTGTTGGACTTTCCTTTTTTTCGAGATTCGCCATCTTATTTCGTCTGAATTACACTCCCTAAAAAGTATATTTATGTTTTATGTAGGTCATTTTCCACTCTTTTTTTACCTAGACCTTCTTTACTGGTGCTCTAAAAATACGAGTATCAAATATGAAAAGGCGGAATAAAAAAATAATTTGCACTGCCTATAAATGTTACTGTATATTAAGTTATTACTAGATTTCTCCCTTTTGCTAGATCAATTTCATCAATTTACTTTTCATCAATGAGTGGCCTGTGTTCATATTTGCTGTTTGTTCAATAAATATCTTGCATTTACAGTAGAGATTCAACCTTGATGTATAATTAACTGCTCTGACAGCTGTCTCTGATAAAAGCTCAGATAACAAATATTAATCATTTCTGGTCGCATATTGTAAAGAACTTTCTCTTTTCTCCACGTAAAAAATAATCCATTCTTAAATATTTGTTATAACACCTTTATTTTTGTTCAAAAACTTAGAACATTTCGATTTAACTACTTTTCATTGTTGAAGTTAAAGCAACTCATAACATCACATTACAATTCCTCCTCCTCCTCCTCTCCTGGCCAGGTGAAGTGCGCGCCAAATCCACAGCGGGAAACTGCGATTTCATTAGCGTCCGCCAGGGCGCTGGAGCACTCCCCGCGGGGACTCGCACTCGCAAGGCGCCTCGTACGCAGTCGCAGTTGGCAGTCGCACGTCGCCGGTCTGCGCGCAGTCAAATGACGTCATCAAATATGAAGGCGACGTCCGCGATCGAGGCGTAATTTGATTTTACTAATGCAGCAGGGTCCTCGTGCGAAAAACGGCGCGGCGTCTGCGAGGTGACGGCGAGGCAGAGGGAGGCCGGACAGCGCCAAGGGCCTGCTTGACAGGGAGTGGGAGTGGGGCGCTATGGGCGACGCCAAGGGGGAGGGAAGGGGGTTGAGAGGTCACTTGAATTGGTGTTTTGTGGCAGTGACCTAGTTGGGAAGATATTATTTACAAACAAGAATGAGGTTTGTTTGTGTGTTTAGTGAGGCATGATCCAGAAATGTCTTAGATTATTTCTCCTGTTGAAGAGTTTCAATAAAAATAAACATTATCTATACTGATATATAAAAACATAGGGAAGTTGCGTTACAGCGCAATAATCTCTTAATATACTGAACCAATATCGATGAAACTTATGTTAGCTTCCTTGGAAGGTCAGGAGCATAGCTATAAGCAATGATTTACAACCATAAACCTTAATATATACACTAAATAATTACTTTTCTGGACTTTTTGTTTAACATTACATCATAGATTAAAGAGTGCATCAATGTCAATTGTTAAGCTGCGCGCCACCGGAGGCTGACTATTGAGGTCTACGAGTGAGTTCATTAATGCACAGAATTGCATATACCTGTAGGGTATGTGAAGACTGTTCATTTTACCGTCAATTGTTTAAGGTGAATTGTTTATATTTAAGAATGATTCTGTTTTTCTTCACTATTTATAAAAGTAACTTGGATATTGATTTTAATTGTGTCTAGGCCTGAATGTATTAAGTGTACAAGAGAGAATTATACTTATTCATGCATGGAATGTTTGGAAAACGACATTTGCTGACGTCTGTTTGATATTGTCATAAAAAGGTACATATGATTGCACAGATGTGTTCTACAGGAAATAGTTATTAGTTTAGTTGTAGTACGAGTATGATTATTACGTATTTGCGCATTAGGCGAGTGAAATGAGAGTTATTGTGAATGATTTATGAGTTAAGCTGAAACTGTGACGGATGAAGTTTTGCAGGGAAGTGTTTTATTACAATGAAGAAACCGTATCCTTTGCAAATGAAGAAATGATTATTTAAATTAATGAAAGTAAGTTCGAAAAGAAGTATAATTGAAGTAAAAGAGTAGTGAGAAATGGAAGGAATTGAATGTGTGCTAACCCTGTTTTTCAAGGTTGTTGAAAATAGAACAAAAGAGTTTTTCTTACGTCAGGTTTAGGTCAAGGTAAGATTTAGGTTTTTTTAGGTTTTGGTCAAGACTGGATCCTGGATCTCGGATTTTTGGAGATATAATTATCTAAGAGGTTAATTGCATCTTTCTGTCAGCCACTATTATCAAGGACCCTAAAACGCGTAATCGAATCAATTAAAAGCACTCTATATTTCAATTGCCTCGTCGTGGGAACAAATATCAATTTCAAACTTTTCTTTACAAATACAAGAGAAGTAAAAATATGAAAAAATGAGTTTTACAATGTGGCAACTGACTGAAGGTATGGGAATAATTTTATTATTATATAATAAATTTCACACAACTAATATATTAGTGTATGTATTTTATTATTTTTCGTTTACATTTCATTACTATTTTTAATTTTAAAGTGAGTTAAGTTTGGGGGCGGGAACCCCAGTTTCAAAAATATAAACAGTTTTAGTGAGAATATCAAGAATATTTCCAGGTGGGAGCAAGGCAGAGAGAGTTGGGCAAAATTGAGCAGGATACAATAGAATAGAATCAAGAAGCCTCCGCGGCTGGGCGGGAATAGATGGAATGCCTATTCCTGTCTAATAAATTATTGTGATAAATACCGCAGCAACGCGGGGGTACTTCAGATAGTTTTAAATATATATGAAACAATAAACAAGGTTTAACCGTATTATCGTCAGATGGACTACAGAAGTGTATTGAGATATTAAATGCTTAAAAATTAATTTAAACGTCTATGACCTAAATAATACAGTCTTGATTGTATACATTCCTGTGTAATTCAAGCCAGGTGGTATAAGCAAGAGAGTGAGGTTTTCATTATCTCGTAAAATTAATACATTACTGATTTATTATCATAACCATCACTTGATTCGTACAGAGCCTACACACTATTCCAAATATATAGATATTGTGTATTATTACACGATATATGTTTTTCGATGTAATACAGAATATCATAAATATTATCGCGTGTTTGCCCGTTGAAAAGTGTGGCAACTTTGTAGACATGTGTCAGATGGAAATACTTAAATTAGAAAATCGGTTTGGACTAGTCTTGAAACTTTCTTGAAGTATTTTATTTTGCAATTTAGGTTACGCGTTTGAAACTTCAGAGATTTCTTAATTATGTACTAAGTAAAAGATTTTTTTGAAAGAATGAGGTTGTTCCTTAAGTCTGATGTGTTTTTTCTACTCACCCAAATAACTGAAGAATGTTTGAATATTTTTAAAAGCTTGCTGTTCTGTTTGAAATGATGTAGGACCGCTAACATCATGATACTTTTGTTCTGACATTCATAGATATGTCTACTGACACATCTTCTTAAAAGTACAATTTTCACTATTTGCAACATTGCGGACTATTATTCACTTTTTGCTCTATTTGTACTACTTTACTAATGTGACGAAAAATGTACACAGTCACTGGTACCAAAGAAAGCACAAACCACCACACGTCAGATAACAGGTTTTGCTATATCAAGCCCTCGGAAGTTATTGTAATTTCCAAAACCTCTGCATTTTGAATTCCTCCCAGCGCCCGTTGTCCGCGTTGTCCCAATAACAATATTTAAAGAAATGTATGTAACAATGACTAACATATCGAAATCTCGTTTTAACTAATAGCATCAGATATTGACTTTTAAAAACGCTTTTCAATTGGTCCGCCAGATTTGTTTTGTATTTCTCCGATAAAAAGCAGAAAGAGGTGGCGGAAGATACACCCTGGAAGATGCAGACAAGCGACATAGAAAAGAGGAATGAACAAATAGATGTAGAACGGCAAGAGAGAAAGTTTGGGAAAGAAGAAGACAATGTTGATAAATGAAATCCATCCTCCCATTAAAATCGTGCTCCCTAAACGCCGTAAAAGCATTTTCACTTAATGGCATTAGGCGTGGGCGGGCGAGCGGGCGAGGAAAGAAGGGGGAGGGTGAGAAGGAGGGGGAGGGAGGTCAAGATCAGAGCGGTTGAGCTTTTATAGGGCGAAGGGCGCGCGCGTGGCAGAAAGCGTGAAGGGCAAGCCGCAAAAGCAAAGCGCCTCGCCAAAAACATGAACTCGTTTGCAAGAAGTTTGCGGCCTGCAGTGACTGCAACTCACAACGTCAGAGAGTCCCTTTCTCCCCGTCTCTTTCACCTGATTTCTCTTTCTGTCTTCTTTTGGGCCACACTATGTCAGACTGCTGCAACATCTCCCAAATTACTCCAAAACTGTTTTCCCACCGTTCCCAGTATTTTCTGGTTCCTCTTTCTTTATCACATAAATTACTTTTTAAAACTTTTTTCTGCTTTTTTCACTCTCAGAAGTGTGTTTTTTAGCCTCATATTTATCATTACGTACTTTTTCATAACCACCTCTTCCTTTCATCTTTCTTCATCTGGTCTTGTTTCTCTTCATCTCCTCTGACAAAATATCTCCACACCTTTCTTCCTTTCCATCTTTCTACTATCACTCTAACATTTCTTGCTTCAATTACTTTTTATTAGAATGTGCCTTTGATGAAATCTTCTTCCTTCTTCATTGCCTATCTCCACCTTCTCCTAGTCATCTTCGAGATACCCTCCACGTTTCGCACATTCAACTTCGATCTTCATTCTCGTACACTTGCCTTCGCTTTCTCGTAGCACGTAATGAAATATTCTTTTACAATATCTTCTTCCCCTTTATACTGACGCTCCCGCAGTCCCATCAAAACCGTCTTTAACAAGCTTACCATCGGAGAAGGATTATCGACTGACGCCAGAAACGTCGTTCTTTCTCTTTATATTTGTCTAGGTAAGAAGTTACTGTATCATCTTTTACAACATGTATGTTTATGACCTTTCATAATCCTAAGTGAATATAACCTTTCTTAATGCTTTACCTTACAAAAACGCTTGTCTGTTATTTACAAAAAATTCACAATCATCGTCACTTGTGGTAGATTAAAAAAATACACGAGGCAGAAACAATTAACAAATGTTCATTGTGCTCTTATTTTAATGCCCGAGTTCCAAATTCGTACCAAAAACAATGCTTAAACCAGTATACTCACGATGTGCCAATACTCAGCGCACCGTTACTGCCACCATGAGAATTATCAGGTCTCAGCTGAAGTCACCAAAGTCAAAAACAAAACAAAAGCGGGCACTAGCATAATTATAATATCAGCTATAGATTCTTCATAGCTCAATCGCAATACTGTCTACTTAGACGCCTGCGGCTTCTTACATACGAGCGGCTAGCGGAGACTCGCCATGAGCTCGCGTTTCAGGTTGCTTCACCAGCCCTAGCAATTTGTAATACCACGCGCTGTTTTCTTCGCTAACTTCAAATGCTTCCACGCATCCACAACAACCTGTAATCGCTTTGTTGAAACTAAAACAATTAACCCGAACGTGCCGAAAATAATTGCAATATATTGATATAATATAATATATTTTAAGATAAAGTACATCTGAAATAAACAAAAATATTGTAATTATTTTGCAATTTCTTCTGGAATCTGCCGTTACACCTCTTTGGTGTTCCCGGCGTACCGTTGTTCCCGAGTGATAGTGGAATGTGACATTAATTCTTAAATTTACGGCGGACATCTAAACAATACGACGTAAACATCTAAAAACTTCGACTCATTCAGAAATACATCGTACATTGATAATCTTCTACGGCTTCGGCCGTCAAATCAATTTTCCAAACTACATTGCGAGATCCTTGGTTGGTTGGTTATTTATTGATTAATGATTCCGGTCATTAGTATTAAGGTCGACTGTTAAGGATATTAACAGTCGACGTACATGCAGTGGATGTTCTTCCTTTGGAGGTGACGTGGCGGTGGGCGCCTTACTGGGCGGTGAAATCCTGTGTTTGCCTACCAGTCAGCTACCGTGGTTTTCCCTCAACCAGGTACCTCACAACAGCATCACCCCCAACTGGGACAATCTCTAAGCTCCCGACTGGTCTCCCAGCGTGTATGGTACTACAGTGCATGTAGTAAGAGTAAGTGTGTGTAAGGGGTGAGGATAGGATAAGGAATAGGAAGAAAAGTTGAGTGGCCGTGGCCTGTTTGCTAGGGTACTGCTCCGGCATTTCCCTGGTATTGATCAGAGAAACCACGAAAAACTATCGACCAGAGCAGCCGGCCACAAGAATTCTCCTCCAGTCAGCGACTGAATTCGACCTACCTAGCTAGTTCATGTCGAAAACTCTGCCACCATCGGGGTTCGAACCTAGAACCTCCCGATCAGAGGCATTGCAGTGACATCAGTAGATACCCTGAGCCACCTCTCCCGGTACGAGTTTCTTGGCGAAAATGTCCTTGCGCTCCATCCGGTCAGTGGCTCGGACGTGGGTCTGTCAGCGTCTCGCGCGCCTGCCTGCCCGCCCCCTCCTCTCCTCCCTCCGCGCCACCGCTTCCACCCCGCCTCGGCACCCGCGCCCTAATGGCTCGTATGAAGTTCTTTATTGCGTAATAAAGTCGGCAGCCGCCGCCGCTGCCCGCGCTGCCGGCCGTAAATTCGAGCCTGGCCCAGCTCCTGGCCTCTCGCCGGCACGCCCCGATCCGCCCCACGGTCTACGCCCGCGTCCACGCTCGCCCACGCCCACGCGCACGCCCACGCTTACGCCCACTCCGGGTCCTGTTGGTGTCTTTAACGCCCTCGCAGTTTCTGTGGCTCACAGCGCACCAGACATTCGGGTGCCTCCGCTACAGACGCACGAGTTAGGATTAAGTCTCGTTAATGCCACCGCAGAGTCATGTCGCTGTCTTTAATGTCCTCGCATTTTCTGTACTAACAGCGTACCATTCCTTCTGGTATCTTTGCTACAGACACACGAGTGAGGATTCAGTCTTGTAAATACACCGCAAAATAATGTCGCTGTCTTTAATGCCCTCGCAGTTTCTGGGCCTAACAGTGTATCTCGCCCTACAGCAACTTTGCTGCAGAGAGACACACGAGTAAGTATTAAGTGTCATTAATGTACACGCAGAAACCTGTCGCTGCGTAATGCCCTGGCATTTTCACGAGACGACGAAAGCTCAAAAATTAATTCTTCAAAAAGTTGTATGATCAAATTGATGTGTTCATATTGTAATATTGAACGTTACAATAAACTGTTACTGAAAATCAGCTGAAGTATTGATTTAATCATAACAATTTTCACCTAATTTACAGAATCATATTTTAGATTATAAGTTATATTCTTTAAAAGAAATGTATACGAGTATATTGAAAGAAATAATATTATTAAACATCCAAATATTGAAATTTCACTCACCTACGAATCTAATCCACTAAAAAAGAGATTCAGAGTCACGTAAAACATACAAAAACATTACAAGAAAAATAATATATATTCAAGATAAATGACGAATCAAGAAAGTAGCAAACGAAACTGTTCAAATAAACGCTGCGAAGGGAATAAAAAAACAAATAGTACCTTGACAAAACAACCCTTGCAAAAAGCGCACAAATCGAATTCAGAATGACCAGACAGCGGACAGCCGATCCAGCAGCGGACGGCGCATCGCAACAGTGGACAAACGACGCCGTCGCCGCCCCATCGCAACGAGATGCGTTTTCGATAAGGCACTTGGAGCGAACGGACGCCACCGCTTCGCCCCGAGCGTCGGCGCTACATCTTCGCGGAGACGCCGGGGGGGTGCCCGAGGGATGGTGTAGGGTGGGGGGTGGGTGGGTTTCAGTGAAGGCGTTGAGGCGTCCGCCCGGGGCTGCTGTGCTACAGTGGCATACGCCGCCGCCGCCGCCGCCCGCTGCAAGTCGCTCGCCTCACCGCATGTGCCTTGTCCCGACGGGCGCCGATGGGGACGGGCGCGATGCTTCTACAAGGGGAAAGAGAATTGAAAGAAAAGAGGCTTTAAACACTGATATAAACAACCTAGAATTTGCATTTTTATTCTTTCATTTGTTTTTTCATCTCGTCTCTTCCCTCCATCTCGTCTCTTCCCTCTATCTTTTCTCTTTCCCCTTATCTCTATTTTTTATACCTCTTCGTTTTATTTGTCTATATATTCTTATTCTGCTAGTGCTTCTGATTACTCATTATTATCATCCATTTATCGCCTCTACTAAAACACATCTATTTATTTTTCGTATTTATTCTTTGTATTTATTTCTACCAGTTGCACCTTTCTAAAGTGACTTTGAACGTTTAAGTGGCATTTCGGTTGGTGTGGTCAAAACTGGAATATTATTCTCAACCATCTTTCCAATATGCTGATTGTAATAGGTGATGAGACCGTATACAATTATTTTAAAATAACAAGATAATTAACAATTTGAAAAAAAGTATATATTGATATTTGCAAGAACTTTTCTTTCATAAATTTTTAAAAACGATGCTGTACGTAACGAGATGTTGAAGAAGGGGCGTTACCCTCTCTTTCGAAAATGTGTGGAAAGAAACAAGAATAAATTGCATTAGAGATACACTCTCTAAATAGATAAAATATAGTATGGAATGTAAAACAATACCAAGTGTCAATAAAAGATGAACGAAAGAACCAGAAACTAGAGAGGACAAGGGCCACAGACCACCAATCTAGAAGGAGCGGAATCAAATCGGATCGCAGCTATGACGTCAAACCAAGTATAAAGCGTTAGAGATAAATGTGTGTAACAGTTTATCAGCAATTAAAGCCACAATGGAGCCCTAGGCTACTTGTGATTTATGAAGCGACTAGGAGTATTAAAGATTATTTGTGAAGACACAAAGAGATTTAGTTTTCAAGTTTCCTCTGATTTTCATACCATTCTCTGTTCGATCATTTACAAAAACATTTTTCTTCATCATTTCATTCTAAAAGAATAACATATTTTTTCATGAAACTTTTATTTTCCTTTATTACATTATTGGATAGTTGTAATAAATTACGGGGAGTTCCACGGTTTAATGATAACTTTACAATATCCATACAATATGATTCATGTTATTAACAATGTACGAAGAGTTTCATAATTATTCTCTCAGAGGACTGTAGAAAATTGACATTCAGATTTTATACGTGTGGATATAAGAAAATATTAACATATGCACACAGAAAGGAAAAACAAAAAAATCTTGAAATATTGTTTTGTTACAGTTCACATGGAATGCAAAATGGTTAAACACGTCTTGTAAATAAGTTGATCATACTCGGTTGCTATTTCAAAAAGCGTCTTCTCTGTAAATCCAAAATTAATTAATACCGATTTTGATTCCACGAAAACATTGTCAGAACGGAATATGAACTGAAAAGGAGTGACCTATAAGGTGACAAGCCTAAAAACAGAAATGAACGGAGCAGGAATAAAGACCAATGAAGGTAAATACGAGAAAGAAAGAAGGAAATAAAAAAGAAGAGGAAGAGAGAAGAATGGGGGATATGAGAAAGGATGAATCAAGCGAATGAGTAGGAAAAGAATTGTGAAGGAGGTGGAGAGTTAGCGAGTGGCGAGAGGAAATGATATTCGAAGAACGAGCTGGAAAGGTGCAAAGAGTGGGGAAGGGAAAATAGACGAGGAAAATACATGAGTGAGGAATGGGAAATGGATGGGGATCAGGAAAGATGTGAGGAAGAATGGATGAGGAAGGGTGCGGAAGGGGCGGATAAGTCTAAACAGATGAGGAGGAGAAAATCGGCAGGGAAGGAAGAAGGGGAGGTCAAAGAGGAAAGGGGGGGTGACGAGGAAAAGGGGTATGGAAGAGTAAATCGGTGGGGAAGAGAGGAAGGGTGAAAGTGCGTGGAAGAGAAATGGGGTGGGTAACTGATGCAGACGAAGAAGGGAAAAGGGGGTAAGGCACGTCGTAAATGGGGGGGAGAATGGTAAAGAAGTGAGGAAAAACCCAATGATCAAGCAAGGAGGAAAGATAAGGTAAGGAAAATGGCCGCATAAATGCTAAGAGAGAGTGAATAGGGCAAGGAACCTAGAAGGGATAAATAGAAAGAAACGAGGAAGGGAAAAGGGGCGGGTAATGGGAAAGAAGGGACGAAGGGTAAATGAGTGGTCAAGGAGAAATGCGATCAAAATGGTCGGGAAATCCAAACAGGGGTGCGAGAGGACGAAACGGGGAAGCGCGGGGGCGAGAAACTACGCGACGACAGCGCGGCAATGCCCGTCAGCGATGCACCGCCCCGCCTCCTCCGCCTCCTCCCTCCTCCTCCTTCTCGCCCCCGCGGGTATAGGATTTGCGGCCTAGCTAGATACGACTCGGCTTTGTCCTCGCCGGCCATGTTCCGCTCCAGGGGCGGGCGGCACGGTCCCGAGCAAAGCGCCCTCTCCGCCGGCCTCCTCCTCCCCCCTCCTGAGCGTTAGAGCTGCACGAGGGCGCGACGGAGGCGCATGAGGGTGCCGGCCGGGCGCTGACGAGGCGCTGCCGGGCAGCCTAAGACGAGGAGCGGGTGCACGCGACAAAAGCGCCTCCACGAGCACCACCTCAAAATCTCACTCTTCTAGTGCCTCAGGAGGTAAAGTAGGGACCTCTTTATTCATTATCATTTACGTGTTCGGTCAAAAGAGATACGTAAACCAGTACAAGAAAGTATTTGCCATTCTCTGGCACTACTTTCATCTATTATAGGGAACTCGGCAATGATCGCTATACATGAACTACACATCACACACTACTGATCACGTGATTGTTAATCACGTTTTACGCTACGCACTTCATTCTAATAGATGGAGCAATTTGAGTAAGGGTTTGTTCAATGTCCTGGTTTCGGACATGATTTCAAGTTCCCTAATGTTTTAAAACGTTTTCCCTCAATTTGGGCATAATACACTATCTTGGAGAAATTAATTTACTTGTGCGAGATGAAATAATAATTCCTGCCGGTATTTCACCGTAGCAGGGCAGAAATTGTGAGTTTAGGGGCTGTTGTGCCAGGAAGTATGCTTCGTGTACTGGCAGTTGCCGAAGACCTCGGCACTTCTTGACCTGTGTCGTTGCGGCGCGTAGAGCGCTCCGTCCCAAACTAATAAATACTTTGGTCCCAAAAATTTCTCTCACACTTCAAACAAACTTCCAATTCTAATTAAAACCACTCTTAAAAAACTCTCACTTTTTAATAATAACAAAGGGTAAATATTTCAGCAAAATCAGTCAGCGACACATATGAGCATATTCCCTTTTATTACATAATTTATAGATAATGACATTAGTAGTCCCTCGTGTGACACATGTACAGCTTGTTAGCATTACGTGGTGCGATCTCGGATTTGATTTTCGGTCCAGCAAAAATAGAGCTGTAGTTTTTAATACATTCGTTTCATTTTCTAAACTGGGTGACGAAAAATTTCAGGCAGGACACGTATGCTAGTTATGGTGATGAGAATAACACCCTACTCACCACATGTCTCCCTTACAGGAGTGGATAATAAATGGAAAAAGGGCCGAGGTCTGAGTACACTGCTAGCAGGCAAACGTCGGATTAATCTGACCCCACAAAGTCGAAATACATACCTACATAAATGATATAGTGCTAAAAACTGGCGGGCATTGTTTGAATTTGTGTACTGATTTTAACTTTCCGTATACGTACGTATACACGGAGTGATATACGTAGTATGGGGAAAGTTATGTAATGCTGCGCGAAACTAGTGGGGAAACAGAATGGCACAGACTTCCCGTATTACTTTCTATTTCTTGGGGTCTTCGCTAGCTATCGGAATTGACACAAACTCTTTCTTGTCAGCTGTCATCTATCACCGCCGAAAGTAGTTTGAAACTCAAAAATTTTCTCTGGAAATCTGGAACTCTGGAAATGAGCTTCAAATTTCGAATTTTTAGTAGCGCTTAAAACGCCATTTTCTCTTAAACGGCACATAATTTTTAAAAGAAAATTGCCATTTATGACTAGGTTTTGTGTTCCTTAATATTTCAAAATTAATATTTCCTTTCCACCAATAGGAAACCGAAAAATTAAGAAACGACAAAAATGTACTTTTGGCGGTGATAGATGACAGGCTGGCAAGAAAGTTTTTTGTGGCAATTCCGAATAGCTAGCGGAGACGCCAAGGAAATAGAAACTAATACGGGAAAGTCTGAGCCCATTGTAGCACCACTAGTTCTGGGTGTGATTACGAAGATGCGTTATGAAACAAATGGAGCATGTGGTGGAGTATGAAGGGACGGAAGCAGGAAAACTCATGAGCATAGCGGGGTGGATGCAACAGGCGCGTGGCACTGTTGGTTCCCGAAAAGCACAGCCCTGAATGTGGATCCCTGCCGACCTCAAAAAAGTTGAGATTTCTTTTTCAATATTTTCGAAGTGTTCCTAAGTAAACAATTAGGTAACAAATTAGGTAACACATCACCTAAAGAAAATGGGCATTCTGTATTTTCCTAATCCAATATGCTCTCAAAAAAGGTAATCATAAATTATTACGTGGATTATATGATGTTTTTGATTTCATAACTTACTCGATTTTTGTAAATCAAGTGATGTATTTTAAGGATTATATTGCAGATTACAAATGTGAGCAAGGTAATGCGGTCTTTGAGCACTACTGTACATTTCGTCCTAATGTAAATGAATTCCATTCTATCAAAATACCCGGCGTTGTCCGGGCATTCTCATATCCAATCTTTGAGAAGAGGAAAATGATTAATTTTTATAAACAACGGTGTTTAAGATTATTTTTAATGTAATTGGTTCAAATTTTAATATCAAAACAAGTTCATTCATTTTATTTTAGATTAAATTGTTATTAGTTTAAAAACGTTTATCTTACCCTCTGCTGCTGGCCTCTTATTAGTTCTGCCATATCGCTACTGGCCTCTTGCGTAATATACAATGGTGTTTGTGAAAATTGCAACATCCAGAAGAAATGGTCGAAACCATTTAAAACCGGTGGATATGTAGAACAGTGTATTCGTAAGAAGTGATAAAATTTGCACAAAGATGGCGAGCATGTTGGGCTAGCAGCGTCCTTCTTTGTGTAACATGTGAGATCAGTGTCACACTCAGTCGATGTAGAGGCGTCAAACGACGTGGAAACATGCAAGCAAGTGCCGATATGTCTCGTCGACGCCAAAGGGCGCAATTTCAGCATCTCGTTGAGTTCGAACTGGGCAGAATAATCGGTCTCCGGGAAGCGGGTTTGTCGTACTGTGACATTGCGGCTCGAACGGGGGGCGCTGCAACGACAGTGATGTATGTGTGTGTAAACCAGAGGATACAGAATAAAGGAGTCGTTCATAGCGATGAGCGGGTACTGGACCACACAAACTGACCACAGTGCGATCACAAATGCGCATCATGTCCGCATGGTCGTAATCGACAGGACGGCGTCGTCTACGGTGATGGCTTGACTTCGGAGCACAGCAACGGGTGAGGTCAGGTCTGCGTCGATTGGTTCGACGCAGTCTGCTGAGAGGTGGACTGCTAGTACGCATACCACTGCGTCGGATTCCATTGACCAGAAATCATCAATCTCTCAGACAATAATGGGCATGTTCACGTGTTCACTGGTGTGCTAAGTACCAAAACATAGTGTTTTTGGATGAGTCTCGCTTCAGTTTGAGCTACAGCGATAGCCGCGTACATGTTCGATGCTATCGTGGTGATCGCAATCTGTCAACTTGCAATGTTCTGCGCCATAGCGGACAAACGCCAAGTGTTATGGTTTGGGATGCCATGTCTACAATGTGCTATCTCGCCTCAAACGCATTAAGGTTAATCTGCTCAGCAACCGTACATCAAGTAGGTCCGCATTTTTGTTGTATTAATTAACACCAACCTTTACAAGAACACTAAGATAATCCTGAAAAAACGCCTGCACTAATTTAGTATCTGTTCACACACTACGTTTAGAGGTATCTACGTCCGTTACTTATTGTTGAATTCACTTTATAGTATAGATTATTGCTGCTATTGTTTATGTGAAAATTGCTTAGAAAACCAAAAATATAATCTACATTAGGACAGTGGTTTAGTGAAAGGGTTTCCACAAACACATTTACCTAGTCATCTGTGTTAATGCCACTTATCAGTTTGTTGAGTGACTCGTCCGGCCAAAGACCGTATTCTGAAAGTGAATGTGTAAAATTTCCATTTGGTAAACTACGCGAGTGAAACCAGCAAAACAACACAAGGAATAAATGAATTAGTGTTTCCCATGAATGATACAATTGTTCTACTTTGAATCCAGATCTACATCTAGAAGCATGCAAACAACAATTCTGCTTTTTCAGAATATGTATATCGGTGGGAGTCATTGATGATGTGCACTGTAGAATGATTTATTTTCCGTCTATACACGATATATTGCAATTACACTGTAGATGCCAGTATGTATTAAATACTCAATGATGTCTTGAATATCATCTTCTAGTATGCAGCCAGCGGGCTGTTGACAATGACGCGCACACAAACGACGACAATGGGTGAGCGCTATGCAAACAAAATTAATTTTCGCATTAATGGTTTAAAAACCCTCCATAAAATTAGTAAAGGCTCTGCATTTTAAACTACGTTCTTCTGTTAGCTGTAGACGTTAGGAGTTTTTCAGGTAGAATTGTAGTCCCCGGATGTTTATTTCGAAACTTTATATTTAATATTTAAAGTATACTGCATGAAATAGAACAATAAAGGGTTATTTCGAGTTGTAATGCAGATTTTATGATTAATATTCCATTGCACTGTATATTTTAGGATTGGTAATATATCTTGTTTTGGATATTTTCCTCTTGATGAAAATGTTAATGTGAATTCTAAATTACTCAAACTAGGACTTCTCCCTATATTTTGTTTTTCTCTTTTATTCCACTGAATACTACAACGATATTTACGTTGCAAAGCAATAATTACGTGAGTAAAGGCTAAGATAGATGCCTTTTCTGCTTCACAGAAAGAAGCGCTCTTTCTAATAATATATTCTTTAACATCTGATTTCGTATTAGACAGTTGCTTTTTATCTACTTCTTTTACTTTCTCGTATGCATACATGTAAACAGAGTAATATTTGTACTATAAAAGAAAGTTTCGTAATGTTGCGGACAAACGATGTCAAAATTCTGGGATCCTCTCCTATTGAAAAGTTGTTTTACTGGAAAGTCGGTTTGATGATACGTGATTTCACAATTCCGCCAAAGCCACTCACAGAAAGTTTCCAAAAATGAATATTCCTTGACTGATCATGACCTAACCGTTACCCTGCCAATTTGAAATGAATATTGTATTAATTGAGGATACATTACATGAAGCCTCTACGATATTTTCAACATTTTCTCACAATTTATTCAATTTAAAAATTTATTTTTTCTGGTCCAATCAAGTGAATAAAGATATCAATCTCATCTTCTGAAAGTTTCCTATTATACATCCAGTTGACTACTAACCGACTGTTCTAACCGTTCTTGAGAAATAACTTTTTCCAACAATATCTTAATGAATATTGAATATACATTTGTCTAATATCTAACATCGCCTTTATGAAAACAGAAAGTAGACCTATGACAAGATGGAATTGAACTCTTTGTTAGAGTCCTGTGAGAGCTTTTTAGGATAATTACAGCGAGATTTGTTCTGCAGAATCATTCGTACCCAGTCATATGCATAAACGTGGTTTAGAACAATTAACTTTAATTCACTATTAATATATTATCGTCAATGAAAAGGAAAACACACACTGTTAAATAACATGGCTTACCGTGTTGTCCCTGAAGGATTTCAAGTATACGCCCTCACAAAAGGACGAAATACTGGGTAAAGGTATCACACGCTATGATTTTCCGATAGATGAGTCGACATTCGGTATCACTTCGCGTAACCTTTCAGTGTAGTCTTGGTTTCCTGTGTGTGACGTTTCGTTGTCCTCGCTCAATCCTGGGTTCAATTATTGGTGGATCTGTCATCGACGGACTGTCTGTCGCATACTGGGCGCCGCCCGTAGAGTTATGTAGAGTCTCAAATTATCCTTCTGTTATGAACTTTGATCTCTCCACGTTGATGGAAAAATCCTTTTATCCTCTCTGAACGCAAACTAGTAAATTCAAATCGTATTCTTTTGAGAAACAATAACCTTTTGTTCCAGGGATGATTTTGAGAGAGAAACCTGTCACTTTACAAAACTTTTGCTCGAATACGAAGAGAAGGCAGCAGTATGTTATAATGGACTGAATGTGCCTTTAATAATTGACTGTGTGATATGTGTCATAAATTGAATCACAAATATTATAATATAATCACGGAAATTTGCTTGTCGAACTCCGTGCGCCGCGCGCTCACTTATGTTCCGAAATTTGACGCGCGCGCTTAAGGGTTCAGCCACGTATGCTCCGCTTCCTTATTAGGCCAGATTAGAACACAGCCTCTCAACACATTTTTATGCGAGCCAAAAATATGATAATTGCTCTGACGAAAGAGGATTTGTACCCAAAGTATTTTAAACATCTGGAAATACAGAATTTGGAAAGTGCTTAAACAGTGTGGGCGAAATTACGTTGAAGTGCATTTTCATGTAACCATAGACCATCTTTGACAATCGAACTCGGCATTTTCTTACGCAAAACTATGACTAATATGCTTATTGTTGCGGTTGTAAACACCTCCTTCAAAAGCGCCGCCAAACAGGCAGCGCTCGGCAGCGGGCAAGACGGCTAGTGAGGGCAACAGACCAGGGAGGACGCTGGCGAATGGGCAGCCAGCAGACGTTCGGCGAGCCGTCACCCCAGGAGCGAGTCTGCGGCGCCGGGGGCTTTATAAGCCGGCACCGCCACCGCCGGGGCAGTTCAAGAGATCGTGGAAGTGCCCGTGCTAAAGACTGTGCTATTGTAATTGTGTATACGACCCGGCGAGTAATTTGGCATTCTGTGTACGGTATCTTTGTCGACTGGGCTATTAGTAGGGACATCTCGTGGATTAATTGATATCTTGGCTTGTGCAACGGTACTTTCTTTTGGATTACTGGATAGACCACTTGTTGTATAAAAAGTTGTGACTGTGCAATAAAAGCTTGTTTAACAAAGTCGGCCTGTTTTTCTGAACATAACACTTATGGTTTCCCATTTCATCAATAGTCAGTCACCCGTCGATTATTCAAAATCAGGGCACGGATTTGCTATATAGATCAGTAGAAGATGATGTTGGATGTCATGCCGTTTCCTCAACCTGTAGGCTTGATCTATCTCTTTTGAACGATTTAATTCACTAGTAAACACTTTAACCCTAAAGTTGTGCAGAAAAAACTTTGCAAAACTTCTATGAATTGCAGCATATGGTACATTCAAATGTTCAAATTCTTGATATCAAAATGGCAATTAATGTTTGTGCAAACAGCCATGCCTAGATGGAAATAACCGCGAGCAAACGCGAGATAATGACACTCAAACGTTCCACAAGAAGATGATCGGTGTCCTCTTAACAATGACAAGTACAGAAACCTGGACAGTCATTCTACAGACATATAGAACGAACAGGCAAATATTACCCACCCTCGTAATAACTGTATTGTCCTTCGCTTTGGGATTGGAAAATGAGGCAGAGACATATCGGTTCCATTTGCTCTGGCATCCGGGTTTCCGTCAGCTCACAGGCTACGGCTACGGTGGAAGCTGAAATTACTAGTATACAAGTGTGAAAAAGGTACCAATAGCGTAGTACATCATGACATGCGGCAGTGTATTGTTTCTTTGAGTAACGATAATGAGGAGAATAACATTTCAAACATGTAAATATCTCAATTAAACCATTTAAACCTTCTGCGCTGGCGTTCCCGAGAACGTCTAATACTCTGGGAGAACCCACATAAAACCAATAACGAACCCGTTTTATCCACCAAAAAGTCCACATGGATTGACTGGGATTTGATTCGCCGGTATCTAGTGATACTTGTAAAGGGTAGCACACTAATCCCTGTGTACGGTTTTTTTCACCCAATAGTAATATCGGAAACTGGCAAACTGCAGAAGACGAAGAGAAAGGGGCAAGCTTAAGCGAGCAAGAGGAAGCGAGCACACCAAAGCGGGCGAGCCGAAGCGGGCGAGTGTAAACGGGCGGGCCGAAGCGGGCGGGCCGAAGCGGGCGAGCCGACAAGCGGTCGAGCCGAAGCGGGCGAGCCGAAGCAGGCGAGCCGAAGCGGGCGAACCGAAGCGGGCGAACCGAAGCGGGCGAGCCAAAGCGGTCGAGCCGAAGCGGGTGAGCCGAAGCGGGTGAGCCGAAGCGGGCGAGCCGAAGCGGGCGAGCCGAAGCGGGCGAGCCGAAGCGGGCGAGCCGAAACGGGCGAGCCGAAGCGGGCGAGCCGAAGCGGGCGAGCCGAAGCGGGCGAGCCGAAGCGAAGCGGGTGAGCCGAAGCGGGTGAGCCGAAGCGGGTGAGCCGAAGCGGGTGAGCCGAAGCGGGTGAGCCGAAGCGGGTGAGCCGAAGCGGGTGAGCCGAAGCGGGTGAGCCGAAGCGGGTGAGCCGAAGCGGGTGAGCCGAAGCGGGTGAGCCGAAGCGGGTGAGCCGAAGCGGGTGAGCCGAAGCGGGTGAGCCGAAGCGGGTGAGCCGAAGGGGGCGGGCCGAAGCGGGCGAGCCGAAGCGGGCGAGCCGAAGCGGGCGAGCCGAAGCGGCGAGCCGAAGCGGGCGAGCCGAAGCGGGCGAGCCGAAGCGGACGAATCGAAATGGACGAAGCGGGCGAATCGAAGCGTGCGTGCAAAAGCAGGAACGCTGAAGTGGATGAGTTAAAGCGGTTGGGGTGTATAGGACGAGGCGGGCGAAGTGAGCCGAGGAGAAGCGCAACGCTGTCGAGACGTCGCACGCGCACCCGGGGCGACGCCGCCACTTGTTGTCGCAAGCGGTTGCGAGGCACCGCGCCTAATCCGCCGCCGAGAAGCCTCCCGGGGACGGGCGCCGCCCAAAACTGACGGCGCTTGGCGGAAGGGGACGGGATGCGCCGACGATGTGAGGAAGCCAAGATATGCAGTCTGACACATGAAGGCTGACACGACAACGGTAGTCTACACATTACGTAATAATATTGCTCGGAATCATAATCACATTCCGCGAAAAGTCTTCGCTTCTATTGACTTTGAGGATGGTCGCAGAATGACGAATCAACGGTTCTGAATTCTGTTAGGACGCGGTTCCTCTTGTACAGTCAATTCACATCAGTCTCGAAAACTTACCACTTTTTGAAATTACTCCTGATTTCCCTCTGCGTTTTTCTCTCTCAATTTCTCTCTGCGTTTTCGCTCGCTCTCTCAAGTCACTCGCCTCTTTCTCACTTCCTTTTCCTCTTTATGACGCCCTTTTGTGCGCCATCTCATATTTTCGTCTCTCAAATTGATATTTTTTCTCACTTTCTCTATCACTACCACTCTCCTTCATTTTGCTCTGTCTCTCTCTTTCATAGTTGTCACATTCGTGACTGCTGATGTTAGTAGTGTCTGTGTTACTTGTAATATTAGTATTACCCTCGTCTTTTGAAAATATGAGGAATGAGCCGATTCGGAATATCCGGTCCGGAGGATGAAAGAATGGGCAGAATAATGAAAGAAAGAACGAGTACAGTTCATAACGCGATATGTAATGAAGTGCTCTCGTAACCGCTTCAAAATTAATCGGGGTAAATCACGGGAACGACTAATTAACGCAATCGATCTTCACAATCTTCATCCATACAACTACTAGTGCCGTGTCGAAAGTATACTAGCACTTGGCTTAAACCTAGAACTGCTTGGTTGGAGTTCTCACTTGCAAGTATCATAACTCGAAAGTATCATAACCGATTATTGTATTTACTTCAATAATTAAGAACAATGAAAATTATTGGTGCTACAACATTACAGACTTTCTTACATTATTTGTAGCATTTACAATTTGTGAAAATTAAGAGAATGCAACGAAAATGAGGCCATCGCAGTTTTTATAAGCACAATGTGTTCTATTCGAGAAAAAATAAAGATAGAATTTCAATCTTTGAGAAAATATTATTTTCAAAAATACCTACATTGCAAGCACAATTGCACTAAAAATACTCGTATTTTTGAAAAAATTGGCATAATATCTTATTCTCTATGTAATTTTATATAAATATTTGCCTCTTAAGAACGGATTTCATTAAGATAAAATCTCTATCTTTAATATTGTAGATGTGCGAAGACACCGAAAAATTTGCTGAATGTTTGCAATTTTTGAAAATTCAGATAGTTTAACGAAAATGAGACATGCACCATTTAGATTCTCTTCTTCTATTCCAGAAAAATCAACAATTTGGAGCCTAAATTTGAGAAAATTATGAAAATATCAAAATACCCGTTTCAAATTCCCACGTTTTCTAGTTCAGCCAGATCTATCAATTTTGGAGAAAATCATCTGAACAATTTAGATACTAACGTTAATCACACACAGACGTACGATTCCTTTCTTCCTCCTCCACCCTGCGTGATCATTGAAGTACATTTAGTATTTAATTTTACTCACATTTCGTGTTCTCTCTTCTTTTCGTATTTTGATATTTTTGTTTCTTTTGATTTCTCACTTCTTCTAATCTCCTTGCTCTTTCACCACCTCGCTTTCCTTCTTTCATTTATCTATATATATCTGGTTACATTTTATGGAATATTTTATTAGATAAACCTTGCGTTCTACCTTTCCCATGACTAATTGCTTTCCTTATTTCACATTTTTTTCACTTATGGCCGCATATATCCTCTCGGCCCGTTTGGATTCTCTCCTCTATTATTTTCTCACCTTGTTTTATCCTTTGATTACTTAATATTTGAGAATATTAATATTTGATTCTGTATAAATGTTGATGTACTAATACAAATTAGCGCTTTGTCACACTACTTATTTGACATAAATGCATAATTATGAAAATATAGATAAATATTTCACATAATTTTATTGAGCTTTACTAAGAAACTGAAGGGATACTTTCAAATGCAATATGTATATCAATTGTACATTATTTTTATTATTCTCTTCCAGTGTACGAAGTCTGTGTGTTACATTTCTTTGACGAGAAGCGATAGTATACATAATTTGGCACTATAATCAAATAAAGAAAAATCTTAAGTTCTTTGGAACCCAATTTGTTTTTGAACGAAATTCATAAATCTTGAAAACTTTGAAACAGTGTAATATTTTCTAAACATTGCTTAGTTTGTAAATGTCAATAGAATGCGAGCAATGGAATAATGCAAAGAGGGGAGAAAAGAACTTAAGTGCTGTAGGGATAAAATTTGTTCTTTCATTTCAACTACAATAAATTTCCGTTTAAACACATTTCTTGGGCAAAAATATTGTTTACCTGTTTCAGTATAAACACAAGTACCGTAAACATTGAACTTTGGTCACGTAATTCTGATTTTATTCTGATACTTACCCATTGTATTTAAATTCTCAATCAACGCAAACGTAACTGTAATGCTTCCATCGCCAAATGCCGCCACTGTGGTTCCCTGGTTCCCGTATCATTCAATCTCCCAATTACAATTTCTCTCTCAAAACAACGGGATGAATAACATTACTAAACGATTGCTGAATACTTCGCATGATTACAAGTCATTGCGAGGAAGCAGTTGGAATGGGACCGTGAGTTTACGATTACAATAGGTAGCAAACTCAGTTTATGGCGCACGTGAAGTTAGAATGAAACAGTAATACAACTGTGGTCTCATACATGACGACGGTGTACGATTCACCGCAGTGTTTTATGTGTTGACACTGCGGAGAACACACAATAAATATTGGAGCGTCAGCTGCTAATGAAGCTCTAACAACTGGTGCAATTTAAAGTCCCCGTTTGGAGCAAAAATGATTTGTCAGTACATAAACGTGTGGTTTTCATTTCTTTTCCACGGTTCTCTCCCCATAAATTATAAAATATTTACAAGATTTGTTGCAAGAATGATGAATATTTAAAATTATGAAGTTAAACCACGAACTTTCAGTCACAGTTGTTTCAAGTTGGTTTCATTGAGAAGAAACTGAATATCCTAACATCACACGAGAAAACGTTTTAGCAATCCTTAGATGTTGATTTTTACTCGATATCAGATTCAACAAAATCTAGAAAAGGAACAAGATAAATTCAACAATTGTTAGAAAATATCTTACAGGAAAGATAATAAATAAAGCAGAGTGTTACGATTTTTTATTCAACATTATTTAATGAAATTGACATGCATCTTATAGAACACTACATTAACTAAATTATTTTTAAAGACAGCCTCTAATTAAAGAGGTTACTTTTAGGGCACACAAAGCGTGCTAAACGTTCAACTTTCTGCATTAGTACTACAAGATGCTCAAGTAATGTTGTGTGAGGCTATAAGTAAGGCTGTTTAAAAATGGTGTATGCCACACGTGATAAAAATGACTATTTCGCTGGTAGAATTGCGTTACTAGGCCTATTGATCTCGTGTCAGAACTTTTCCTATTTGAAAAATAAAATGTCGCTTTTACCACTCATACATAACTATTGTAGCAGCTAAACGCACCAGTGCAGTTCCAAAGGACATGAGTAGGCACGGTGTACCTAAGAGAAATACTTCATTCCTTCTCGCAGAATGAACTAAAATGTTGATAAATTCAATTCATGACTGTGAGAAAGCATAAATATGACTTTGATGAATTATTTTGCAAGTCAATATACAAAATTTGGAGATGCTTATTCATTAATGCATTGCTAATTGGCATACGAAATCAAACTAGAATGAACTACTTTTTTTTCCATTGAAATTGGATGAACATACATCTAATTTTTAACGTACTACTTTTGCACAATTATTGTGAGCATTTTTCTTTCAAATGAATTTAGAAGGATTACGTTGAAATTTTGAAGAAACTAGTACTTCAGCGTGATTTGTTTTTACAGATAGAAAAGTATGAATCACAGAAAAGTTGTCTGCATATCTTATTTTTGCATTCAGTTGGACCAGGCAGAAGTGCAGGTGAGACAAACGGCCACAATGCTAATCCTTATGACGTAACGAACCCATCCCATTTATGTATCCCATTTATACGTACGTATCCCATTTATGATGTAACGAACCACTGAGATGCATCTCACGAATTTCGGATTTCGTGCCGACTGAAGAATTAAATCACTTCTCAACGCTAAGGATTTTTAATCAACACGTATTTGCGTTCCCCTCTTGCCTACGTGACGAAACGTGGGGCCCTCCCCAGGTCCTCCGTCGTGGGGCCCTAGGGTCCTCCCTAGCACTAGACAATAGAGACCACTATCGGTTCCGTTGGCAGAGTTAATAACAAACCGGTGAACTAAGAAGCTGTGCCTAGGGCGATGTGGTTTATTATAATTGTAAACGGCTCTTACACGATATCTCATTCCGCGTAAAGAAATCGCTCTCTATCGCAAGGACACGGAGAACGAGAGCGAAATGGTTTTATAACATAACCTATTAAGAAGGATACAGGGGAATGTAGGCAAAATATTTATTTACGATGAGTGGTAAAAAATAAATTTTATTTCGCAAGTACGAACGGTTGCGTCACGAGATTGATTGAGCGCGTGATCCTACGAGCACAATAAAATAACTTTTGTCACGTGTCATACACCATTTTTAGACAGACTTACTGACTTTCATTTTCATTGAAGTAAACAAATCACTTAATGAAACTTTAAGGCCAGCAGTAGCTGATGCGGTCAGACGAAACTATTTCGTTTTCTTTGTTACATTCACAGATTTATCTGAACACTTGCCCATCGTCTCAGTTTAACACTAGTTCTAAGAACTGAACCACTGAACTTTAAAACGCTTTGCATGCCATGAAAGGACCGCTTTTACTCGTGGTGATCTAAAAACTTCATTTTTAGTTTTATCCCCATGTCATTATAACTCATAGTTTTTGGTATTTCTCTAGATGTTTTGCACCTATGAGGCTGCGGGAAGATCTTTAAAATTTAAGTAATATCTCAACTTAGTATCAAGACTAAATCTTGAAGGAGGTTTGCGAAATGAAGATGAAGAGAATGTTGGCAGTGATTTCAGAATAATATACTTATAAATCATTGCTGAAGTTGTTAGTAAATACTGTTATTGTGAAAAATATGATACGTGTTTGGGGAATAACAGTAAAAGAATAAAATAAAAGTGTAGATAAATGTAACGCTCAAAAACCAATTTTTCAATGGCAGTCCGTAATTTTCATTTTATGTGATATATTTACCATTTACTCAAAAACTATTCACCGTATAATTTTCAAATTTCGTTTAGTTGGAGTATATAAAGAAAAGAACTTGTGTAACATTTTTTTCATATTTTGCTGACATTTGCCCTGATTTTTAAATTCACTTTTTGCATCTTATAATTAATTTATAATAATTATTATAATAATTAATAATACGTGGCGCTGAAGTTCGGCATTTAAAATCCAAATTAATTTCGAAATTTCTGGCAACTAAAATGGATTTCTGAAGAAGTTCGGTAAGAATTTAAAAAATGGATAAAATTAGAAATGAGAAAATTAAATAAATAATGGAGGTGAAATACACATTATTGGACTAAAAGAACAGAGATGGAATAATACATGCACGTTCGAAGGATGGATAAAAAGAGAATTTCTCGTACGATTTTCGAATGGATACTGATAGGGAAGAGAAAGAGGGGACGACAATCTATTACATGGATGAATGGGATTAATACAATTATAAAAGAAATAAAAGAAAGAAAGAATAAAATGAAAGTTATTTCTGTTTTGGGTATAGGAAAATGTTATAACTGAATAACCGTGTATAACTGTTAACTAAAATAAATAATTAATATCTCTTAATATACATATTTAAAAATATATAAATGATGCAATTTTCTCACACTCATTTGTTTATTTGTAATGTAGGAACACTTCTGCAAACTTTGAAATTTAAAATGTGATACGTTTTCCTAAAAAGTGTACCTTACTAAAGTTAAAGATTTTAAAAACTCAAAAGTTTGTATTATAAACAATTTTATCAAAAATAATATTATTTAATAACAAAAATTAGATATAAGGTCTTTCAATCTCCAATATTTCACCAAACTACATCAAATCTCCAGTGCAGAAAAAATTATAATACTAGATTACGTACATTTTTCCTTAATATTAATGTTGGGTAAAACTTATATTGTGATTATGTATTAATCAAAACACTTGTACGACTGTGAATCTATGTGAGTATATACGTCTATATATGTGTGTATGTGCATGTTTATGTGAGGCAAGTATATTGTACCTTAACTATCTAGGCATCTGCATATGTAGGACATTATTGTGTGCTATGCATGGGCCTTGGTAAACAGATGTATATATGTGTACAGGTTTGTATGCACATTATAAATCATATGGATCAGTGCATTAGTTGTCTGTAAGAAGTGTACGTATATGTATGTACATTTTAAAAATATAGCTATTAAAGTTAACGCAATGGGTTTGCTTAGGTTGTTAGCGACTGAGCAAGCTCAGGATCGCTACATAGCATTCTATGGGCAGCTTCAGTATTGTACATCTTTTATTGTAGAAATAGTGGTCTCAGTTTCTTGTATTGTGATTTATTTGAAATTGTTTCATATTGTAAAAATAGACGTGTGTTTTTAAATCTGTAAATTTTAGGTTAACACATGGCAATTAGCCTATTGTAGCTAAATAAATATTATTATTATTATTATTATTATTATTATTATTATTATTATTATCGTATTATACAGAAGAAGAGTGTACGCCGAAGCAAACATTATCATCGTATGAAAACAAACTAGTCATAGGCGCATGAAACAATCTGACTTTAAATAAGCCGCTAGAGCGCAGTCACGTGGACTCGACGCGACTCGTGTTGCCTCGATAGTTCACGAGTTGTACACAGCGCTGTTATCTAACACCTCGTGTCCCAGAACGGCTGGAGCATCCGTTCGCGTGCCTCCAGAGGCCATACGCGAGCGCGCGCGATCCCGCGACAGTTACATGGGGCTTGGGGGCGAAGCTTCAACGGCGTTGCCATGCCGCGCACGTCGCGCGCGGGCGTGTTCGTAAGAGTAAGTTATCTCGCGAAGCCCCCAATGGCCGGCGGCGGCCGAGACGCTCGGCGGGAAGGAAGAGCGGCAACGTTGTAAACGTCGTATCAACCCCGGGAATCCGGGGAAAACGAGGGAAAGGATTACGTGAAGGTGAAGAAAGAGCGAGGCGGTGTGAAAGGGAGGGAGGGAGGGGGGAATGGGGTCGGTAGAAGGAGCACCGCGGCGGGAAATATTGCGAATGGGGTTGTCTACATCCGGGGGGAAAATAAAGATAAAACAAGGAAGGAATAGGTTTCTGGGGTGTGCGGTGGAGTTACGGCAGAAGGGAACGTCTTTCACCTTTGAGTATCGGGTTCGAGTTTACGCGGGTCCCTGATACTGAGCACATTGGTTCCAGAGTAGTTTTCCTTGAAGTTGCAGTTCTATGCTCAGTATTTTGTAGCTTTGACGTTATTGAATCTCTATATTAAATAATAACAATTCTATACTTAACACGGAGCAAATATTCAAGAAAAGTAATTAGTTTTAAGACCATTGGTGTTTAATCAACTCAACAAACGGCTCTTCAAAAAAATCGCCAGCTTCACAACTAAAATATTACTAGAATTATGATTATAACAAAATGGTATTAGTTCACTGGAGAATGAAATCGTTGTTCATATTGTCAAGAACAATAAAATACATAACGGTTTACATAGCTTTAGCGGTATGTACAAATGAGGTTTCCATTCCGGGAAAACACCAATTTGTGTTTGTGAGTGTGGGATGAGGTCCAGGTGGACTTCATAATAAATTATAATAAATGTCGAAGAAAAATTTTATATTTTTAAAAGCTAATTCTACATAAATTTATCATAATAAACATAATTTAATGAATGTTTGTAAAAATTTTGTATTTTTAAAAGCTAATTCTACATAAATTTATCATAATAAACGTAATTTAATGCATGTAACAATATTTTCAGCGTTTAGAGATATGTTCATAACATTTGAGTTTTAAACATTTTCTGTATTTGTGGCCCTTTCCGCAATGACACTGATGGTAAAGAATTATTTTTAAAAAACGCATTCAATATTCACTGTGTTTTTTTCAATTGAACCACTGTTCTCTACATCGATAAGTACTAAAATAAGATTTAGTACCTCATTAAGGATCATTATGGATCGAGAACGCTGGAATTTCAACGAAACGAAGGCTGGTGGCAGATTCAAATCCATGAAACATCCCATTAGCTTTGAAAGATGAAACTATCACAATGCGTTCAGAAAAATTATTATAATAAAAGTCCTAAACAATTAAACAGTAGTAACTCTTTAAAAAAGTACACTCCTTACTCGCGGTTTGGTCATTTCACGCGACCCCGGGTTCGATTCCCGGTAGGGCAAGATCATAGTGTACGTTTTCCTTGTAATGTCCTAGTACATGATGCAGTGTGACGATGAGAAAACTCACTTCACAGGTTGAGAAGACCAGAATACGGCATGGAGATGTCTTCGTGTTAACCACACGTACCCCTGTACCTATTGCCGGGAGGCCAGGACGCTGCTAGTAGGTCTTGGTCTGGTAACGGGCAGTCGCGCCATGTACAGACGCACTCTTTGAAGAAACGACGTTGGAGTCCATAGTTGACGTCTCCAGTGCGATTAATATGCAACTGTTAATCCTAGGATTCATGGATCCGAGAAACTCCTACATGAATGCATATGCAAGGCTTCTGAGGCCCTGCACATTCGCTCTCGAAAAATACACATGAGATTTTTTTATTCTTAATAATTTAATTTCTTAATATTTGTATAAACGTTATCTATTAAAGTTAAACAAATTATTACATATTTAAATAACAAATAATAGGACATTAAAAGCTTAACATGCATTGACATTATGACATACGTATTGTGATATTGATGCAGTGACATTATGCATTTACGTTAATATACATTTGATTCTATTCTGCATTAACATAATATAACCAAATTCTGAGACCTACATGTATAACTTCTGAGATTTTTTTTATTTATCAGTCATTAAAATAAAAGTTGAAAGATAGAAGAAAGATTGCACGAAAGGTAAGCTTTCAGAAATGAAGCTGTGTCGAGGTAAAACGCAAAATACAAAAAAACGTTAGGACGTTGAAGGCCCTGTAGATGCTTATTAGGGTTAACGAATTACAAATAAAGTTAATGAGAAACACCAGGGAATATTACCGTTGCTCACCGTTCAACCTTCACACAGGGTCAAGCCTATAACACGAGGGAAGTGCTCACATCCCAGAGTGAGGCATAGTATGTAATACATCGGTGACATGAGTGAACAGGGAGGAGTGTTTGGAGAGGGTCGCCAGCAATGTACTGTGCCTACAGTAGGGGGGGATGAACATATGAAGGGCTCGCTGAGCACACATTGTACCTGCCCAACATATTAGTTGTGCACACGCAGTTGCCCTGCGGAAGAGAATCCCTGAAAAATGCCGTTCGATTTTGTTTCTAAGTTTACTATCCCATAGATTATAAAATACATTATACGCAATTAAGCTTACATATGAGTTAACAGTCCTGATTCTTTACCAAGTCGTAGTTATCCTTAACGATTAAAAACCAGCCACACGATGGACGTGGTTGCTTAGTGATTATTAAACATACTACTGAAAAAATAATATATCTGTTATGTGGATAATATTTCTGTTTACATTTGTTTCAATTTTTGTGTAGTTACATTTCGTCTTCAATTGCTTTCCAGTTCTCCTTAGGAAATGGTTAATACCTAAAATGGTAACGAAATATTCAATTTTATCAATTAAACGTAAAAACATTCATTGAATTCTAACAACGTTGGAAAAGAAGTTTGGTAAGGTTCCAAGAGATTAAAAAAATTGTAAAAATAAATTATAGTAAGTAACAAAACTAGTGGATAAAGAAGGATTTAATTGCACTTAAGAAAACAGACGATGGTAGCAGCAAGATTTCATGTTTACTATGAGTGCAATAATATCCCTTTATAGGCATGTTATTGTCAATATGTTTTCAAGTAGTTCTGATACGTTCTGCTGATACGGTTAATCTACTGTTTACCGCAATTCGCAATCTCTCTAGAAATGATCATTAGTATGAAATAAAACCTCACAAGACAACAGAACACTGAAGAGGACCTTGCAAATGAAGTCGAAATGCCTATAAAATACATATAATTTACAACATTACTGGAATCGTCGTTTTTTATTATTTGATTGACAATATGTTTTCGTTAACAATAGGAAGGAAAATAATTTTTGTGTAGGACGTTTGGAAAGAAATATATTTCACTGGAAGGGTGTACAGAGAAAGTTTACGTCTATTCATTTACCATCTTCAAAGATATTCTTTGGTTCGTTTTACACAATATTGTTAATGACAATAGAATTGAAAATGTAAAGTGTATTTACTCGCTCAGAATTAGAATTCATGCCTGCCGTTTTGAATTGCAATGAAAGAGGAGCCATCTTGAAATCGCTGGAGTGAAGGACTGAGTAACAGTGATCATACATCTCGGAGCATCTGGTGGCATTACGTCCTATCAATGCAGACTCTTAAATGTTTAATCCCGTCTCGCATCTCATCATCTCATCCCCACTTACCCTTCTTCGAACATCTTCGTCCAGTATTGCTCTGCCTTGATAATCCCAAGCCAACTAATTTCCACACTTCTAGTCAAATCCCGTTTTCCTTGTCTTCGCTCGCATTCCAGCTACGTCACGCCAGTCCACATCCAAAAGCCTATCGATTCTACCAGTCTCGCCGGCATCCCGTTGCTACTCTCTATTAAAAAATATCAATGTCTTGCATGTTCTTTTAAAATCAGGTTTACTAAGAGAGAAGGAACTTGCAATGATATCTGTAGTACACTTAGAGCGTACTACAAGAAAACTACATATACTTACGAGTACATATTTTTATTTACATTGTCTTACACACAATGAAAATCGATTCATAATTTTAAATGCCAAATAAAATAATTTCTGTCACCTTTCATCATCTCTTCCGGCTTCTTCCAACCTCTCCCCGCTTTACTCCAGGAGTATTTCTCTCAAGCACCCCATCCAGTCCCTCCATCCCCATCGTACTGTCCAATAACACCCTTCTAGCAACGCTTCGCTTCGCCGTCGCCCTGCCGCCTCATCTCTCCTCTTCCTCACCGCCACTTGCTCCCATCTGCCATTCGCACTCTGCGTCCATCGAAGTCCGCGGACCCCTGCTACTCCGGCCGCATCCCGGGTCCACCTGCCCCGCCCCGTCCCTCCCCTCCTCTCCTCTCCCATCCCCGCCCCGCCCCGCTCCACTCCACTCCACACCGCACCCGCGGCGCCGTCGCCGGGCGCATTGTCCGCGCTGTCGGTTCAGCAGCTCGGGGCTTAATTAAACTGGACACAAGCAGCGAGCGCGCTGGCGGCGATGCGGGGGCGGCGCGTGGGTGGCACGGCGGTGGCACGGGGGTAGCGTGGGGCGGAGCCGGGGGTGGATCAGAATGGGGGGAGGTGGGGCAGGAGAAGGGTGCACGGGATAGACCAGGGCGGCGAGGGGTGTATCAGAGCTGGGAGGGGCGGGGCTGGAGCATGGGCGGGCGGGATGGATTGAGCGGCGCGGGGCGACGCCGGGGGTGGATCAGATCGGGGACGGGCGGGGCAGGAGAAGGATTCACGGGGGTGTATCAGAGCGGGTAGGGGCGGGGCTGGAGCATAGGGGGGCGGGATGGACCGGAGCGGCGCGGGACGGCGCCGGAGGTGGATCAGAGCGAGGAGGGGCAGGATAGGAGCATGGGTAGATGGGATGGATCGGGGCGGCGCGGGGCGCTGTGGATGGCGTGGGGTGGCACCGGTGGTGGATCAGATCGGGGAGGGCCGGGGCAGCAGAAGGGTGCGCGGGATAGGACAGGGCGGCGCGGGGGTGTATCAGAGCGGGGAGAGGCGGGGCTGAAGCATAGGCGGGCGAGATGGACCGGGGCGGTGCGGGGCGGCGCCGGGAGTGGATCAGAGCGCGGAGGGGCGGGGTAGAAGCGTGTGTAGACGGGATGGACGGGTTGCGTGGGGGCGGCGTGGAGGCGGCGCCGGGGGTGGATCAGATCGGGCAGGGGCGGGGCAGGAGAAGGGTGGGCGGGATAGAAGAAGGCGGCGCGGGGTGTATCAGAGCGAGGAGGGGCGGGACTGGAGCATGGGCGGGCGAGATGGACCGGGGTGGCTCCGGGAGTAGATCAGAGCGGGGAGTAGCGAGATAGGGGCACGGGAGGGCGGGATGGACCGGGGTGGCGCGGGGCGCTGTGGAATGGCGTGAGGCGGCGCCGGGGGTGAATCAGATCGGGGAGGGGCGGGGCAGGAGAAGGGTGGACGGTTTCGGCCAGGGCGGCGCGGGGGTGTATCAGAGAGGGGAGATGCGGGAATGGACCGGTGAGGTGCGGGGTGGCGCCGAGGAGCAGATCAGAACGGGGGGAGGGGCGGGATAGGGGCACGGGCGGGCGGGATGGACCGGCGCGGCGCGGGGCGGTGTGGATTGGCGCGAGGCGGCGCCGGGGTGGATCACAGTGGTGAGGGGCAGGGCGGAGCACGGCGCGTGGGATGGCCCGGGGAGGCGGGGGGATGGTGCCTGGACTGAATCCGCATGGGGCGGTTTGCGGTGGAGGAGAGCCGGATGGTTCGGTGCGGGGCGGCGCGCGTGCGATGGCAAGAGAGGATCGGAGCGCGGTACGGAGACAGGGAGGGGTGGGTTAAGATTGCTGGAGGGTTGTAGAGAGTTGTGAGGTAAAGTGGTTAGCCAGGAGGAGAGGCGGGGGGCAGGCGATGGTCCTGGGGCGAAAGTGATTCGCTCATCGCGGGTGTAACATAGGAGGATGGCAGAGCAAGGCGAGGCGGTTTGAGCTGTCCCGTTGGTTCTTCCCCAGTGCTGCACAAAGCTTCAATAGTTTCCGATTTTCATATTTCTACAGTGTCCATTTCATAGTCTGTCTCTTGGTCATATATTATGTTTAAAACTTTATTTATATTCTTACATTCGCTAATATTCCTAACACTTCGATTTATTTTACTTATGTGCCTATTTTGATAATTAATACTAAATTACATCATTTCATATCTATGATTTGTGTCAATTTTGTGACCCACACAATATGTACTGAAATATGTTTAGAAAATAACATATTTTTACTAGCTCAAACTAAAATCGTTCTTCTGCAGAATTGAATTTTTAGATGTGTCACATTTCTTGGGCACAAACATGTGTCTAATTCTGTTGGATATCAGGCATTGTTGTGTATCTTTTGACTATTTCCTATACTCTAAAATGTCCAGTCACGTTTTCAATAAGTTTAATGGATTACCATATTCAGTAAAGCCATATCTCGAATCCAAACCACGACGAGAATTGAATGTTACAATTCGCGCCCCTTCCAAGGAGAGAGAGAAATGACATAGGCTGAAGTGAGATGGCGAGAGGAAGGGGATATGTCATTGGTCGCATTGATCGGTTACCGTCCCCGCCCATAATCCCTCACGGGAACCGGCTGAAGCAATCTCATAGCAGTGACTGAAGACCGTTCCTCGAATCATGGCTAAGACGAAGTGAGGATGACAATGAATTCCACCTAGAAAGCTTAGTCGATTGAAAGCAAAGAGCAATTGCGTTTGGTTCTATGAAATGATAACTACATCTTCTAGGAGCCGATAACTTACAGCCACGCCCACCTGACTCGGGGCGTGGGGCAAATATTGATTAGTGGTTTTTTGCAAGGCAGGTCTGTCCAATGCCTGAAAAAGTGAGCTTCCCGCATTAAGTTCAATAGTTTAAGGACATCATTATATTTTCGTTTTTTTCCATTCACGTCTCTACTAGAGAGTATTAGGGTTTTAAAAGTGGTAGAGGAAAAGGCGAATATTTTTCGAAAAAAAACTGGTTTTGGGGGCCCCAATATTAAAAAAGTGAAATTCTCTTGGTCCTGTTCATAGTAAATTATTGTCATATGCTTAATGAGTCAGAAACCACAAATTGGGATTCTTGATTCCTAGGAATGCAAACTGTTCCTCAATATAAGATACTTGAATAATGTCAAGTACACATGTATGTAATTTTAAACGTTAGTAAATTTTGCGAAATTTTGATTTGTTTTGTAATCACCCCATTAGCAATCCATTACATTATTTAAACTCAAATCCTTTCAACACATCATCAGTAGATGGCGTAGGGAACCGGTGTTGAACTAGTGACTCGTAGCGCTTAGATTCTGAAATTCAACTTGGGTATTGTTTTTCTTTACATTTTTTTGAATTATTAGTGATTTCAGACGAGTCAACTGCTAAGATCATTAGTTCCATCGCTCATCTTATATTAAATGCCGATATCAAAAGAGATGCATATTAGGACATTCCAATACAGTTGAAAATAACAATAAACCTCAATTTTACGACTGAAAAGACGAGGTGACTTCAACACTTCTCTTTCCTGTACTATTTTATAGTGAGGAAAAGTAAAAGTGTTTGTAAAAATATTGTGCAAATCTTATCACCTATTAATTATATAGATAAATATTTAAATTTGGAACTACATTACGTTCTAGTATTATTATCGTAGTGAAATAAAAACATAACGCTCCGACGGATAAATATTTCATGAATAATTCTATATGTATTACAAAAATAAGCTCTACAATAAGAGAGAGAGGAGTGTGAAGACCGTGAATTCTAGGGATGAGGCCACTATGTCGATGTTCTAAATATAGATTCATTTAACATCGATTTATTGAATCCGTTGCTTTTTGAATCAATGTTTAGTGTTTGATGTTTCTTCGCGATTTTATATATTTCTTTCAATCAAAAAAGTAGAATAACAAAAACGATAATAATTATCAGACGTTCTTTGATAGAACAATCTTCAGACCGAAGTGACCAAGAGTGAAAAATGGGTTAGTTGAAATTTTGTGGATAAATTTAGGGTATTATTTTTATACTAGCGTACCCGTGCGAGAACAAAATTTTAGTTTTTAAGGCTCTACAACGTTTCGTTTAGACGTTATTTAACGATAGGGATTTAAAAAATTCTAACGTGCGTTGCGAGTTGCATTTTACTTTAATATTTAGAAGCTTATTTAAAACTAATCCTTCATATTTTTAAAGTCAAAGTGCAGTTCGTCACGTCTCCGTGAAATTCTCTTTCTTTAGAGACCTCATTAATAAATATTTGTTGCTTGGGAGAGCCGCAAAGGGAAGGTACACTACTGAAATAATGTAGAAGACGATTATCCAATCCGATAACAAAAGTTATATTTATTGTTGTGATTGTTTTGTGTGTTTGTTTTATCAGCGAAATCTCAATTATAAATTAACTAACACGATTACCGTAAACTGAAATCGCCTCCTCTCATGTGAACTCTGATGTTCGAAGTTACTAAAGTAGTTTTAAAAACATCGATCTCAAAAACAACGGTAGTTTTGGGTCAATGCATTTTGAAGACAGACTTTCAAAATTTGAACATCAATGATTTGAAACATCGATGTTTTGCTGCCGATGTTGCATCCTCAGTCAGTAGGAGGATGGCGACCGTGATCCTTCCTGGACTACGTCCGAGGCTCCCTCGTAGCCCAGTGAAACGCTCGAACTCTATTATTTCCATTCTCACTTCTTATTCCGAGGGACACAGTTAGGCACAGAAGAACAAGGAAGTTCAACTTCTCTCCACTTCGCATAAAATTCGGCCTCCCCCTTTACGGCCAGAAGATAGACAGAATGAGAGAGAGAGAGAGAGACATGAACATGGTACATTTGAAATAGGGAGCCAAGAACAAGAATGATTAGACAATAGGGGGAAACAAAACAAGGATGCGACTGAGTACGAAACAAGAGGTGCAACAGAATGGCACGGACTTTCCCGTATTTGTTTTCTATTTCCTTGGGTCTGGGCTAGCTATTCGAAATTGCCACATACTCTTGCCAGCAGCCATCTATCGCCGCCCAAAGTACGTTTTTTTTTGCCATTTTCTTAATTTTAAGGTTTCTTCATGGTAGAACGGAAATACTATATTAAGACTATTAAAGAACACTAAAACTTCGTTCTAAAAAGGCAACTTTCTTTTAAAAATTTGAGCCCGTTTTTAAGAAAATGAAGTTTAAGTGCTACTAAAAATTCGAAATTTGAAGCTCTTTTTCACAGAACAATTTTTAAGTTTTTTGAAACTTCATTTGAAGTAATTTGAAGCACATACACTCACAAATACAATAATGTTTACAAATTGTTGGAATTGTGCATAATAAAGAGTGAGAGATTTAAAAAATATACATTTGTGTAATTTTTGAAATAACAAAAAAATACACTATATTGAACTTTACGTCATATAAAGAGTGAAATTAGCACTACCCGTTCCATATGTTTGAAGAAAATATTTTGAGCTATTTTTTGAGGAAAATGGCGTTTGAAAGTTTCTGAAATTCTTAAGTTCGAGCTAGTTTTCACAGAAAACGGTTGAGTTTTCGAGAAACGTACTTGACACTATTTAAAGCACATGTACTCATTAATATAATGTCAACAAATCTCCGCTAATGTAAATATTAACGACGTGAAATACAAATTCCATATTTGTAATTTTTGAACAAATAAAAGAATAGAGCAACATGGCGTTTATATCATCTTACAGACTACATTTATCACTATCTCCACCAAAAGTTTAAAGAAAAAAGATTTGAGCCGTTTTTGAGAAAATATGTTGTTTTTGTAATTTTTTAAAAAATGCTCACATTACATGCAATATTGCGCAAAAAACTACCAAAATTTTCAAAGAAATGTACATGAACTTAATTAAAGAATTATCCTTGGAAAATAAATTTTATTTGAAGGAAAAGTTCTATCTTCAATTTTGTAGTTGTTAGAAGACGCCGACAAAAATTCAAACTTTTGCAATTTTTCAAAATTCAGAAATTTCAACCAACATGAGGCCTGCGCCATTCTCTTAAATCACCTTCGGACTATCCAACAACAAAATTTAGTTAAAATTGTTGGCTCCATTTTTTGAAATTTTGGAAATGTCCCAAAGGCTTCATGTAAAGTACCCCCAAAATGAAAATATCGGTTTTGAAATTCAAGGAGCCACGAGATCAGTCAGATCGATTACGAAATATCAATTTTGGACAAAATCAGCTGAACAGTTTAGTCGCTAGCGTTGTTCACAGTCAGACAGACAAACGGACAGAAGGCCGGATAGACGGACAGACAGACGGACAGACGTTTTGCTTTCAACTGATTTTTCGGTATCAAGGACTTACTGAATAGGAATTCTGGCTGCACCATGTGTTAGGGAATTTTGTTTCTTAATTTATACAACTGGATGTATCCACGTTTTCGTTATCAGGACCCGGTAATGAACTTTTTTGGCCGAAAATCCGCCGCTTTTTCGCGCAGCATTACATAACTTTCCCTATATTATACGTACGTATAGTATATGGGAAAATAAAAATGAGATGTTCATCACTTACGTTTACTTTGTGGAAGACAATTTACAGTATATTATGTTTTAAGAGGAAATTAATTAATTACCCGGCATTTTTTTAGACTCGAAGGATGTGATTTTTAGTCGCTAATTAAATTAGCAAAATTATTGAATTAACAAACTAAATTTTATTGTACATTATTAATCAAACTGAATAGTATCGGTGTCCCTCATGATCGTGTAATTAATAACGATAGATTATGCATCGTTTTCAATAATTATACCAGCGTCATTGTTAGTTTTCCACTCAATTTTGTGTATTGATTAGTAATTCGCCAAGGGAATAGTTTTCCTTGTCCGGAGATATGTTTTTTCTTCGATTAACTTTTTGCCTTTTTAATTAATTACTAGTTACTTTAGTCCTTCTAATGATATTTTGTTAATTTCATAGTTCATTTGAATTTTGCTCATAATTGAGGAATTATAAGTTAATACATATTTCAGTTTCATTTTCATAAATTTCTTCTTTGAAACAAATGTTTTGAATGTTAGAAACAAACGTTAGTGACATACATAAATATGTGACGACAGTCCTAATTACATGAAATTTTATTCTCAAATTTTAAAAGAAAATAAATGAACATAAAAATCTATTCATCTTAATTATTAATGTTGAAGTTTAAAATTGACATTTTCAAACTCTTTGAAAGTCATCCTTTAAGATCTGTAAGAATAATACAAAAATAACATTCATAACGAAACGAAAGTCAAAACCCTTCATTACATGAGAATTTTTTCTACATACTTCTGCATTTAATAACCATTATTTATAATACAAAGTATTTAAAGTAAGTTTTAGAATAAAAATGAATTATTCTAAGAAGTAATGAAAGAATGTAAGAATTTATTATATAAATGTACATTTTTTCGACGTAACTTTCGATGCGTAGACGTAATTCCTTTCAAATCACAGTAACTGAAACGGACGTTTTTGTCACAATCTCTCGACTGAGGAATATTTGGTGGGTATGAAAGCCTCGAGCCGCAAATTTCTACCCAAGAGAGGCGGCTCACTGCACATTGAACAAAAGAGCAGAAGCTCTGCCTGAATCGCACGGCTTTAGTTGCTGGGAGACACTGCGAAATTCATGTAGATGCTTCTCCCATCACAGATGGCTGTTTCGAAAAAAAAAATACAATGGTATGCTCAGTTGCATTTCGGATTTTGGTACTGTTGCGTCGATTTCTGAACCAGGGACGTTAGGATTGGAACCATTTACATAATTTATATTGGTATACTAAAAAAACAAATATCATGATTCAAGAATGCGTCAAAACAAAGGGACAAGCATCAACTAAGTTGTTTGACGATTTTCTTGGCGCGTCAACTGCCAAGTCATACGTCCCGTAAGTGGAATGCATGTTTTATGAGGGGAGTAACATATTCCTTCCCCTCTGGAACGTGAGATTTGGTGCCGACTAACACGTCAACTTAAGGGAATTTTCCTCCTCCGTGTCTCCCCTCCGAGTGGTACTGCCCCAGCCGGGAAAAATGCAAGCTACAGATTTGTTTCTCGATTGACTGATCGTGTGTGATTCCGGACGTGTCATCTACTAGGGTTATTAGCCACGTAGGTGTACTGCATATATTTGCCCGGGATGTGGCGGTGGTCTTCTCCTTCTGGATGGCGAGATCCGGGGCTGAACTACCGTCCTCTAGCGGGGTTTCCCCAACCAGGTACCTCGCACCAGTGGGGCACCGCCCCAACCGGGACAAACACTAAGCTCCCTAGCGGTCTCCCGGCATGTGGGGCAGTGTAGTGATGTTAGTGTAAGGAGAGTGGATAGGACAAGGAAGAGGTAGGAAAGATAGCGCACGGCCGTTTGTTAAGGTACTCCGGCATTCGTCTCGTGATGATAGGAGTGTGACGAACTGAAGTAAATGACACAGACAACTGCTTTGAAGATAAAAATATTTACATTTATTTACAAAATAATATAAGTAAAAAATATACAAATACTAATTAAACCCCGGCATTTTTTTTCTTCACCTTAGCCGCAAAAACCCCGCGATCGGGCCTACAGCCCAGTGCCACTGCCCTAAAGCAGGTAACAACGAGTGATGCGATGCTATCGCACGTTTAAGTCCCCGGTCCACCGTTCCTACATGCCCTGGCGCCAAACCGGTCTCCGCCCCGGAAACAACGTGATGGAGTGCACTGGAGATCCCACTCACTCCTTCGACTCACACGGAGCTCTGCGAATATCCGCGAGAGCAGACAGCACTGCGTTTATATACACCCACGTCTCCCCACCCGGCGCCATGCTGTCGGCGTTCCTAGGCTCTATGGCTAGCCAATTCCATGGGTCTTACACCATCGTCCCAGACTCGCCACAAACCTTCAACAGTTTATTCTTGCGAGGGGTTTTCCTGACTCGGACACCTGGCGTCCTTTTATTTTTATCTCAGTTGCACACTCCGGCGCCGCCTCTACGACGCCAGGTATGCCTCTCACCCCCTTCCACGACAGCTTCCGACTCAGGCATGCCGACCGCTTGAAATCGTGGCCACAGGAGAAGCCATGGAAAATTACTGATCGGAGTAGCCAGCCGCTAGAATTCTTCTCCAGATAGCGACTGAATTCGACCTAGCTAAAAAGAGAGTGTCGAAAGTCCTGCCATTGTCGGGACTTTAATGTAGGTGATCTTAGTCAGAGGGACTTCAATAACATCAGTTGATGCCCTGAGCCACCTCTCCTGGTTTGTCTCTCGACTTTTGTGTTAATGTAGCCCGTGTAAGTCAATGAGAGAAAGGGAAGAGGGCAAGGATGAGAAAGGAAAGATTGCACATAATCGTGAGCTGTATGTTAAAGTAATGTACCGATATTCGCCTGAAATTGATTTGAAAATCTTCGAGAAACTATGGATAAAAAAAAGCCAATTGCGTTGACTTTTCTCTAGATTGCGTCAGAATTCGAAATTCCACCTAGCTGTGTAACATCGTCAGGATTCAAACCCTAAAAGTGGTACGAGAACCTACAGTGGTAACAATTGTTGTGCTATGCTATCTGATCCGGTGCGGGAACTTAATCAGCTTTAGATTATAGTTGAAAACCCAGAAGTATGCCTTCATTTTATTTGTACACGGCACCAAAATGTGGCAACGATGGTTGATTTAGTAAATGAACCGTATTTTTTCAAATGAAAGAACGGAACACGTGTAAAAAGTAGACTAATAATCTCTCTTGTCTCCCATTTTAAAAACTTTAGTCCTTGTTTATCAGCTACGTGAATTTTGATGATTATTGCGATATAAAATGTTTTGATCCTTTTTATCCTGCCGTGAGATATGTCGAGACGTTAAGTGGTTTGAAATGAAGTGTAAGAGTATATTGTTCTTTAAAATCTAACATATTTTTTATTTTTGGTAATCAAAATAACATTTTATTTAATATTAGCCACGAACATTGAAACATTGATATATTTACGTAATAAGGTTACGAATATTATTTTTTGACGGACAAATAATAATGCATTTTCTAGTTAGAACTAGTTTTTATATGATACCATTTTATTTTAGACAGTTTTTCCTTTTTTATCAGAGAATCAAATACACAATAAAACCATATCACTCAGCTATTTAATGTGATATCTTCAACTGTTCCATGTTCCAAAAGAACCGCACTTATTTTACCAGTTACGTAGCCAATCTTACTAGGTAAATCGCATTCACCGATGAACGTATTTCACAGATCATAAACAATGTTTCTCTTCGACATTAATAGGTGAGCTTTAATTATTGTATTATTCTGTCATTTTCTATTGGTTTTGTATACTATCCTACTACAATTAAAAGTAAAAAATGTTTGAAATAAAATGGGGTCATAAAAAACTATAACGAGACGACACTTATTTTAAAAGACAATTTAAAAGTAATAAAAATGCATTTTTTTGAACTCTTTGAATGTTTATAACTTTAAAAAATGATTACACTATTATTCATTGTGCAAATATACAAATCTATAATTTTTTGTATTGTTCACATCCTTGCTGCATTTCTTTGTAGTTCGTTGTATTATCTCTTTGATATATCAATCTTAGAATGTGACGTAACTATCATATGACAAGTTACGTAAATCGTTTACTACTGTTGAACAATCACCATTTCGTGTGATTAAAAACTGGCATTTCATCATTTACATCAATGATTGAATAGAATTACTAGTGCTGATGCTACTGTCGACAGTGCGAACGTCTTCTTTCATCCGGAGTCCTTTTATCGCGGTCACTCACCATCTGTCGTCCGATTGTTTACCAGCAAAAGAAATGTCTGAATAATTACTGCGATTATTACGCTACAGAGGGCAAAGAAAACGCCGTCGGGAGTGCCCGCAAGTTAAGTGGTGGATTTTATGGAGAGAGTTGTGTGGATTAGAGGAGAGCTACCAAGAGATTACCACTGCTTTATGAGCATCCACAACAACGAAAAGAGCTCTCTCTTTTTTTCTTTTTGTGCTTTTACTCCAGTGGTGTATTTAGTACAACAACTGTCCAAATACATTTGCCAGAATCTATACATTTTATTAGTAAAACTTGTAAGTTTTGAAGTACTTTTAAATAATTGATTACTAAATCTGCTTACCTACTGCAATCTCTTACAACCGATATTACCAATAAAAACTAATAATTCATTTCTTGGTAAAGCGTCAAATAACTTGATTTGAATGTTTCTCTTAAAAAATATAAAATCATTATAAGTGTAATTATTAAACACTTTATCAACTTGCAGTTCTATTTGGCGAACATGAAGGAATATGTAGAGGGGAGGTATTACTAACATTTAATAGTTCTTCGTATTATTCACAAAAATAAATAAAACGACAGGGATAAATACTTCTCAGAGATAATAATTTCAGACTTACAGATGTATGTACTTGCAGATGAGAACTTAAAATTGCAATGTGAAGATTGATGAATGTAAATAACCGTAATTACCCTAGTTTTACAGGAAACTACCATACATTAATTTAATAAATCATTAAATTAATAATAGTAACATTAAAACGACCTCTCACCTCGATTGCAAAGTTGGGAAATATTTTATGGTTCAAAAGAAGTAAGCTACTGGACTCCCAAACAAGTCCATATCAAACACGCTTCAATGAAAACTATTTCTAAATTTGTGAATTTGCATAACTATATTGTTTGACTTCTGAATAGACCCAGTGTATTTACAAATGCTAAATATCATTGAAGATATTATTTTTTATGAATTATTAAAATATTTATTTTACATGCATATATTAAACAACACCTAAATTATTGAAATCCGGAAAGACTTTTTTATAAAAACCCCTACAGCGTTGCCACGACGTCTGCTGTCATTTTTACGAACACTTCGTCTGCAGCTCGAAAAACACTCTTCCAAATCCGCCGAATCCTTTCGCTCGTACGTCCCGCAGTTCTGCGCTGAAAACACGAAAAAAGAGTAAAACTTCACGCACGCAATGCCGTAAGCGGCGTATGGCGCCTTCTGGCGAAACGGCGACGCAAACGAGACAACAGACGGTTATCCCGCCGCACAGCGCATGAAAAAGCTGCGAAGGATCCTTTCACAGCCCATACGTCAAGCTAGCAAACACGTCGGAACAAGTCTGTGCTGTGAGCCAGGAGTCATATTTTTCATTCCTCGATCGACTGTCGGAAATCGAGTGCCGAGGAAGATAAACCGCGCTGTTCACCGCTGGACGGACCATTGCCAGTAGCGCTTGTGGAGATAGCGAAGGTCTCCTGGATTCGTCAGATGCTTGGGGAAAATGATACATTCATACGCATGGCAACAGTATGACAAAAAGATATAAAAGCCTACATATCTTTCACTGACAACGTCCTGACACTAAATGTGATAGCTCTTCGGTCACATTGTTGTCACTGTAGCATTTGTGGCCAGCAAATTGTAGGGTTGAGTCTCGATAGTAACGGATTTTCTACAAACGCACGTTTTGTTGAGCACTCCTTTTGCTTGTAGTTCATTTACAGTTGAAATTGATTTTCTATAACTCGGGAAAAAACATTTTTCAAATATCTTAATTTTTCTAAAATAATTATTTTCTAAATTCATTTTTTCGTTTTTTTTTCGTTTTTTTAAATAAAATTCTGGCCCTCAAGAAAATGTGCGCAGATAAATTTCTTTCCCCACACGTCATATACAGTTTTTACTGTTTTTTTGACAAATAAATAAATAAATAAATAAATACTTGGGTCAAATCAGCCACTGTCTGGAGAAGAACTCTAGCGATCAGCTGCTCTGACTGGCAGTAAAATAACTAAGTATATATTATTTACGTAAGTAAATGTCGTTTTGGTGGTGACGCTCAGATGATTCAGCCAACTTCTCCTCCCTAGTTTTCAATAGTTTTTCTGATCAATATCAGGCTAATACTGGATCAATATCATAACAAATGACTGTGATCATAAAACTTATACCCCCGACGCTCCTTTGACACACACGCACACTTCTACGCACGACTCTTGACATGACATGCTAGTTTTATTGTCCTATTTTTTCTACTCTCAATATATGATTCAAATATCACATGGCTGCAGCTCGTTGCGTAAAGACAGTCATAATGAAAAAGCTTCAATATAGGACAGGTATTTGATCAATCACAGAGAAGTTTACAGTTGAGATGTAATCAATCATTGATCACTATTGTAAGATTTCTAATATTATGAGGCATCTCTGAGAACTATTAGTGGCCTCAGAGTAAACAATGCACCCGCTATAGTCTGTGTGGACACATAATGTATGCATTAGAGGTACATAGATATAGTCTATGGTGGACACAAAGTGTGCCGATAATCGATACCAGCACAACAAAAGAGCATCGCGTGTTAAAAAATGAAGTGGACAATTTTGGACTTTTAGGGTTTGTGAGAAATTGTACAGAAACTGTGACTATTCAAGTAAATAGAGGCAATGTCGTGGAATATTATACATGTTGTTTGAACACGATCGGTTAGCGGGTTCGCTTAAAATCACAGAAAAACGAGTTCGGAAAGAGAACCATTCGTACGTTCCAAGAAGCATCAAACCGGAATTTATTAAAATTTAAGAAGAAACACTGAATTAAATAATGAGAGATAATGGGATTCATTGGAAGATAATTTCGGCCGAATTTAGAACTGGGTTTCTGAATTTTTAGAACACTGGGGAATGTATTATTAAATAAATATTAAAACGTAAGAAGATGATGAAACAAACGAAGACATGTTGCATAACGTCAACATAGAAATCCACGATTTTCGGCTATAAATATTTAGAAAACGGCACTTTTAACAAGATAATCATGACATTGGATGCATGACGAAGCGAATGAACCCGAAACCCGTTCGAAACTCTTAAAATTGAGCGTTTTGAGAAAATTTTCTAGGACGACAATGAGAATAAGCGAAAGAAGGTGGTCGGCATTTTTTTTGAAAAACAAAGGTGTTGTGTTAAATCGACGCAAGTTTTTGAGACAGTTGGGTTCTGAAAGCCGTGGAAAGCACATCGAATTCACGTCGGTCCGATTCAAAATTCATAATTATTTTGGGACTTGTAATTTTGTTGTGGTGATCGAGCATTCAGTTAAGAACTGTGAACGTGTAGTAAACCGGGACGTATTCGTATTGAAGACAGAAGAAGTTTATGTTATTTTGTTAGTGATTTTTCAATGGAACATTCTGGAAATTTATGGGATTTTCCACGGAAGGAGATTAATTGAAGAAGACGAGCCGCACGAGATTCAACAGACCCGACGGCAACGCACGCGAGGAGGCGCGTGTACATCGAGGGAAGTGGCAACGGCGCGGTTCTTCAACAACAAACGCAGGAAAGTGGCGCATCAGCAAACGTTCGCGACGTAATTCATGAATCCAAGCTGGTTTTTGCGATTTTTAACAATAATGTGAACAGTAATGGAGATTACGGAACTGAATAGTCAAAAGTAACATTAATCCAGATAAGAACGATTTAACAAATACTAAGCAAGGATAATTAATTTCATTTTTTTGTGTATTAGTATAGAATAAGTACGTACGTACGAGATTTTGCACAATATTAATAAAATTCAATTGCTACAAGGAATTCCTTTAATTAATTATCATTCATGATCAGCTGGTCAATGATAAATAAAGATTAGCATAAGAATTAATTGTGATTTATAAAACAGAGCGAATCGTAACAATCACGCCAAGAGCACCTATATTAAAATTTACATTGTTGCCGCAGTTAAAAGAAACGCTGATTAAAGTTTTGTTTTCATGTTTAAAAGGAAACACCGTGTTTAATTTCAGTAGCATATTTCCTGGAAACTGTTGTTGTTTTGAATGTTGTTTTCAGCCTGGTCCGTACGGAGGCACCCACCGCCCACGACCCATAAATTTTTGCAATCACGGGATTTAGCAGAGTAATATTCGGTAATAACGTCAGATAGATAGAGAATCCAGAGGAAGTCCCGTGGTTACTTTTTGCATTGGCAGCCCCGTGTGGGGCACAAAAGGGGGAGTACTTTTTGCACTATTAAATTACATATTGCTTTGGATTCTACTTATTACTGGGCTGAAATAACATGTAATTGGGTGACGATTAATTATATATGCCCATCCCAGTTTCCAAACTCTGAACTTCCGAAGAAAATCAGGAAACTGAAGCTTCCTATGGCGTTTGGGTTAATCGTTTAACTGGTTAGAAATAAGAACATATACTGAAAGATGATGACACTTCGTTAATAAATTGTACCTTAATTCATGTACTGCCCTTTTGAAGTTAGATCGTGTTGACTCTTAACCAGTGCCGTCTGGAACACTGACGAGGCTGTCCGTTTGGTGGTGCTGGCTGAATTCCAGTTGCCACGAAACCTTTTGTGAAATAACGTGAAAGTGTAACTTATAACAGATATCATTATTCGGAAAAAAGTACAGTATAAACGTCTTAAAAGGTATTAATACACTCTTATACATTTCATGACATTCGCTTTTCCTCGTTCGTATTGTAATATCACTTCACATAAGTGTATTAATATTCAATAATATATCATTGTTTCATAATATACTATTATTGTGGTATCGTCGTATTTTCATTAATTTTTTTGTCATTACAATAGGAACATTTTATTCCTAACTAAATCTCATTATATTATTGCTCCATTATTTATAACACACTATCAATAACCATCAAAATCATTCGTTCACATCATGTATGGTTATAGGGCTTGAAACGTATACAAGTATGCATATATGAGCTGCCTGTCCAGTGAACAACTTTTAAACAAGAACGAAAGGACTAGCTGTGGTGACAAACACAGGCATTCTACAGCACTTGTAAATGATCTACAAAGTAATGAATTAGCAAAAGGAGATAACATGACTTTTCTAGTTGAATTGTTCTCATTTTCAGAGTTTAGAGTTGAATACACACATTCGTAATCAGTTGGGTTTAAGAGTATTAGATGTAATGCGCTACAGAAATAAATAATACTAGCGTACCCGTGCGAGAACTCTCGCATGTTAAAACCCACCCTTTCCCTATCCATTTGTCTATCCTTTCAATTAAGAAGGAACGTTGTTAATGAAACATGTTTATTTTTTTAATGTATAAACGTAACTTCTAAAGTACTTGTAGAATATCAAACAAAAATAACAATACAATTGATTTTGGAAACAAATTTTATAGTTTATTGAGCATTATAAAGAGATGTTCTCGGAACAATTCATATTTCTTTAAAAACAACTTTGAACAAATTATTCACTCCTCCTTGAGAGTTAACTTTTCGCTTGATAGTCACAAACATAATAGAAAAACAAAGCAAACTAAAGTGGTGGGTAAATACCGATGGATTAAGTACAACCCTACTCTTTGCAATATTACTTGAATTTCCATGATTTGTTATGAGGTTTTGGAGAGTTGAAGGTGCCAGCTTGCTGGGGTGCGAATATTGAAAAATTATTTGTGTATTAAAAAGTATTTGATAATTTTCAGCGTTCTTATGTACTTCAAGAAAACTAATTCCGAGCCAAAAAATTAACTAATATTTTCACCTTTGAGTTCTAAATACAATTTGTTACCATTGGAAACAATTTAGTAGGTTTAGACTTCACTTCGGTACATGGGAATGTTACTCAAACGATGTTTGCATATTGAATATCTTAACGAACCGACACCTTGAGTTGAATATCAAACGGTGTATTATTTACAATATGAGTTTGCAGCTGGGCGTTGATGTACATACTTTCACCACCAACATTTAAATCGTGCCTTTGAACTGCGAATGTTGGCAGTTGTCGAGTGACTTCTCCTATTCTTTCTATAATTTTAAATTTACTTGCTTTTTTTAATTAATTCACGTATTTTTGTAGGTCAGCGCGATTTGATTTTTGTTTTTCATTTATTTCAAGCTATTTTACTTTAGCTAATTTAAAACGTTTGTTCTTTGTGTTGTACCATACACACGTTTTCTCCTACTACCTCCGCGTACCCGTGCGAGAACTCTCACATGTTAGACCCTATGTTAGATCCCTATCCTTGTATTTCCATTTTAAGAGGGGACGTAGTTAACGAAACGTGTTTATTTGTTTAAAAGTATATAAAGGTATCTTGCAATGTACTAACACAATATCAAATAAAATAAAAAACAAGGCAATTGATGTTTAAAATAAATTTTCAATATCATGGAGAGTTTTCTTGGAACAATTCACAGCTCTTCCTTAAAGACAACGTTTGTAGTAATTATTCAATATTCTTTGACAGCTAGCTTTTAGCTTCTCGTGAGTCACAAAAATATTAGAAAAGCTATTTACTTTTGAGAAAGCTATGTGTCTGAACCTGACTTTAAAATTTCATCGAATGATAACGAAAATATTGGTATAGGTAAAACACAGCCTTCACTCTTCTCTGTGAACCCACATCCCTTCTCAACTAGGTACACAGCACTTACGGACACCGGTAAAACGCTAATTGATTGGTTTCACTACACACAAAGAAACAATCTTCATAGGTATCAAGGAACTTTAACAGAAAGCGTATATAAAGATTGTCAAATCTAAGCCTTCTAAGCGTGTCGCCACAAAAATTGCTACCTGCAGGAAGGGCTGAAATATTGAGGTGGCCTTGATAGTATTGAAGTGTGGAACCGAAAAGTTAATTAAATGGATCGAGGAATGTTTCATCTCGTAGATTATGGTGTGAAAAACGTTTCTTTGAGGCCTTTGGCCTCAAAGTTGTACTTTTTAAGGCTCTAAAACGCTTTGTTTTTGCGTTATTTGCCGATATAGATTGACATGTGATGCGGGCTGCATTTTACATGAATATTTAGAATTTTTTAAAAAGAAATCATCCATATTTTAAAGTCAAAGTGGAATCAGTCAAGTTGCCGTGAAATTCTCTTTCTTTAGAGCCCTGAGTTATAAAGATTGGTTGCGTGTGAGAGCCAGAACGCAAAGGTATACTACTGAAATAATACAGGAGACGATAAAGTGCGGTCACTGACCAAAAGGTTTTAAGCAATTATTTACATTTCCAACAATTCCATTTACTATTTAATTCTGTGTGCCCGACTTTCTTAATGACTGCTTTCTGGTCTAGGAGCCTTCAGACCCAAAACACATATCCTGCATACGAGTACACTTTCGCACCAGGGCAATTTCTCGTGTCACCACTGCATGAAAACAATCGTAAATCGTAAGAGTAAACGATGTACACAAAACTAATGAAATGCAATGATAACAAAATTGGAAGTCAGTTGTATCTACCTACTATTGGCTATATTTATGCTGAGACGGTCAATTTTTAGATAGAATTAGTATATATTTGTGTAGGTTATATAGTTAAATGCTCGTATAGGTAATGCTATATTAATATTTTTTTCCTTGTCAGTTAATTTTAAAAGTATCTTCTCATGTCTTACAAAGTTCCTTGATTACTAGACAGAAGTAAAAGCATTTAAGTTTTTTTTCATTGCATTGTCTGGACGTCGTTGAGCTCGATTATGGCCACAGTTTACGGAAGGCACACTGACATTCAATTTCTAACTTTTAATTTTTTTTCCTGGATGGCAAGAGTTGGCAAAGATAGAAATGATGAATTTATGTATTGTTCTACAGTAAAATGCACAGGAACATCACTTCTTGTGAACTGCATGTAAATAGCACTTTCGTTATTTCAACACATTTCATTTATAAACTGCTCTTTCGTTATTTCAACAATAACTTTTCAGATTTATTAAACAATTTTTCAGATAAAAGCTATTCTCTTATGATTTATCTCCGTTTTATAATAATTTCATAATGTAATACCAATAATAATATAAACAGTTTCTCTCGCCGATTTACTTTCGTATGCACTTACGGAGTAAAGAGAAAGTATTTAAATTTGAAAGCGGCGGGTCGGATGTGGCGGTTTTTCGTTTGAAAAACGCGTATTGTGAGACCGAGTATCGAAGAAGTAGACAAATCTTGTTCCTACAAAAAGTAATGTACTTCCTAACAAAGTACACATTGTGTAGTCAAAAGACAGATTTTGTGGTCCCTTGATACCAATAAATCTTTTTACAGCAAAACGTTGGTTCTTGGTCTCTGGTAAAGAGAGCGTCTAAACCATTCAGACGATTCTCTGCGATTTAAAACAAGTATTTTGAATTTTCGGAATACTTTACAAGCCTCAGTATTTTACTGATGACTGTTTTACAGCATAATAGTACTTTCAGAAACTCCAACATTTTACACTTGTTTCACAAATGGCTCCAAATGTTTTGATTACTTCTTTTTCTCGGCTAGAGGAAAAGACACTTAAAAACAGACAGATTTCATTTTTGGTAACTTCTCTGCATTTTCACAAATTGCAACCGTAACATATAATGTGAAAAAATCTCTGCTGTTAAATCACCAATAGTTTTATTTTTTCTTGGATTAAAGAATATAAAACGAAATTATGTCATGAAAAGGGTGCTTCAAACAAGAGGTAAACTTTTATTTACCTCGAAAACCATAATGTCACAAATACAACTTTTACAATAGTGTTTGTATTCAATTTATAAAATGAACCTATCAAGGTATTTCGCATTCATTGCTGCAATATTCCAAGTACTGTAAGAGGTGTGCGCGTGTGCCCTTCGGATGGCTCCTGGACAGCGTGCTAATTTCCTTGGTACGATCCCGGGTTCAATTCCCATTCGAGGAAAAAAATGGATGTAGCTTCCCATTACATTCATCTCACTTTCTGTAGCTCTGTGACGAAAGAAAAGTTAAATCAAGCCAAATAAATTTGGTACGCTGATGAGAAAACGCGGCGTTCTCCCTAACCCCCAGGCGTGGATAACAAATAAAAACAGAGCCCAGGCCTGGGCGCATGCAAACTGGCAAAAGTCGGATTAATCCGACCCTGAAATGTCGAATACATACATACATTGTACGTTTGTGTTGTCTATACCTACTACTCCGAGTCGTGTTGGGTGCTCACGGGAGTTTGTCACAAACATCCCTGATAAGTCCCAAACGCAGGTCAACTGTTCCCTGCAGTCCGTAAACCCGTTCCCAAAACGATGCGAGGCGGCGCGGCGGGCAGAGGGCGGTCCACGCGAGGCACAGTGTGGGGCGTGGAGCCCGGGGCGGGGCGGGGCGGACTGGAGCGGCGGCACACCCGTCGATAATGAGGGCGGGGGCGCCGGCAAATATTGACCCCTGGGCAATTAACGCGGTCGGTTGGAGGCCAGCAACCCCCCGTCAGTCACCACCCCCACCGTTGTATCCTTTTCCACTCCCACCCACTTCCGTCGCCGGTGCTCGCCAGCCAGTGTCAGCGCCGCCGGTGCCCGCGGACAGTCTTACCAAACTTCAACTCTGACGCTTCTGGCGTATTGGGGACGCCCTGCGGGCCCCTACCCCCCGCGTCCCACGCCCTCCGATCATTGCCTGCATCTTTGCAGATGCTGTCACTATCACTACCACAACCCTTTTCCATATCACCCCTTCCGCCTCTCCCTCATACATCACCCTTCCATCGTCATCACTCCATCGTGAACGTCTCTAACATCCCCGTCGCACGTCTCCCTATCACTCCAACGTCACCCTTCCAATGTCACTTCCTCCAACGCTTCCTCCTCGTAAACCCCTCCAACGAACCCCCCGCCAATGTAATCCCTTCAAAATCACCCCTTCAACGTGCCTTCCAACGTGACCTCTCATCCTTTCCAACGTCACAATCTCGAACGTTACCCACACCAACGTCACCCCATCCAACGACACACCCTTCAACGTCACCCTCTCCAACGTCCCCCTCACCATCACTCCCTCAAACGCCATTGTTCCTAAGTCACTATTTCAACGTCAACCTTCCAACGTCATCCCCTCCTTCTCCAGACCCTCCATTACTCACCTCCTCCATCGTAACACCCTCCAATAACACCTTTTCAAATGTCACCTCCGGTAACATCAGCCCTCTCCCACATCGTCATCCCGCCCATCGTAACCTCCTCCAACGTCACAGCCACGAACGTCATCTTTCCATCGTCACCATCCTCCAGCGGCATCCTTCCAACGTCACCTCCTCCACCGTTACCCCAACAATTACTCTCTCTCCATCTTTACCTATTCGACATCACCCCCTTACACGTCACCTCTCCATCGTATCTCCTCCAACTTCACCCACTTTAATGTCACCCCCCTCACCACCCCTCCAAAATCCGATTTTCCTGTGTCACCCCTCCAACATCTCTTTATAACTTTACCCATCTAACGTCACTCCTGCAAACGCCACCTCTTCAACATAACACACCTACGTCCATCCTCCAACATTATCGTTCCATCGTGAACCTTCCCTTGTCACACCTCGTCGCCACTCTCCACGTCTCTTCCCTTCTTCTCCCTTTCCTATCCGGGCACCTTCAGCTTTTCCTCGTTCCTCGCTCCTATCGACGTCTCCTCTCCCTCGACATCTGCTACACTACCCCCATCGTCTCTATGCCCACCTCTAGTCCACCAATCCAAATTCCCGACGGCTTGTACTCTTCCACCGGACGTCCCCCCTTCCAATTCCGTACCCAACCCCGGAATCCTCCCATAGTCCTTCCCCCTCCGTCACCGCTGGCTCTGCTTCCAGAGATGGCAGGTGGTGGCGCCGCTGACGAGCCCATCGCCCCGGTAGTTCGGCAAAGTGGCACTGGCGCTGCGATCGAGTCCCGCAGAGAATCGGGGTTGTGGGTCATTCGTTTATTTGGGCGTCTCATCATTATTGGGACACTTCCTTCCTCACGACTGATCATCGACACTGATTTACTGATTATATCATGTTTCATGGTGCATCCACAGCTATATTCAGTCCCGTTAGTGTAGTACATGTTTTTGTCACGAGAGTTCTTCCCGCGCTGGATGGTGATACCGGGCGCCCAGCTTCACTTCGGCTTGGGGGGTTTTCTCCGACCAGGTATCTCGTACCTTTGGGACATCAATACAACCGGCACAATTGGGATCGGCTTGCCTACATGTCCGTAGGTGTAGGATTCTACGTAAGTGTACGTAATATGTGTAAGTAAGGGGTGAGGATAGGACAAGGAAGAGGGAGGAAAGATCGCGCACGGTTCTTGACCCGTTTGTTAGAGTAATGGTTCTGTATTTGAGCCAGTATACGACTGTTACAAATATAATGTAGAGTTACATCAAACATTTATCGTAGGGGATTCCACGAGTGCCTTGGAAATTATCAATACATTATCGAGATGCGAAGAAACCGTCGAGAGGATTTGTCTGAGAATTTCTAAAGCACGAGTGGAATTTAATAGGAGTATTTCATGAATCAAATTTCAATTTATGAAGCTGGTTCATTAATACTCGCCCTGAAAGTTAACCTTACTTGTTTAAATATTTTCAATCATTTAAATTTTTATGTGCATCAACCTCCATTCTCTGTTGATGTATCTAAGACCGTCTGCAATGTTACAATCAAAGAAGTTTGGTTAAACGTATAATGTGCTTTTTTATACTCTACAAGTATTAAGACACTAAATTGAAAACTAAAACACGAAAAATGTATGTTTATTTGATTTTATTTCCGTCAAAATGTTCGCAACTTTGTGAATTGATGTATGTTTGTCTATCATACAGCTTTGGTCTTAACAAATATTTTCGAACTATTCCCAAACATATTTTATACTTTTATAAGTGTTTTCTGGAGTAGATTGGCGAATAATATTGTCTATTTCTTTCTCCGACGCATCACCAATTTTTTTACCATTTACTCTAATTAAAAACAGTCTGAATGAGACAAGGGAACAGTGCGCCTTATTGCACATCGACACAGGGATCGTTACATAATGCCTTCTAAGATCGATGAATCGCAGCTTATGATTGAGCACTAAATAGGAGATGAAATTAAAATCGGAAAAGAAACCTGATAAGTTTTGGTGAATCACTGCTCTGATTTGTTAATACTGTACGCATTGGTATACTATTGGTCTTTATTTAATGAGGGGAATAGTCTATAATACTTGCCTCTAACAAGCGTATTGATAATAAACACTACGAGCTGTAATAATGGAAGCTATTATTTTGTTCTAAGTAAATTAAAAAGTGTTTTTATTCAAGAGTATAAGTTGTTTTGGAAGAAGTTTTGAAATACTGCATAAAAGTTATTGTTGGTTGGGTTAATCTTAATATTTTTGCCCTATGTCTACGCCCGCAAAATTGCCATTTTATAGAGGATAGTTGGTGACATACTTACATACGATTTTTATAATGCCAAGATTTCTCATCTTTCACCAAAAAATAATTCGGGTACATCGTGTTTTCTTAGCCACCGTCTAGCAAATTACGATTATGAAAAGTTTACATTCACACAAATATAAATTACGAAAACCAAACATTTCTCTACGACTTCCCATAATCTCTCTACGACTACTCCAAGATATATGCATTCCTGCACGTTATCAGATACAGTAATGATGACGATTCCAAAAGTCGCTACGAGCAGCTACGAGTAGAATATAATTCTCGCACGCCTGTCGACCAACCACATTCCTCTTAGTTCATTACACACGACAGAGGGTTCTCACAGTCGCCTACAGAGGGGCAACAACTGCGCGCTCTGACGCGGCAAGTCGCAACTGTCATTGGGAGAGTACGTCGGTAGCGGAAGGTTATGTGGATGATTCTATGGCGAACAAAATATCTACCGCACTCTACTGCAAATCGGTAACACTTAAAACAGTTATCATATACCTTGTTCTACTAGTAATTGTATTTTAAATGACAGTCGGTTCAAATCAAGCCAACTCCCTAGATAATAAATAATACCAATATTGCTCTAATTTCGTAATTAATTTTTCCAAGAGTAAATCTAGTCACACATACTATATATATATATAGTATGTGTGACTAGATTGCGTGATCAATATATATATATATATATATATATATATATTGTGATGCAACCGCCCACGTCGGATGCCGATTCTTTGGAACGGAATCGGAATTGTGTCACACCCACAGAATGGAAGCGCCGACACACTGATGGTATGACGGTCATTTCCATTGTAGCAGATGGGGATATGCGCTAAATTTATTTAAAGGGGGGCGCCAAGCGCACGCCCACTTACCTGCTATTTTACTGCCGGTGTTGAGCGTCTCAGGGGTGAATGCCTGGGTCGAAGGATGTGCAATGGTTTTCTTTGTTTTAAAATAATAAACACTTTACTCAGAATTTAGTCTTTTTCACCCGTCCAAAATGGCGGGGGACACATTTATTATAAAAACTGTTCTTGCAAACACGGAATTACTGTTTTGGCTATCAAATAAGTGATGATGATGATGATGACTTACAAGTTGATGATGGCGTAATGGCTACGTCACCGCGACGGGATTGCTCACCGATCGATGGAACTGATGCGGCAGGACCCTCAGGAGCGCCGCTGGAGAGTTGGAACGCCAGCCTCACAATTGTCCCCCGGGATGAAGGCGCCGGCGCTCGGGATGTCGGCGGTGAATTTCAGCGCAGCAATTACGTAGCGCTGGCGCGCGTCTCAGCCCGTCACAACGCCACCTGGACCGCGTATGACGTTGGAAGCCAAAATCTGGCTGTTTGGAATAAATTCCGCGGTTGGACGAAGGCCGGGCAGGTCTCGTGGTGGTCGGCTCAATGCTTGCCTCTCACCAACCGCTATTGTCGTCTTTTACCGTTGATCTCACTAGTGATTTCTCTAAAAGCCGATATTTGGCCGCTCTCTAACTGTAACTTTAAGTTGTTGAAAAATTTCGACTGTCCTATGCTATCTCTGCTCGACCACTCTCTCTCGTGTTTTTCGCCCGTCTGCCATTCGAGCCTCTCGTTGTGTTTTCCCCCCTTCTTTCTTTCGCACCATGCAAGGGTTATCACGTGCTTCCTGCCCAGCGTTCTCATAGGTCGGATTGTTGAGTTCCAGAATTTTCTATGTCATTTGTACATGGTTAGCTAAGATGATCGCTTCCTTTCGCGGCCATTGGATGTCTTTGTTTAGCACAGAGAAGTGCGCACCGTGGCCCTTCTGCTCTGACATGTGATGGGTTTATTGGACTTAGGGGATTATCTTGCTGCGTGCTAGCGCCAAGTCTATAACGCGGTTGTTCCGGGAGTCACTCATTTTGACACAAAGAGTGCCAAGAGGCACAAAGGGGGTGGATTTATTGATCAGGGTGTGGAGAGGCCTACGCAGCTGTGGCGGAACTGATCAGGCGAGGCGAGAGGCCGCCCGGTCCTTTCCGAGCTTCTGTTAATGTGGCGTGAGACCTGGGTGGCGACGTGCGATGGTCAAACGACCACATCGCAATATATATAGTATATATATATATATATATATATATATATATATATAGATAGATAGATAGATAAATATAGATATATAGATCATGAGGGAAAAATTGGCTATTATTCACTCGTAGAAATTCTGACACTCGCTCCTACTGTCGCTCGTAGCTTGTCTAAATATCAACTCGTGAATAATTGCTGCCATTCTAACGCTCGTTGAAGAATATACTATTAACCGTTACTTATTACTACTGCTTCGTTTTGTAAATCGTCAATCTCCAAGATAGTAATTTGTGTCTGCTTTATCACATTTTAGACGTTTATCGTAATACTGTTTTGCCAGGAGATTAAAAATTTGTTTAAAGAGAGTTGTTGATGAAAAAGTAACAAGTGAAACAATCATATCTCAAATTATTTTATCTTTAATTTGATATCCCTTCAATATCGTTGAATAAAAATTGATTGTAGTCAATTGGTTTAACAACATTAGATAATTACTCGTGTAATTTTACTCACTTAGTTGAAAATTGTTGTTAATCAATGTTAAAGACAGTTAATTTTCCAGTGAACCAGAATACAGACACTGTAAATTGATATACCTACGGTGTTTTTATGATAATGAGAAACACGAACATGTTGGAGAATTTAATTTTAATGTTCCTTTAAACGAAACATATAGTATCTAATGTCGAGAAAATTATAGCAGTTTGCGCGGCAAAACCGACATTCCAGAAAACTATCCGACCGAATTCGTGTTTCATGGCTTATTGTGCACGAAAACCCGACCGTGCTAAGCGTTAAGGCCCGTCTATTCTCGGATGTCCGCAGGAACTAACTTTCTCGACGTCTAATTGTTACCCTGCCAGGGCCAGCATTGGTTTCTCCGAACAACGGTGGGGAAGTGGTGAAATCTCGGCGATTACGCTTCACATGAGAATCAAGGAGGCGACGGTGGAGCTTGCCTAAGCCCAGAACACGGTCGTGTGTGTGTGTGTGTGTGTGCGCGTGCGCGCGCGCGCGCGCGTGCGTGCGTGCGTGAGGATGTATGTGGAACGGTGTTGTTCCTATTGCGAAAGGATAAGACTGCTCATCCCAAACAGTTCGCAGAACCTGTGGATGTATCACGCGGACACCGTTCACCAACCACGCTGCACTTACTAGACAAATATTACAAGGAGATCTGTTGCAATTGGAAACCAATGAATAGTTAGCAATGTGGTATTAAAAGTGGATGGAAATAAACATTTTATTATGTTATAAATTATGCACAGTTTTATAAATGTCATTAATAGCAATTTTGTTTCCCACGGTACTCATAATCGTCTACTTTCTAGTAATGAAAATATTTCTTTTCGGAAACTTATTGTAGATGTAATCTTTTCAGTTCGCTCTCTCCTTCCTGTCCGCTCTTCCTGTTCAGACTCCCATTCCTGTCCACTCTCTATCCATCTGTCCGCTCTTCTCTTCCCGTTAGCTCTCCCCCTGCCTGCCCTCTCTCCTCCTCCTGCCCCTCTCCCCATCCTGTCCCTCTCCCCATCTTGTCCCCTCTCCCCATCCTGTTTGCTCTCCCCTAATTTCCCGCTCTCCTTCTCCTGTCCGCTCTCTCTCTTTAGACTGCTCTCTCCCTTCAGACCTCATACCACTCTCCCCCTCCAGTCCTCTCTGTCTTTCCTGTCATTTCTCCCCCTCATGTCCTCTCCCCTCTCCTAGCCACTCTCCCCTCCTAGCCACTCTCCCCTCCTGTCCGCTCTACCCTCCTGACCGTTCACCCTTTTCCTTCTCGCACTTCCCTTTCAGGCCACTCTCTCCCCCACCACCATCTGTTCGCTTGGTGCCACGTGTCCACTCATCTTCCCGTTCGCCTCGAGTAACCTTCGTTGTCTTATTTAACAATCTGCCTCTGTCCTGCTCAGTGTAGGCCGTCCTGCCTTGTTCCTGCCATAACTTAAATCGCTTTACCATCTTTCTCCTTTTCTTCTAAAACACTCAACACCACTCTCTTCTCCGCCCTGTTCTGTTACATCCTTCTCTGGATCCCAATGATCTGTCACCTAGGTCTCCTCTTCATGCATTTTCCTTAACCCTATCTGACCGGTAATGCCGTTTCTCTGCCGATCGTGTCCCATTCCTGTTGTTATTACATCCTCTTCCGTTTGTGTCCTATTCCTCCTTACTTCGTGTCATTGGCATACACCTCATGCCACACATCTTTCCATTGCATTATCCATCCATGCTCCGTCACGTTCAGTTCTGCCCATTCTGTCCAGCGACATCACATGCTGAGTTTTTCTATGATCCGTGAAAATAGGTTTAGAAATCGGCCGCGTTTGAGATTTATTACTCGATTCGCAACGACTTGAGAAGCAATCACAATACGAATATACTTGTAATCATGCCCAAATATGGTTTGTCTACTCTTTCTTTTAACTCTCTATTCATCACTTCGTCGCCTCGTTTATTTAATTTTTAACAACATGGAACTTCGTCGTTTACGCTTCCTCAAAGTAAAGTCATTTGGACCAGTTCATGTCGTTTGGCCGTGAGATGGGGTGATTCGGAGATTCCATTCTATTCCATTCTCCCTACTATCGTCGTCTGCTCCGTCTATCGCCGGATGAACAATTTCTTCTGTTGATGCGCGACGTATTAGTTTGCCAGTGAAGATAAACCTACAAATAACAAAAAAAACTGTGGAGAAGAACGTAATTATATTAGTTGCCATCTCCTCATGACGAAATTGTGCCTCGTTGCATAAAAAATCCGTCTTGAATTCCTTTTCAATACTTAACATTGGATAAATATACACATTTTTACCGTATTGCGATTTAAGACTATGATTTACTTTCTCTTAGTAATTTAGCATAACTATAATTTGTGATAGTTACCTCTTATCGAGTTTTTTTTGCGAAAAACTGTGCTCCGTCGTTCTTCGTTCGTCGTCCGTCCTTTGGATGTACGTCTGTTATAGGCGCTGGTCACTCACAAAATGGGGCGATGTCTCTCGTGTTCCCGTTAATTTGCGATGCATTGCCACGTAAATTTTTCATTGGCTAGTGCATTCAGACTAGGAATTTATAAATCAATGCCTCTCTTCTACGCTTCCTAGGCGACAGGGAGTACTGTTTGAAATCTTGCACTGCGTTCTGATAGAAACAGGTGGCCGATTTCGTTGCAAACGCGGCTATCAACACTAGATAGCGGTTACAATACGGTTCGTTGAGTTTAAAATTCTCCCCGGACGGGAAGTGAGAGGACAGACTAACTAAAGGTTAGACGGACGGATGAATAGAGATGTAGGGATGAAGGAGGACGGTTCGACGGTCGGGTGTGTGAATTCCTGGGAAGTCTCCGATGGGTATCAATATGCACGAAGAACAAAGTTTGTAGATGTCGCGTGGTGCATGTACGTATCGGTTGACGAAGTAACCCAGACTACTTCTATTCAGAAGTTGGAGTTTTTAGTTTTGGCTAGTTTTATCGTTAAATGATCACAGGTGTAGTCATTGCCAACAATGTTATTTATTTCAAGAGCAGCTTTCGATGGCTTAGCCATTATCATCAGTTTTCTGCTGTCTGGAAGCCACGAAACGACTACGATGATGATGCTAAGCCATTGAAAGCTGCTCTTAAAATAAATAACATTGTTGGCAATGACAACAACTGTGATCATTTAATTTTAAATGCCAATGACATTTCACCACTAAACCAATAGTTTTATCGTGCCCACGTAATTAATGTAGATGGTTGCCGCACGATAATACGAAGATTATGCTATGCAGTGACAGACCGGGAGGTCCTAATTTCGAGGCCCAATGGTGGTGGATTTTTCAACACAGTTAAATATGTTGAAATAATGGAAGTTACCTTCGTCAACTGAAATTTATTAAGAAAGCCGTGTGAAGACGGTCTAATTTTTTATCAATAATTTTAACAACTTTGGAATTTAAATATTAGCCAAAACGTCCGTGCAGAAGTTCTGTAGTTATAAATATTCTTGTAATTGTGAAATGATTTTCTAAGTAAACGTAAATGAGAATTAACATTTATAATACCACCCATTCAGAGAACGTCAGTTATCACCCTATCAATTCAAATTACTTTCGTCTTCAGTCTTGCACATCGTCTCAAAATCCAGAGCTCCAGGGGAATGGTACAAAAGGCATGCACACATGGCAAAACAATGGGTCTCCCTCAGTAACCATTGCTCCTCTGGGAACTATTAAATTACAAAGACTCGAGTGATGTACGCAGACGTGTATCTCATTGTATAGTATAATAAATTGCATTCGGACAACTTCAAATGAAATATCGCTTCGTATAACACTTGCTGCATAATATCGTTGAGAAACATCATTGATATTTTGTAGTTAATTAATTATTTGACTGGTATATTTTAACGTCAAGCATTATCGTTAACATCTCTATTTCGTTCGTAGTGCGTCCGAAAACATGAAATTAATCAGAGCAAAAGACGTAGAAGGTCATCAACTCTTTGAATACTTGGACAACTTCCAAGAATCATTACTTTATGGATTATTTTTAAGATATCGGAAGAGGCTTTTCTTATCTTAGCAGCGTTCCTTCTGTCCATTAATTTAAATTACATTTTCTCTCTTCTTCTAGCTATCTTTGCTGCCGTGCTTTCGTGAGGTCAGGGAGAGGGGTGGCTCATGCAATTCTATGCAGCATTCGTTGTCATCCAACAGGAAGATTAAACTACGGAAGGAAAAAGGTAGTGAAGAACAAGGCATCTCTTTCTAAGAATAGTACAATATATTTTTATAGTTCATTTATTTTCTATGATACATTTTTATATGTAATGCAATCTTGACATATTTTTTATCACAATTCAATTCTCTAAATATAGAATAGAATAATCCTACATTATGGGTATTTTGAAATAGCCACATGTTTCTATAAAAGAAAGCAAAGTACGTAAAAATATCGCAACCAAGAATACTGGTTAATTTAATGGCTTTTTTAAATTTTTAATCAAAATGCATTACGTCAATGCATCATGAAACAAATGTTCTCTTAAAAGTAGGTCAGAATTCATTTAACAATTGACATTTTAAATGTCTTAACCTGAGGGCATAATAAAATCTTTTTTAAATATTGAAATTCAAAATGAGATATAAACTGAGAACTTTTCAAATTGTTGAAAATGGATAGTTTTTAACGAAAAGGAGACTTGCACCATTTCCTTAAGCGTTCTTTGCGCTATCCCACGAGAAAGTTTCATAAAACAAATCGAGCCATTTTTGAGAAAATTTTGTTCAGCCTTTTGTAGAGTACACCGAAAAAATCAGATATCCGTTTCAAACCCGCAGAGACTGAAATTTCTTCAGATCAATCGAGAAATACCAACTTTGGAGAAAACCTGAACGTTTAGGCTGTGGCTATGACCACGGACGGACGGACTGATGGTCGGACTGACAGATGGGCTGATGGAAAGACTGATAGACGGACTGGCCGTGACGGACTGACCGGACACAGTTTTTCCGTCTATAGATTTTTCGATATCAATAACCCCAAAAACGTGGATTCTGACTACACAATGTGTTAAATTGATATATCAAATAAATGTGTGAATTTGGGATATATATATATATATATATATATATATATATATATATATATATATATATTGCGACTACCCGTCTGTCGGTTGGGCGCCGTAGACGTGGTAGCCGGCTCGCTCAGTCGATAGAAGGGCTTGCCTAAATTGATGAAGATGGAGGAAGTTGGTGGCCGGTGTAAAATAAGAAACTTTTACTCATGTTAACAAATAGGTGGCTTTTATTTAAAAAAGAATTGCAAGATTTTACCACTCATGTCGGCGAGCATGCTCCCCTTTCCCAATTCCAAAATGTGACATGCACACATAAAATAATAAAATAAATTGACAAGTGAAAATTACTACAGTAAAAAAAGAACAATATTTTCCTCCACGCTGATCCCCTCTTGACAGCCAAGCGCGGCCGGGAATCTTCTCTTCGTCGCCCGGTCAAAGGTAATTAAAAATTGTTCACCAAACTGTTTATGCCTTTCGACCACGGGCGCGCCAAAAGAACGAAAAAAATACCGTCTCAGCGGGGCGGCGAGCACAACAAACCAGAGTTGAACGACCTCGAGCCACCAGCTGGTTGGCAGGGGGTGGCGTGGGACGTCTTGGGGCGCCGCACAAAGGGTCGCGCAGGGCCGAGTCAGGTAGTAGGCGGGGTCGCAGGAGTGTTGACCCAACACACAGCGCCGCTCACTTACTGTCGCTAATGCTCAGATAATGTCTGCTCAGCTGAATGACCTTGTCACTTTCGGTTCACCGCACGGTACTTTAGAGTTCGTAGCAAGTTCGTGAATGATCAAATAGTTCCACGATAATGTTCCAAACACGAGCACAGGTCAGATACTTTTTCTGAATTATTAGAATGTCAATAAAACTTTTCACAATCCGCGGTCTACACATATTTAAGAACCGCGCACAAATTCTTCTCGAAAACTCAACGTTTTCTTATAAGTCCAACTAAACAAAACTTTATCTCTGACGCCGGGCGCCTCCACAATAACGTCTCGTCCCCCTGACCGCCTCTCACGTTCTCTCTGTGACGGCCTCACACCCTCTCTCTGTGGGTGGCCTCACACCTTCTCTCTGTGATGTCGCCTGCACCAAGTCCTTCGAGCCTCCCTTCCCCCACCAAATTCCCTCAGAATGTTCTAGAACATTCTAGAGCTTTGTCCGCGTCCGACGACTATTGGCAAAAGGGTATTGCGTCGTAGAATAATTCCGCCCAATCATCGGAAGTTTTTGGGGCCGAGAAATGAAAGAGAAACCCGCACTCGTTCTCTCTCGCTTCAATTTTCTGTCAAATAGGGGCAGAAATTAATGACTTTGGGGGGTAACGAAAATCTCAAGGGAGGATGGGGAGGGCGAGGAGCGCCGCGGAAAAGTACTGGCGTGCCGCGTGCACGGGAAGACCCCCCAGGCCGCGGGACACTTGGGTGCGACGAATTGTTAGGGGGCGGGTCCAGCGGGTGGCCTCACAGAACCCTGGCGCCGCCGTCGACCCCTCTGTCGCGCAACACGGAGCAATTCTCAGGCTCGCAGCCGTAATGGATTCGGTATCACTACAATATATATGTACAAGATTCATCCAAGTTATTGTTACCAGGATTTAGCAATGGGATTTTTTTGTCTAAAAATTGCCGATTTCCACCGCACGATTACAATATTTTCCTTGAGAATGTAGAGGGTGATAAGAGAAAGTAAAGTAAAATATCCCACAAAAAAAGTAATAAATTCCTTTTCTCGTTGAGTATAAAACGAAATGGTAAAAGTTTACATTGATAGTTCATAATAAAATTAAAATAATTTAAAGTGACTTCGTAATATGTTCATTACTGACATTTTTATGACGCATATATAAATAATACAAGCAATAAGGCGGAAAATTCCTTAATTTCGTGTTTATATAAGTTTATGTTATAACTTAGTACATAATCTTGATAAAATTAAAATGTAATAAGTTGTAGAAAGAATAATATTTGTCGATTTACTGAGTTCACTCTTTACAAAAATGTACTATTCTGAGAGAACGAAACTCCGTTCTGATGAGTTGATATAGAAATCATGCTTTAAAAGACTAAGAATAATAGTGTGATATTATTATTAATAATAATAATAATATAATAATAATAATAATAATAATAATAATAGTAATCAAGAATAAAAATACTGTGTTTGTATAATGTTTGAATATATTACAATACTAGTGTATAAACAACAAAGGCGACATACATTGCTGCCTTTACTTCAGTAACGCAGGCATTTTTTAGCGCCAAAGAATGAGGCAAACCTCAACGAGTAAACAGTGCCGCCAAACGATTTTCCATAAATTTTCGATCCACGCGCCTCCCACCGAGGTTCCTCGGGGCGCGTCACCCCCTTCCCCATTCCACCCCCACGTGCTCGCACCCCACCCTTTCTCCTCAAGCCGGAGGAAAACACGTTGCCCTTACTTGGAAATTAAATTTCACGGCGAAACCACCTTGTCGGGGCGCTAAACTTCGCCATTATCTGACAAACAAGGTTTTCTGCCGCCTGAACACCAAGTTGGTGGCCGCCTGCTAGACTCCCGCCGTCTACGTCCCCCATGCTGCTTTGGATGTTACCTTATTCTTCTTTCGTTCTTCTTCCTCTTTAATATCGTTCCAGTTTGGCTTTTATTCTAATTCTAGTCCCGAAGTTTGACGTTGTAAAACTGTTTTTAAACTGTCAAAAGCCATTATTTGATGGATTCCAAAACAAGTTTATGAAATTTGATGCAGAACGAAGCTGCTGTGTCGTAATTGACTTGCATTTGGTTTAGTCACTTGTTTGTGTTACGTAAGTGATCTACCGGGTTTCAACTAGAAAGTCAGTGTTGAAGTTGTGTTGGCAGTACCTCCACTTTTATACTATTTTTATCTGTGATAATACTTAGACGTTTTTCCATCTCTTTTCTGCATATCTAATTCGGTTTTTGTTAACTTGATGAGTACAAGCTTTCAATTTGTATAAGATAGAAACACATTTCATGGCCTAGAAGGTAAAAACAATTCTTTGTACATTGTTCCTATAAATTATTGAATTACTGGCTACAACACGATAATAAACCGTGTTTCTTTGTGGATATTCCAAGAAAATGAAATGAAAATGCTGGAACATTGTAAAATTTTGACCGTGAGTTTTTGTATTATTATCTTCCCTTTCTATCTGATCGTTGCAGCCGCCTCCTCTTTACGTATTCATTAATAAATGTTTACGTGTTTCAGGGCACGTCAAATGTTTTGTCTCGTTAATGTGGTGAATGTCCCGTTAGTTGGCGGAGTCCCAGGAGTTGGCGGTTATTCCTTGCACGTTTTTTGCGGAGATCCGGTACCGACATACCCGTCGGCTTGCTGGACATTTCCCTTTCTACGTATCTTCCTCCTGACACGACATAGCACCTTGTTTCCGTGATACCGTTCTAGTGGAACTACTTTCTCCGGGAAGTGATAAGGGAAACCCCTTAAATCATTCATTAGTGCAGCCAACCTAAGAATTTGACTTCAAGAAATTAAGTCCCTAAGGGGTAGAAAGAATAATTCTAATTTAAGCTCTTGGTGGATTTATTTGCATCGATGACCTAATTCAAGAAAATACACGTTTCTTAATCGTGTACCGATATTCATGTCAATGGATGAAAAGCATAACAACGTCCCACGATCACATTGACCTAAATATAATTAACAGGGCCTATAGGTATTATGTTCATGTTCTAAAACACGTATTCCCAACCTTTTTCTTTCATCGACCCCTTCCGGAAGGATGGTTTGTTTTGTCGGCCCTCTTACGTTTTTCTCTATAATACACTGCACACAGCATATTATGGACACAAACAATGGCACGTAAATGACATAAAAAGAATTGCACAAAGCATGAAAACAAATATTTGGAGAAATATTAGATTTATGTTTTATTACTTTTTGTTTTATAATAATTTAATTTTACAAATGTACGCACCTTTTCAGAAACAAAACCACAAATTCGTATTTGAGAAAAGTGGAATTCTCAATCATGTGAATGATGCAAAATTCCAAAACAGAAGAAAATTTGTAATTTGTAATTGAATGAAAACGTAATCAATATCAAAAACAAACAATTATCAACTTCATTAATATTTTTGAAAGTAATGGGATCTTGATCTAGGTTGTATTGATGAGTCACCAATGGAATCTTGGCTTTCGATCTCCAAATCATCTTTTCATCAGAATTGATTCTCCTTAAAATGACACCATTCTGGGACCGAAACGGAGTCCTTTTGAAACTTATGTTCTAAAATGTCGATCGCGACTGGGACCAAATTTTTCTTTAATTCTGAATTTAGTTATAAATGTCTGTATTTGTTCTAATTCTGTTACGTTTGCCACCGAGCGAACTGTAATAAATTTATCTGAACAAATAAAGTTTACAATCTATTTATATTAAAATAATTAGTAAATATGATAAGATTGACGTTGACAATGACAAATTATGGTGGGAGAAGGTATCTCAAAGGTATATTTTACCGTCTTGTTTCTAGAACAAAACAAAAAGTGTCAACATAGTTAGTTAGGGTAAGCTATTGGTTAGGAGTGGAAGTGTGTGTGTGTGTGTGTGTGTGTGCATACATATATATATATATATATATATATATATATATATATACACATATACATATTTACAGAGAGAGAGGTTATTAATGCGAGATAGGGATTATTAATGTTTTGTATATATTCAATAATTTATTGTCTAAGAATGGCTTTGAATAGTGGCCTAGAAGTCAATGTATTCTTTTCACTTGTTGCTTCTTCTTGGCTAGTGAGTGAGGTTTCCAGGTAAGACTTTTTTCAGATGTATTCCTAAATACTTCACACTTTCAATCTACAAAATTGGTTTATTATTAATATTTACGATGTTATAATTTGATGTTCAACACCAAACGAATTTTCTGTACACATCCGACACCGCACCGGTGCCATGTACTCGAAATCATGCAGGCACCGCTGCGTGCAGTCGTAACGATTGCAAGCTACTGGCGTTAGTAAACTTTCATACACCGATCGAAAATTTCGCGCAGCTTCGGCGACGTACATCAGCAAGCAAGGACGGCGCCGCGGGCCAGACACGCGGCGGAGGCGGCGACAGCAGCAAGGCAACAGCGTCGCGATTGGTACACTCTCCCGCCCATGCCTCGCATACGCAACAAGCGAGCGCATGCATAACAATCCGCGCGACAGCACGTGAGGTGAAAGGTTATCGCAGTTCGTAACACGGAAGCATATACTGCCTCATCTCCTGCATAGTCGGTGATAGGGATGTTACATCCATGTAGATGTTTCCAAACATCAATGTTTTTACACAAACATCAATGTTTTAAACATCGATATATAACACATCGATAAACTGATGTTTTTAACATCAATATTTTATGCTCGATGTTTTTGTTTTTGATGTTTGCTTGTAAATGAATAATTCTTATAATCCCAATATTGTAAAAGTTAAAATTTAAAATAATAACTGATGGTACCACTGTCAGTGTTCCCACAGGTTAACCTGTCAGTGTTCTGACAGGTTACCCTGATCAGCGTGCTCGCTTTCCATGACACGACCCCGAGTTCAATTTCCGATCGGGGCAGATTTAGTGTGCGTTTTTCTTGCAATGTACCAGTATCTGTTAATGTGTGACCATGAGAAAGTTCACTTCTGAGGTTGAGAAGACCAGAACATGAAGTAGTGATGTCTTTGTGTTAACCACATATGGTCGCAAGGCCGGGACATCGCTGGTAGATCTTGGCCCCTTCAGAGGCTGTTGTGCCAATACACAGACAGACCACAGGAAGTATCCGTTCGAACCAATGAAACTTTTGGCTCTACCTTCATTGAGCAGACTATTTATCGACGGAAATGATACCGATGCCCTGATCTTTCCTATGCCTTTCTTCGTATTTTACACTTGAAGAGGTGCTCAACTCAACCTTGGTATTAATCGCGCAACATTTGTTGACCGATGACCTTGCTTCCCCTCTCTCTGGCACAATAAACAGTAGACGGCAAAAGCTCGCAGAGAGCACTGATGACAACTTTCCAAAACACATCTTCACTGGTGCGAAATAGAAACATTTTTTTCTGTTGAAGACGAGAACTTCTGTCCGTGATTTTTTCCAAAAAATATAAAGAAATGACCGAAGCCGGTGAAGATCCATCATAGGAGCCTCGAAGCCCTGTGTTCAATCTCGCGAACAATTACAAGGAAACTCGCCAGCAGGGTGCAGCCTCAAATTGTCTTTCCCCCGCGCGGCCAACATTCTTCGGCTGCCCCACCTTCAAAGTTTCTCACGGCTCTAGCAGGTTTATACAAAAACATAAGAAATGAAACACAGATGTTCAGGGAACAAAACGATTCTCGTCAAGCCCTCTTTGCCGCAAGCGCCGAAGCGCCGCGCACCCCGTATTGTACTGCAGCCGGGGAAGGGGCGTAGGCCATTTACCCACCGCCGCGCCGGCGCGCCGGACGCGCGGCCCTTAAGCCATTAGCCGTTTACCTACGCCTTCTCAGTCTTCGGCGGCCAGACATATTTACAAACATTCCAAATATCGCTACGTGCCTCCCGCACCAATACTCGCGTTAATATTCGCCGACTACGAGCGCATCTGCTAGGCAGCCGCGCCCGCGCCCGCGCCCGCGCCCCGCCTTTACCGCCCTTCCAACCAGCATCGCGGTTCCCGTGAGAAAATACCAAACCTCGCTAACGAGATGCAGCCATCGCGGGCACAGCCAGTGCCGCCCATAGTCACGTGACACACTTCAAAACATAACAACGAATAGCGAGCATCTCTTGTGGCACACTACGTCTCACTGTACATCATAGGCTAGCTGCAATTGTCACGTGACTCTCCCCCCCTCTGCTTTTGGAAACATACGCTTCAATAAATACGGCAACTTCGCTCCCACGCGCCACTGTTATGTCGAACTATCAGTCAATTTCGCTGCTACTACGCAGGCACTTCAACGTCATTTTCTTCAATGTCATTGCTACTATGTGAAACTGCTATGTCAAACTTCTAAGTCATTTCTACTCTGCTGCTACTACGCAGGCATTTCTAAGTCAAACTACTATACTGCTGCTACAATTACTGCTCTGTTCACTACTATGTGAAACTACGCAGTCACACTTCTACGTCAAAACTCTACTACTGCGCAGTCACTCTTCAGTCAATCTCACTGCTACTATTACGCAGTCACTCTTCAGTCAATCTCACTGCTACTTCTACGCAGTCACTCTACGTCAAACTACTATTACTGCTGCTACAACTACTACTCTACTCGTCGGACAGCCTGCGAACGAGTCAGCTATCCTTGCTCTGCCTATCAAGGCTCCGGCAATCAATCGGCGCGGCCAGCAGGCCGCGATCAACAGTACGGGCCGCTCCAGCACGCGAGTACGCGCCCATGGTGACATTCAGCCTACCAGCCGTAACATCCGCAGCCCATTTCAACGGACGGCACGCACACACTCAGCCGTCTGACCTGGGTTGGTGCTTGCTCTACTCTCATCAAACTGTAAGTGTAAACTTCAAGAAAGAAGAAACCTTAATTACAAACATTCAATGGTCCTCCGGCTTACTACCTAACTACTTGTAAAACTAATCAATATTTCAAGAATTAAATTAATTTATACACAAGTGCATTGCTTTTCATTTGCCCGTAAGAAACAATCCCTTGAAACCTGATCTGATCATGTATGTAGTCGCTTCGCAGTACGGACCTCACACCGCGCTGCATCCACTACACCCTGAGAAAGTTAGAATGCAAATTATTGAGAAAATTGCAAAGACGACTGATTCTCCAGAGATTGGCATTGCTTCATAAAATGTAGTGGCCGATTTCGTAACTAATACTCCCGCTCCACCTACATTTCTTCAATCCATCGGTCAAGAAAAGTTGCGCAAGTAATAGTAGGACTTCCTCCTTTCTTCTCGAACCCCTGCTTCGACGTGGTGAGGACTGACCCTTTCAGTTGACTCTGGGCGCTCAGACTTAGTTTTCTCCATTGTTCTAATATTTTTTAATACTTTGTTTTAGTTAAATCTCAATTATAAATTAAAAACACGGCTGTTGTCAAATATAATTTGTTGCCAAGGAATTTAATTTGATAGATTACTAAACTAGCTTTAAAACACTGATGTTGAAATTCATCGATGGTTTTGGCGAAGGTATTATTAAGTTAGATTTTTAAAATCGATGTTTTTAACGATGTCGCCCTCTCCAGTCGGTGACGTGAAGTGTCTCATTCGTATGTTTCCAGCTCGAAGCTTATTGTATTATTTCCTGTTTTATATACAAAAACAAACTAAATCGGTGTTGATTTTTGAACACATTGAAAATATAATAATTAATAAGCAAAAAATATTTTGAATAACTTATCAACAATTAAAAACCGATTTGGAATTACTTATTTTTCTTCCATATTTCATTAATTTTGCCTTCTTAGAACATTTAAATGATTTAGGTAGACAGAATGATTCAAAAAATTTTATTCCACTACATTACATGTGTACAAAATTATAGTCGATTTTATTAAAATTAAATACATGTGTAATAATTATCTCTCAAATAAAGAAAAAATATGTTCAACATATAGAAATTAGATGGCACTGATTGCTGGCGGTGACCCTCCCGTATGCTTCGATTTACGAAGCCTGTGTTTTGATTTTCTGTTTTACAAGTAATCACCGTCTTTTCGCCCTTATGTTGTTTTGACGTGTAAACAAAGATGAGATTATATCGTACCTTTGCGCCGTAGCATTTTAGGTGCTTATTTGTTCCGGATGAGGCAATGCAATGTCCCTTTTAGACAAATTGTGATAATAAAAATGCAAAGGTTCACGTACATTGTATTTACTAGTGGCATGCATGGTAATAATTCTGATGCATAAAACCAGACAAAATGGTTTTCCAAAAAGTAGAAGGTACACTGCTCAAGAACGACAAATAAAATACTCTCGTGTAACACTGCAATAACTTAAATATTTTAACATAACCAATCTTTGCAAATTCTGCAATAACATAGTAGAGTATATAGAGATTACAACAGTTATTTATATACAAGTAATATAAACAAATTCAGTCCCATAACCTAACTCGTAGATGGCAAGTATTTAATGGCGGACGGCCTTTCCTTGTAGCACTGATATCTCATGACGTCAGTTGTTTCTTAAGCGGTGACGCCGTGACTACGAAAATAAAGTCTTTATGCACAGTGTGCGAATAGGTCGGATAATAAATCGAAAAATTTCATTTTTGGATTTCTTATTTTCAATTTCCAATCTTTTTCAATTAAAATTGAATCTTATTATTTTTGGACTTTCCTCGAGTTTTTGGGAATATACGCAAATTATGGAGATTTCTCGCCTGACATAAGACTGATAGTTTTCTTTCAATTTCTGAGTGGATGCAAAGTTAGTAATAAAGATTATTGATTCATTTATTTTAAAATTTGAAGAAAAAATATTGCAAGAGAAATAATCAACAACTTTTTAACAGTAAAATATAATAGAGACACTATTTGTTATCAATATAAATGTTTACGGTTGTGGGCGCTAAAGGCCGTGCACACAGTATTTTATTCCAAGCCCATTGTGTTATTTTTGAAACATAAGGACCTAATTACCGAATTTCCATCAGCGTGTTCGCTGCTTTTGAAATATTATATTGCATGTCTGAAGGGAAGTGGGTTGCATTGTGCATCGTGATGTTTCATTTATGAAACGTAATTATAGTGACTTACATTTATTTTTCTTTGAAAACTAAAAATACTTTTTTCAACCCATTAAATATAATACAATTTTTTTGCAATACGTAATGACATTTTTCATTGGGGAATTAAAAACTATACTTTTCATATGAATTATATATTTTTTAACAAAAATTATATTGTTGCCTCATAAATTTACTAATTACTGTCTCGATATATTAGTTTGCAGTTTGGAAGAATAAAAGTTATTTTTAATATCTACTTTTTATTAAATAGCTATTAAATATATTCGCTTTGACATTATGGTTCTGAACTGCGTTTGCCTGAAAACTTCATTTCAAATTACATAACAACGTAATTACAGGGTTCCATATTATAGATCACGCAAACGAATACTTCGATTTTTATAACGTGGCGCGTCAAGGCTGGTCTTCAAGATGGAATATATCACGGTATTTCGCATCTTTCTCGCTCGGGCCGCTAGATGTCGCATGACGCACAAACTGGTCACGCACAGCGCACGATCTTTTCTTCCTCTTCCTTGTCTTATGCACACCCATTACTTGAATACACACACACACACACTTATATGCATTACACTGCCTCACATGTGGGGAGAGCGGTTGGATGCTTGGAGCTTGTCCCGGGAAGCGCGATGCCCCACTAAGGAAGATATCGTGAGGGAGACAGTCTTCATAATTCGATGTGTAGATCGGCGCCGAATCTCACTGTCTAAAATGGAAGGAACCCCGCCATCTCTCGGTGTAAATCTAACAATTTTTATTTAAAAATTGTACAATAAACGTCTGATGTGTTATAACCAAATATTGAGTGTATCCATGAAAGTAGTTAATTTTTATAGGAAGGGGGAGATCCCGTTCTTGGAATAGCCACAGTCATGTTGACACCTACTCCAATCAAACATCGCACCTGGTGGGAACATACTTTTTCATCTTCATGGATTTAGGGCTAAGAATGATACTCTACATCTTGTTAACGGGCGGCTAACATTCCCTGTTCCTTTGGGGTAATATTTATTCATTATTTATTCTATTCGGAGACCTACCTTGAATGTGATCATACCAGTTCCTCTTTAATGCTTGAAGTTTGTCCATAAGTTTGAATATATTCACTAGTGGAAAACTTAGACATAGATATTGTTCTATGAGCAGGTTCGTTCACCGAATTGTCTTTTGATGTGTTGTGTTACATGTAATTTTTTTAATTCCTTCTCGCTTCTTTGTAGACATTGAACATCATCAACGGATTATATGGTTCAGACCATCTTAGGTCCCTCCAACATGTCTGACCGGGTGATCCTAGTGTTTCAGTTCCGACGGTGGAAAGATTTTCGTAGCTAGGCGAGTTTAGTCGCTCTAGGGAGAAAAATTGTAACGGTCAGTTGCTTTGATCGGACGTTTGTCTGCGGTTTCTTCGTCTATCACCAGGCGAATGCTGGAGCAATACCCTAACAAATGGCCACGAACCGCGAGCAATCTTTTCTTCCTCTTCCATCTCCTTTCCTGACTCCTCACTTACACGCACTTACATTTACATACACTAAGCTACCTCACATGTCGGGAGTCTAGTCAGAAGTAAAACGCTTTTCCCTACTAGGACGGTGTCCTGCTGGTGGGTATACTGAAATGACGAAAACCCCGCAAGTCGGTGTGTATGTCGCCCCCGTAACTCATCATCCAGAAAGGAAGAACTCTGCCACTTACCGAGACAAAACATGCTCTACACTTTCGGGACTAGTGACCATAGTAGATAACACGCCCGTAAACAATAAATAATCAAACAATCAAACACAGGATGTTTAAAAGTTGTGACTAGAAACGTAACTTCCCGCGGGAAGAGGCGACTTCCACGCTCTCGCCTCATCCCGCGCACACGTGACGGCGCGCGCGGAGGTGGGCGTGGCGGCGGGGGCTGGCGCGGACAGCGAGCTGGCCTCGTGCGTCGTCAGCGCAGCCGCGGCGGCCTCGCACAAACAGGCTCGTTTGCTGACGCGCGCTGCCCCAGCGGCGGGCGCGAGGGTGGGTGATTTGCCCGTCGGTGCAGGATGGAAAGGGCTGGAATTACGAAGGCGGGGGACGGGAAGGGGACGGGAGGCACAACTGATTAGTTTGAGACTAAGGGACATGAGGGTGAGAAAGGATATACATAGAACGGGTTTGTAAAGGATGGTCGGAGTTGGTGGGAATGATTGGAACACAACCGAATTGGCAAGGCTGAATGAATCATTGTAAATTACAAAATGTCCATGCAGAAACGACGGCAGAATGAAACGTGAGGACTGAAAGTAGGGGAATTGAGAAATATAAATGATAGTAGAGAAATATAGGGGACGAGAAAGAAGAACAGAATAGTCAAAAAGGAGCCAGCTAAACACGTGAGCCAAATATTCAATTAATTGAGGTAGTGATAGAGAAAAATAGAAGAAATAACTTAATTGTTCAAAACATGAGAAATAGGACAGAGGGAGTCAACGTTACATGTGGTGGGTCACATTGGAAGCGATGGAATAGACAAATATCGATTTATGTGGAGCTGATCTTTGGAGTGTAATAGATTCGTAATAATCAAACAATTCAAGGGAGAATAAAGAATAACGAAGATAAACGGAGTAATAGCCCGAGATACTCATAGTGGAGCCAGCTGGGCAACAAAAAACTAAATGAAGACGTGGGTTGAGAAGAGACACAGAATTGAAAGAGATGTGATGGAAGACAAAGCAGCAAAGAGGCAGGGAAAGAGTAGTCAGATGGCCGAGGCGGGGAGTCTACAAGAGTGATTCTTAGGGGAAGAGCAAGAGAATTTTGACTACTTAAGAAGAAAGAGGATAGACTGATTCATTGTTTGATTATTGGGTGTATCCAGACGTGTCAACTACTATGGTCATTATTTCTATAAGTGTAGTGCATCTTATATGCCGGAAGGTGACGGTGAAACGGAAGACTCACTGGAAAGTACGATTCAGTGCCGCTCTATATTTCGGCTTGCCGGGTTTCCTCCCTCCTGTTAGCTCCGTTCAGCGGGGCACACCCCTAGCCGGGAAAAGCTTTAATCGTCTGACTGGTCCCGATAAGTGTGTTGGGGTAATGCATTTAACATTGTGGTAGGAGAAAGGAGAGGCAAACATGAGGAAGGAAGGAATGTTCTAGGTGCGTGGTCCGTTTATGAAGGCAATCCCGTTTATTAAGACCTGTCAGGAAAAGGAAGAGCATTGAGGAAAGGAGCAGGGAGATCGATATTATTAGGCCAAAAAAAGGGGTGAAGGAGAAAGCGGTCAATCGATTGATTAGGTTTTCCGGATGTGTCAACTGCTAAGGTCATTACTTCCGTGAGTTTAGTGCAGGTTTTTTTTTCATCGCGGAAGGTGGTGATCTTCTCCCGCTAGATGGCGAGTTTCAATGCCCACCTACAGGTCAGCTTATGTTTTTTTTCTCTGACCAGGTATCTCCCAACAGCGGAGCATCACCCTAGCCGGGGCATTTTGTAAGTTCCCGACCGGTCTCCCGACATGGATGGTAGTGTAGAGCATGTACGTGTGTGTTATGCAAGGGGTGAGAATAAGACAAGAATTCCTTGTACAAACAGTCTCGGTTGCTGACGCGCGCAGTCCCAACGGCCGTAGCGGCGGTCGCGAGGGTGGGTAATTTGCTAGTCGTTGCAGGATGGAAAGGGCGGAATTACGATGGCAGGGGAGGGGAAGGGAGAGGGAAAGATCCGGCTATTAGGGATTCGCTGTCCGGTTTTTAGGGTTCCACTCTAGTATTCGTCTGGTGTTGATCGGAGTAACCACGGAGAACTACCGATAAGAGCAACCAGGTGCTAGAATTCTCCTCTAGACAGCGATTGAATTTCACCCAGGTACCTAGCTACTGTCGAAAATCCTGTCCCCGTCGAGTCTCAATTCCTAGGACCACCCGGTCAGAAGTATAATATCGTCATTATTTGATGCCCAGAACCACCTAGCCCGGTGTGTGTGGCAAAAGTGAAGAGGTGCAGTGGATTCCACTTAAGAGGAACAGAGTGAAGCGAGGTTATGTAAAGAGAAGAAGATACGTACGTGAGATAGTGGGAAGAGGATGAGAGGGAGATGGGAACTGGCAAAGATAGGGTAGAGGAAATACTGAGGGCAGAGAACAACGGAGAGGCAAGGAAAATGCGGAGAAGAGTAGTGTGACGGCGAAGAGCGGCGAAGTTTGAAGGTAAAGCGAAGCAGAAGATGAATCAGAGAGGGGAGAAGGTGAATTACAGAGAAGATCTGATGGGCATAGATTGGTGCAAAAACCCGCAGAGGATATCGATTCAATTCTATGATGCCTTATTTTATGTGGCGGGACTCAGGCCATGAGGCCTGCTCTTCTATCTGACCACGCAAATTTCGCTAAGCTCTTTTTACCATCTAGCGGATAAATGAGCAATGAAACAGACATGTTTGAATTTATCTCAGAGACATGTTTTAGGCTAGATGATTTTAATATGCCTCAAATCTACAACATGAGACAGACGACTTTACTTCCCATCCGAAGGAAGGCGTGCGAAGGATTTTTTGCCCTTTAAATCCACATCTTCGGTCGGTTTTCTACCCGGTACCACGGCCCAAAACGCAGAAGGTTATATCACGGAAGCCTACAGGCATAGAGAACGGGGAGAGGCAGGTACCAAAGACGTGCGAAGCGGGTCAGAGGTACGCAGAATGAAGCAAAGCGTTGCAGGAGGGTTGGCCGTACTACACGAGTGCAATGTGCAAGCTCTGGACGCAGCCACACGGTGTGGGGGGTGGGGAGGCAGCAACTGACTCCTCGCCGCCCCGCCCGCTCGCCAGATTTGATGGCGGGCCGGGTCGGGCCGAGGGTCAACAAGGTAGCGAGCCGGCAAGCACGCGCCGCTGAGTAGATTATTGTCAATTCAAACAACACGGCCAGTCCGCCAGCAACCGCGCCCGCTTCCCCGCCGCCGCCCGAACAGGCCAACGGTCTATTCGAGACGGTGCGCAGTGTTGCCAGATTGGCGCGATTTGACACCAATTTGAAGAGGTTGTATACTGCTTGTAGAGAAGAAAATCGCAAAAGAAAATCTTGGTGGGAACGTGCGGGGATATCCTAAGCTATCGGAACTAATGGTACTACAACATTACTTTCTCGTATTATTTGTAATTGTTACGTAATAATATAAAACTAGTTGAACACCCAAAATTGTCTCCAATCTGTAAAATATTTGTCAGAGCTGGGGTGCAATCCTAGGTACTTTGTTTGCATAGGCGATTGTTTAACACGTTCGACTTACTTCTCTGAAGCCAAAGTACTGGCATAAATGCTTTCACTTTTACATTTGAGAAAGTAATATGTTTTCAACGAAAATTATTTTTGCATAATTTGTATAAGCTGACTATGATACATTCATGAAAATGCTTAAAGAAAATATTTGAACTCATTTTCGAGAAAGTTTCCAAAATATATAACCCCTCCAAAATTAAAATAATAAATTATTAAATTAAATTATTAAATTATAACATATTATTAAATTCAAGTCGCCGCGACATCAGAAAAATTGAAAGGAGAAATCAAATTTGGTGTGTGTTCGATTCAGGCGATAGCATTATTCACAGACGGACTAATGTTGTTGTTTTTCGAAAATTACTACCAGGACTCTCAAAACCCGAATTTTGATTTCACAATGTATTAAAGAAGGTTATTAAAATTAGCGTAAAAAACCCAATTTTTTTGTTTCCAGTATCATTTTCCTGTCGAAGAAGGAACACCTTCTGCAGTAGCATTATATTACTTTCCCTGTGTACTACCTAATAGTGTACGAGAAAGTGCTTCAGCACGTAATGGACTGTTTCCGGAAAAATAGGGATCAAACAATGGGAAAGAAATAAACCGTCTACTTTCCAAAAGTATTATTTTTGTTTCGGAACAAATATTATCCCAATGTTGATCTCCGTCAAAAAGTTACCTCTCATCAAGAGCTGACACAAAAGTCCCGAACTCTTTTAACCCCGGCAAAGAAGTTTGACGGTGCCGTACGCAGGGTGTGAGCTGCCACGCGGCGTCCGAGGGCGGAACGCAGACGGAAGACACGGACGCGGCGGGGGCGGGGCGGGGCGTATGCATCTGGCGCCATCTCGCAGACAGGTGTGCGGCAGGACACAACTCGGCACTCCGGGTCGACGGCGTCACCGCCTCCGCCCATTACCCCGCCCACGCCGACTCGCCAGCTCGCGAGCTACGCAGGCGGGGGCGGGGTGGCGGCGGCGGCGGTGGCGACGTTACCGACGCCGCCGCCGTCGTCGTCGCGGGGGACATTTGTCATCTGCCGTCCCCGCCCCCGCCCCCGCTCCCGCCGCTCGCGACCGGTGCGGAGCGGAGCGAAGTGAAGCGGAGTGGTGAAGCGGGGCGACGCGTTGCGAAGTTCCCCGACGCGCGTGAAGGACGAGGGATGGCCTGGTTCCTGCCGGCAGCTCTCCTCGCATCCGGGCCGAACCGTTTGGGCACTGCTATCACTCACGTATTGTCATCTTCGTGGTGGCTCTCTAATGGTTGATGACCGTGCGTGTAAAGAAGACCTTTCCGTTTGGTGACTCATAAAGGCTTCGACTTATCAAGGGCGTTACTACTAATGTAACAAATAAAACTCTACTAATAAAGCTGAATTCATAATTCTGCTTCATCCCTTTGAGAAAAACTAGTTGATAAATTGACAACAATTTTCATATTTTTTAGGTTTATCCCAGGTGTAGTGCATTGTTTGATTTACATTGATGAAAAAAGTAGCAAATAAATAAAATATTCATCTCTTTAGCGTATATGGAATGTGATCAATTGATGGCTGGTGTCCAGCAGTAGTAGTGCACTTACCATGACCGCTAAATAACCTGTAGCAGAGCATGAGGGAAAGTTTGAATCGGTTCATCGGTACTTAATAATAATAATAATAATAATAATAATAATAATAATAATAATGACAATAATAATAATAATAATAATAATAATAATGACTCCACCTAGGGAGTACACGACCTTGGAGTTGGTGGTGGAGCTTGAGTACCCCCATGAGCCTTAAAGCTATGTCAGTGGTAGCCTAGCTACCGGTAGGGCCTCCCTTGCTGAATAGGTTGAAGGTGAGGGGTCAGACGAAGAAGTACTCCATTTTGAGGAGAGTGGGAAGTAAGTAGAGAGGGAAGGGTCATGAACCTTTGGACTTCCTGTTGTCGGCCCATAGAGGGTACAGGAGAGAAACTGGGTTGGCACACCAGGCCACTGATTAGAGTGGAGGCCCGAACCTTGCATTAGCCAGCGAAGGAGGCTGCCTTCAGCAGTCAGTGAAAATCCCGTAGGGTTTAGTAATGCCGACTGGCGATCGGAGGGACCCCTTGCTGGGCCCTGCGGGGGGATGCCCTGAGGCCACTGTGGGTCGCAGTAACGGATGGCAGGAAACAACCCGAGGGTTAAGTGTGATCTGTGAACTCGAACTTGCGTCCTGCGAATCCTCAATTCAAACCAATGAGCAAAATGGATAGAACAAGCAATGTAATGAATCTTAACGTGCCTTGTTCTACCAATGTCCCATACCTGCTCAGAAACCGAGCTAATGTCACCTTGTCGACATCTGGCCATCCCACGGGTGTTAGTCCCAGGGACCCAGAGCCGGCAGTAGCTCGAAGCCATCGTCAGAGATGGACCCGGGATGAATTAAAGGAGGTGATGTGGTGCTTTTACTATGCAAAAGCCAAAAATGGGGGCTCAGAAATAGAAGTTTTCAAGGTATGGAGAGAGCGGAACCCAGATATGAGACCTACCCTAGACTCAAAGAAGCTTGCCAGTCAACGACGATACATACTCAGCAGTGGAAAATTCACAGCAGAACAACTTGCTGACATTGAGAGAAATGCGGAGTATGTATTTCGCTCGAACAATCCACATGACGAACATGTAGAACTTGAAAATGATGATCCCGTCGAAGGTTCATCGCTTTCCAGTGAAACACACGTCAGTGGTGACAACTCATCTGGCAATGAATTACACGATAAGGACATGATGCGAAATCTCCTTCGGCGCGAGATAGAAAGAGTTAGTCAACTTCCGTTTGAATCTCGCGAACCGTTGAGGAGAATATACGAAAATGCCAAAGCTAAAAGAGTGATAGAAACAGTGAATTCTGTCTTAAATGAGGTGGTGGAGACCCCAGGCAGAGATCTAGATATTACTGAAATCAATCACATCATATATGCAACTGGATATCTAGTATCTCAGATAATTTTGGGGCCAGCCAAGAACACCGACGGCCGACAGCAAAACAGAGTAAACAGCTCTGTACCCCCATGGATGAACAGAATTATGAAACGGATAGCCGACACCCGGCGTGAAATATCACTCTTAGCTGAGGCATCTTCTAAATCAACGCACACCTCTAAAGTTAAACGAAAAATATTCAATGTTCAACAAAAATACCAAATTGAAAATGACACCAGCAGGCTAATGGTAGTTGAAAAGCTAAAGAGAAAATTCAAGCATGGGCTCAACGAATAAGAAGGTACAAACGTAGAATAGATTTCCGTGTACAGAACCGGTTGTTTGAAACAGATGCGAAGAGATTCTATCGCAATCTGACTCAAAAACCGAATGGCAAAGCTGTTACTCCTTCAAAAGATGACGTCGAAGCATTTTGGGCAGGAATCTGGGAAGAGAGCAGATCCTACAACAAAGACGCATCTTGGCTTCAATCTGAAGTTGATGCTGCCGATGAACTTGTAGAAACAGTGGAAGATGTTCACCAATTCTCGGAAGACGACCTCTTCCAAGCAATTAAGAACATGGGAAACTGGAAGTCCCCCGGGATTGATAAGATCCAGATTTATTGGATTAAGAAATTAACAGCAATACATTCTCATCTAGCAAAGGCTGTTAATAAAATTTTTGAAAACCCAAAGGAAATCCCGGAATGGCTCACACGCGGCATTACGTATTTGCTACCCAAAGCGGGAGACAGCTCTTTGGCGAAGAACTACAGGCCAATTACTTGTCTGCCAGTACTGTACAAAGTTATAACTTCAGCCATAGCTGACAAAATGTATAGACATCTAGATAAGAATCATCTAATGCCAGCTGAACAAAAAGGATGTCGTAAAGGCTCTTATGGCTGTAAGGAAATCTTGCTCCTGAATAAAGTCATCTTGAATGATGTAAAGAAACGCAAACGTAATTTGAGCATGGCTTGGATTGACTACCAAAAGGCCTTTGATAGTGTACCACACGATTGGATTTTGAAGACCCTGGAGATCTATCGATTTCATCCTAGACTTACTGAATTTTGCAAGGCTAGTATGAAGTCGTGGAGTACCAGGTTACTAATACCCAGCGGAAAGGAAGCAGTAGAAACCAGAAGTATTCAGATTAACAGGGGTATTTTTCAAGGAGATTCACTATCCCCTCTGCTGTTTTGCATTAGTTTGATCCCACTATCGAGGCAGTTGTCGCAAGCTGACTTTGGTTATAAGCTCCATGGTGATGAAAGGCCAGTATCACATTTGTTTTACATGGATGATCTGAAAGTGTTTGCTAAGAATGAAGCGATTCCCTCCCAAATGCTGTCTGTCGTGAATGACTTTAGCAATGACATCTGCATGAAGTTTGGTCTTGACAAGTGTGCAAAAATCAATTTAAAAAGAGGGAAACTCACAACGTCTGAGAACATTGAAATTGATACGCACACTGTGATTCAAGATCTTGAACCAGGTAAAACTTACAAATATCTGGGCATTGAAGAATGTGAAACCATCTCGAACGACAGAATGAAAGAGAGAATTCGTAGGGAGTATTATAGGAGAGTGAGACTGGTCCTGCAGTCCGCACTGAATTCCAGGAATAAAATATCTGCAATAGGTAGTTTGGCGGTACCTGTAGCCGAATACAGTTTTGGACTAGTGGACTGGACTGAGCAAGAAATTCGCACCATGGATCGAAAAACCAGAAAACTGCTAACAATGCATCATGTTGCCCACCCTCGAGCTGATATACATAGACTTTATGTGTCACGTAAGGAAGGAGGAAGAGGCCTCAGACAAATTGAGGCCTCCTGGCACAACGCAATAGTCGGGTTGGGGAAGTATGTAGTCAGCCATCAAGATGACCCTCTAATGAGGCAGGTCATGAAATCTGACCGAAGAATGGGAAACAGAGGCATTGTTAGTGTAGCAAGAAGCATTGCGAAGAAAACTAGGCAAGACACGTCGAGTAACACAGACACTGAACTTCTGATGCTGCTAAACATGAAGTGTGAGACACAAAAAATGTTGAAGAAAACGTGGAGAGACAAACCACTCCACGGACAATACCTAAAAAGAATGGACAAGGTGCAGATCAATAAAGATCAATCATTTATGTGGCTTAAAAGGGGAAGGATGAAGCCAGAATCGGAAGCACTTGTAATAGCTGCCCAAGATCAGGCCTTGAGAACACGACATTATGATAAAGCGGTTCTCAAAATTTCCCAAGATGATAAATGCCGCATTTGCCAGGAGCAAGTAGAAACCATTGATCATATTGTCTCAGCTTGTCCAATCCTAGCAAAGACAGAATACCTGAAAAGACATGACAGGGTGTGTAGCTACCTCCACTGGCAGATCTGTACCGCCCTCGAAGTTCCAAACACATGCCTCAAGTGGTACGAACACTCACCAAAACCGGTGACGTCTGTTGGATTCTGTACGATATTGTACGACCAACAAATTCAAACTGATCGCACGATAGCGGCAAACAAACCGGATATAGTTATCCGAGATTTGGCGAAAAATCGTGTTTACTTGTCGATGTTGCTGTACCTTGCGATCAAAACGTCGTTACCAAGGAGGCAGAGAAACGTCTTAAATACAAGAGTTTGGAAATCGAGATCAGCCGAATGTGGGGCGTAAAAGCACAGGTCGTCCCGATAGTTATCGGAGCTCTGGGATTTGTTCCGCAAAATTTGAGTAAGAACTTGTCTAAACTCCCAGGTAATTCAAAAGACTGGGAAGTGCAAGAAATTGCTTTATTTGGAACAGCCCACATTTTGCGTAAAGTATTGTAGAGGCACTGATAGTGACCGGATCTGCTCCTTAGGTAGCTGGTTGCAACCTGGAGTAGATCTTATATTCAGCCGACTCAAAACATCTTTAGTCGTGATGTAATGGGAAAATAATAATGACAATAGTAATAATAATTTATTCCCATCTTGTTTACGTTGATAATTTCCATTGCATTTTCTAGGAATTACTAACCATTGATAAACAGTTGTGATTGTTAGCAATACTAATACATTCCGCACCAATATATGCGATGACCCTCTCCTCCGATTATCTATTTAATTTATTATCTCCGAACGGTATCAGTCAAATTCAAATACTTCAGAAAAGTTGTTTAGTGCATTTTAAGTGAGACATTTTGTCATTTTATATCGTGTCCTGAAAATCATTTAATTAACTTCATTTGTTTTAGTCATTTAATTTAGTTATTGTAACGTTGTTTTCCATTTGCATTATCTTTTAAATGAAAATAAAATTATGGTGAAAGCATTGCTAAATACAAAATGTGATCTACCTAGTTACAACTCATAAAACTACATTATCTAATAATTTTGCTAAAGTGTTCAAGTAATTAGAATTTTTCTTTTGAATTGAAACTGAAGTTTTTTAGAGAAGATACGCTTACACAAAATCATGAGAACTGGGTATATTTTCACTA
>JAHLJT010008756.1:79192957-79206508 GCA_031308135.1 Acheta domesticus
CGAATTTAATTTCCCAATGTTATAAAATTACAGAAAAAAGTGAATTTTGTAGAAATTATTGATCCACGATAACAAGAGAAGCATTAGACAATATATTACTGTATAGCCAAAGGAATAGTTTTATTAAAATATGAACAGATTCATCAATAAAATAATATCATAAAACGCCACGTTACTCGGTATATAACATTGCTCTGTCTCTCTCTTTCTCTCTCACTCTTAGGGTATTCTGAACAGAATCACTATTTTCTATTGGATGTGCTTCTTCCTAACTTCGTACATTCAATTTGTTCAAAACAAAAGTATCCGGTACACGGTGTTAAAAATATTTTTGCTCCTACTGATGAAGCCCCGTAAACCTGGCTTTTGTAAAATATTTTGGTTGTTAAGGATTCTTCATGCTACAAGAAGTTTGTTCTGAATTTTGCTGATAGTTGAATTGTATAAGAAACTAACGAAATACAAGTAATTTAATTTATATCCAAGAACCTCCCTTGGACTTACGAGAAAAATGATGCGCAAATCATAATTTATAATTTTAACTTCAACCAACTAATAAAATGATCTTCAAATGTGAAGTATCAAAGTTTTCAAAAGGTATGATAAGGGGATACGTCTCGGAATAACCTCAGGTTTGTTATTTTATTACATATAGTTGTAATTTATATGTTGAAATGGATAAGTCTAATATTGAAGAATATTTTATTCCGTATTTAAGAATTCTTGAAAATGTTTCGTTCAAAAATATGAAAGGAAACAAGGAGAAATAAATTATTTAAAAAACATTAACGCGAAATAACGTTTCATGTGTAGTGATTCACTGAGGCTTGTCGCCCTAGGTCCCTGCAAAGTCTGAATTCTTCACAAGATCTCGACTGCATTTCCGCGTCTGGCAGCGCCGCCTCATCCCCTTCCCTTTCCCTCCCCCCTCTCCCCTCTTCCCCTCCCGGTCGTGGTCGTCGACGCTGCAAAAAGGCGGAGCAGCCGACGCCGGCGTCGCGACGTCTGCACGATCGTCTATCACGGCGAAGCCTCGAACTCACAACCTCGCAGAGCTCCACATGGCCCTGCTAACAGGCGAGTTTCGTTTTTCTCGCACTTCGCTAACACACTGCGCTCGGAACAGTGGAGTGATCGCAGAACAATGGGAATTGGAGAACTGACATTTGTAGATAATATTTCATGCCATATATTTTTGGAGGAATTTGTATCAATAGACGGCTTAAGGGTTCGTTGAATACAAGTTGTAATGTGGGTATTTTTTTTGTATTGGGTTTACATAAATTTCGGGAAGGGTACTAATCTAATCTAATTTATTATCGTAGCGTATCTTACAATCTAAACACAAGCTTGTTGCTATTATCGTCAGTCTGAGTCTGGAACAAAGAGGGGGAAGACACGTATACGAGTAATAGTACATTATGAAACGATGATGTAAGGATGGGTATTAATACACGAGTGTGGTAACAAAGTACGAGCGAGGAACGAGCGAATACCGTAAACTTCACACGAGTTATTAATACCCATTACATCGAGTTTCATACTATACTTTTCTACAACTTATGGTAACCTTTATAAGTTAAACTTTTACATCGAATAGTTTCGTGACAGTTGACATGCACGATTCTGTCAATGCCACCTAGCGGACAGCTCCATACCCACCGCAGGTGGCTTTGTTTCACCAGACAGCCAGCCAGGGAGTTCAGAACTTGCTGCGATAAGTTCGTCACCATCTCTGCTTTTACACTTATTTCTGGAGATCTCAAGATCACCGTTGATTCACCAGACATTTTCAATTAGACATTTTTTAACGACAACCACATGGGAGCAACAAATAACCTAAAATGACTTTCGTTCAGATCTTAATCTTAGTCAAATGTTCTCTTCAATAACTACCACTGCGCTAGTCAAATAGGATCAAAGTGCAATAACAATTCAATTTATTTTAAATAATATTTCACGTTAAAAACTACTAATAATAAAATAAACTAAAATTAAGAAAGAGAATATAATATTAAATACAATTTTCATGGACACAATTGAACGAAATATTTACTATAAAGATTCTCAATGATTAATAAAGAGTCAATACTTGGTTTGTAAGTTTCTCTGTGATTGGTCAAGAACATGTATCATAATGACAAATGTATCGAAATGGGTATCATTATGCAACTGGTTGCAGATATTCTCGTTGCAACCAGTCTCGGTCTGAAATTAATAAAATCTCTAGGGCATTTAATCACTATTATTACGCTATACAATATATATATATATATATATACATATATATATATATATATATATATATACGAAGTAATACTCCGGGAGATGTGGCTCAGGGCATAAACTGATGTCACTGTCACTGACCGGAAGGTCCTAGGTTCGGGTCCCGACAAGGGGAGGATATTCGACACTAGCTTGTCAGCTAGATCGAATTCAGTCGCTGTCTAGAGGAAAATTCTAGCGGCCGGCTGCTCCGATCGGTAGTTTTCTGTGGTTTCTCTGATCAACACTAAGCGAATACCGGAGCAGTACCCTAACAAATGAACCACGGACCGCGCGCGATCTTTCCTACCTCTATCTTGTCCGATCCTCTCTTCTTATACTTACACTAAAATGCACTACACTACCACACATGACAGGAGACCGGTCGGGAGCTTAGAACTTGTCCCGGCTGAGGCGGTGCCCCACTGGTGGAAGACACCAGGTTGTGGAAAACCCCGCTAGTTGACGTTAGGTCGGCGCCGAATCTCGCCATCCGGCGGGGAAAAGATCACCGCCACCTCCCGCAGAAAAACGTACACTACACTTGTGGCATTCATGACCTCAGTAGTTAATCGACCGGAATCACTATCAATTAATGAATCAAACGAAGGAACATACGCTTCAAGGGGCAGTGGAACGTAATCGTTATTCTAAGTCTCTCCCACTTCTATTACCAAAATTGTTACTCAAATAAAATGGTTTAGTTATAAAGAAATTAATATTATCAGCCAAACAATGTGACGCAAAACTGACACAAATTGGATCATAAAAATATTCTCTGTAACTGCCCAATTTACAACTGTCTCAGAGAGAAACATAAAACAATGAAAAATTATTTCCCTATTGTTTCATTGAAATGAACTCGGAAAGAAATAAATTTCTGACCATTTGTATTTCTTATATTCTGAAACTACGGGAAAGTATACTAAATGAATATTAAGCTGAATTCTACGAGCACTCTGTTAATATGTTAAGAGTGCTGTAGTTTATAATGTTTGAATTATAATTACTACGCTTAAAATATCTGTAATCCGGCAAGCTTAATGTACTACATTTATCAGAACGTTTTGTATACCCTTGTAGGTCTTGTTTATTTAAACAGTTTTTGCATTATATGTTATATATTGCATAATATGCCTTAACAAAAAGTGTTTTTTAAATGAACACATTCGAGATGCATCTGTAAGCTGCACACTGAAATTTGTAAGAGGTGAGTCCTTTAAACAAATAAAATTGAATGGAATTGTATTAAATTGAAAATTCTCTTTATTTTCTCTAAAGTTTTCTAAACTCTGATATTGTCTAAATTTTTCTTTAAAGTAATATATTTTTAATAATCATAGAAGAATTATTATCCCAACTTCTTGTTCCCTTTTAGTAAATGTCAATTCAATTGTAGAAGTAAGACGGATTATACTAATCGTAGAATTCTATATTTGAAATGTACCTCCACCATTGTTTCAGGCTAATACCGAAAAGCTACAATCACATATACACTCACCGCTTGAAGATTAGAGGTCACAGCTTTGTATACACTTAATTTTAACGGCGATAATTCAGGTTGTTCAAAAGAGTGCAAAAAGCTAAACCTAAAGCACAATGCTGATTTACTCATAAGTCCCAGAACTGAGTATCAAATAAATACACGTTAATTTCCGACAATATTATTTGTTGCGTTAAATATGAATATTATATTGAAAATATTATTTGTTGATGTTAATGACACACAAAAATGTATTAATAAAGATGTAGGTTTAAAATGATGCAATATTACGATTATATCTATAGCAATAAGATTGTCAAATTTTCAGATCTTCTATATACCATCCTATAAATTTAAAGCCAGTTCCTTTTATTGAACTAACTGGCGATACCTTTTTTCTCCATTTTTCAATTTGAAAAAGTAACAGAATTCTAATATATTTTATCTTATAGTTTTGGCACTAGGTTTTACAACTTCACAGCACATACTCGATTTCAGAGATGTTCCGCTTCAAATCTCCTTCTTGCAGGCGGGTCCTTTGTAAGTACTACACGTTTTTTGTGTGCATGTCTTGGAGAGCTTTCTCTAATCTTTTTCCTGCAATTCCTTGACAGATTCACGTTCATCTCTTCTTCAAATACACAGCATCCATTTTGAATCTTGCTTTTGCCATTCAGTTTTCTCTCTCCGTAATTCCTCGTTTTGCTCTGAGAATTAGCACATTCCTCTTTCTTACCATCGTTTCAAAGTGGAAATTCCCCATTTGCGAGAATTCTTTTAACCGTCTTGGTCATTAACCCACCAAGACCAGTTTCCGTCTTTTACGGGTCGTTATTCCCCTTATTCCCTACCTTGGAAATACTTAATGACACGCTATAAATAAAAAAGTATTTTTCTTAAGTACAACTAATTTGCGATTGCGCTATTAAGTAGAAAGAGTAAAATTAAAAGGTCTATTTTCGAAATTAACTATCACGAGTATATGTCTCACGATTGTAGTAAACTTTATGTTATAGTTTCATCCATGTGAAGAGCATCAGATGTACTGAAAATATGTATAACGTTATTTATACTATTATTTTATTATACGTTATTTATTGCGTTATATATATTATATTTTAATAAATTGTGCATGCACACGATTATTACATGCCCTTTGAACTCTCTTTCACCTAGATAATCAGTTTTGTAAAAGGAGTTATTACAACACAAGTGTATTAACATCCATAGAGGATCTCGGATTCAGTATAATCAGTTCCATAATAATGAGAACAGTAATAATAATAATAATAATAATAATAATAATAATAATAATAATAACAACAACAACTCCATCTAGGGAGTACACGACCTTGCAGTTGGTGGTGGAGCTTGAGTACCCCCATGAGCCTGAGAGCTATGTCAGTGGTAGCCTAGCTACTGGTAGGGCCTCCCTTGCTGAATAGGTTGAAGGTGAGGGGTCCGACGAAGAAGTGCTCCATTTTGAGGAGAGTGGGAAGTAAGTAGAGAGGGAAGGGTCATGAACCTTTGGACTTCCTGCTATCGGCCCATGGAGGGTACAGGAGAGAAACTGGGTTGGTACACCAGGCCACTGATTAGAGTGGAGGCCCGAACCTTGCATTAGCCTGCGAAGGAGGCTGTCTTCAGCAGTCAGTGAAAATCCCGTGGGGTTTAGTAATGCCGACTGGCGATCGGAGGGACCCCTTGCTAGGCCCTGCGGGGGGATGCCCCGAGGCCGCTATGGTTCGCAGTAACGGATGGCAGGAAACAACCCGAGGGTTAAGTGTGATGTGTGAACTCGAATTTTCTACCTGCGAATTTTCACTTGAAACCAATGAGCAAAATGGATAGAACAAGCAATGTAATGAACCTTAACGTGCCTTGTTCTACCAATGTCCCATACCTGCTCAGAAACCGAGCTAAAGTTACCTTGTCGACGTCTGGCCATCCCACGGATGTTAGTCCCAGGGACCCAGAGTCGGCAGTTGGTCGAAGCCATCGTCAAAGATGGACACAGGATGAATTAAAGGAGGTGATGTGGTGCTTTTACTATGCAAAAGCGAAAAATGGGGGCTCAGAAATAGAAGTTTTTAAGATATGGAGGGAGCAGAACCCAGATATGAGACCTACCCTAGACTCAAAGAAGCTTGCCAGTCAACGATGATACATACTCAGCAGTGGAAAATTCACAGCAGAACAACTTGCAGACATCCAGAGAAACGCGGAGTACGTTCTTCGATCAAACTATCCACATGACGAACATTTAGAACCATCTAATATCCCAGAAGACGATGGTCCCCTTGAAGATTCATCTCTTCCAAATGAAACATCCGTCACTGGTGAAAATTCATCTGGCCATGAGTCACACGATAAGGACATGATGCGGGACCTCCTCCGACGCGAGATAGAACTAGTTCGTCTACTTGCATTCGAATCTCGTGCACCATTGAGGAGAATTTACGAAAATGCTAAAGTTAAGAGAGTGATAGAAACAGCGAATTCTGTCTTAAATGAGGTTGTACAGACCTCAAGTAGAGATCTAGATATTACTGAAATCAATCACATCGTGTATGCAACTGGATATCTAGTATCTCAGATAATCTTGGGGCCAGCCAAGAACACCGATGGCCGACAGCCAGACAGAATAAAAAGCTCCGTACCTCCATGGATGAAAAGAATTATGAAACGGATAGCCGACACACGGCGTGAAATATCACTCCTAGCCGAGGCATTTTCTAAGTCAAACCACACGTATAAAGTTCAACAAAAAATACTCCATGTTGAACAAAAATAACTAATTGACAATGACACAACAAGGCTAATGGTAGCTGAAAAGCTAAAAGAGAAAATCCAAGCATGGGCTCAACGAATAAGACGGTACAAACGTAGAGAAGATTTCCGTGTACAGAACCGGTTGTTTGAAACGGACGCGAAGAGATTCTATCGCAGTCTGACTGAAAAACCGAATGGCAATGCTGCCCCTCCTTCCAAAGATGACGCCGAAACATTTGGTCAGGAATCTGGGAGGAAACCAGATCCTACAACAAAGATGCATCGTGGCTCCAATCTGAAGTTAATGCTGCCAACGGACTCGTGGAAATAGTGGAACATGTTGAAGGATTAGGCTGTTGTCCTAAATTTTGTATAATAATTTGGCTTAATCGAAATTTTCTGTAAAATGTCCAGATAAAGAATTCATGTGAACGAAAATCAGAATATTCTTCAAGAGCTGTCTGATCGGAGGAAGATCATGAATTGGATAATGACGGTGACAGCAAACGAATGTTGAAAATATAGACGAGCATCAGAACTATACTGGATCGGAACAAGAACTTTTGATATTAAATACGAACGTTTATCAACGGATATGTTTTTTGGTAGTAAATATCATTCTTAGATATTATAATGCGACATAAAATACCATTGTTCTACAATTTCTTTAATTTTTTCAAGAGTCATTGAATGTCGTAAAATTACTACACGCGCCTACTGGTGTGAACATTTTACGCGCGCCCGCTGGAAGGTTAAGTTTGCTATTTATTTGATACAATTAATATTTGCACAAAACTGAGCATTTTGTGACAGAGGAAAGAGGGGCCATGTGCAAGAACGACACAACATTTGCATGGGGATGGTGCAAAGCAATGACGAGTGAAATTGAAGGTTCTTTTCCAAAAAGGAAGAAAATCGAGATTTGAAAAGAAACTGTATTAGCGGAACAATATTCGGCACTATAAAATTAACTGTATGTACTCGTATGGTCTACTAAATACGAATTTCAATGGAGGAACACAATATATTTAATAAATTTCTCAATGGTAATGCTATGAATATTTCATCATTCGTGTTTGGAACTTATCATGCTGCGCTGTTGACGTTTTTTCGATGAGAAAACCTAAAAAACGTGAAAAATCTTTTTCAGTGCAAACAAAAGTTGATCAATAAATGTTGGAAGTTAATAATTCTTGCAGAGAAAAATGTTAGCTAAATAAATTCACTTATTTTTATTATTCGTATATCTCTGTACAGCTTTAATTATTGCTATTAAAAGAGGAGCGGAGTGCATTGCTGTGTACTTCCACAAAATCGATCTTAATACGAAATACTCGTAATTAAAGTTCAATAATTTTTCATCCTGAATTTGTTCTTTAAACAAATACAGGGTTGCTCATATCATGGTCAAAACTTGGATTCCTTTATTTCGCCTGAAATATTTCTGAGTGTAATTGCTTCCAAAAACGGTGACACGGTGGTGACATTTATATACAAAATCATCTTAGTTCCTATTTACATTATGTTTGCAAATGATAAATTGCTGGGCTTTTTCAAGTACCTATGTAATGTAATTGTAAATAAGTTGAGTGCAGTGTAAATAGTTGTGATCAGTTACATTGGAACTAATTGTACTAACAGTGGAAGTAATATTAGTTGCACATACAAATTTCAATATCGATAATTATTAATACGTCAAAAATATAACGTAATATTAAAAATAGTAGGAATGATCAAGCCCAGAGTTCTAAATACGTATTAAAGAGAATATTTAATATTGTCTAAAAAGAGATTTTGCAAGTATGTATAATAACTGTATGAAATTTGTAGAAAATAGTTTTCGTAGTGTCTATGGTTACATATAAAAGTTAAAAATAGTCTGAAGAGATAGAAAAGGTAAATAAATAACGTTCTTTCATTTCAGGGCCGTATTTCTACTCTTCCTTCACGTTGTTGAAGATACAATGATAATCAGACTATACAATTACAACGTCTAGTTCACAATGAAAATGCATAGTATTAGAGCACATTTTCTGTTGGTAATGGCCTTTTATGAAATTAGTATATCGGAAAAGAATGTATAATTTATACAATTTATCGCCTGTCTCAAATTTAATATTGAAACAAACCTACTCCATCTTTATAACTGCACTTTTAATTTTCTTTTGAAAGAATAAGAGTAAAGATGAAATTAGGAGTCATTTGTTAGAAAATTTTGAAAATGACCTTTTTGGCTTGATGTAAACTTCCTCCAAATTTTAAAGAATGTTTTTCAAAATTGCCAAGCTTCGAGTCGAGCCAGATCGACCAGGGAATATTCATTTTCGAAAAAAATCCTAGTGCGCTAGGGCACTAGTGTTCACATACTGTGACCATCCGTTTTCCCTCCGAAAGCTCAGGAAAACGTGGCACATTTATCGCCCGCACGAAGAGCATCAGTACTCATAGCGCGCGCCGCACGACAGAAGAGAGCTACTGATTATTTCTCATAGTTATCACAAGAGTTCACTAGAATCGCTTGGCTAGGGTAACAGCGAGACATACAGCACATCCCGTTTCTTTTCGAAGCGTGTCGGCAAGCAGCGAGGTTGAATAGACGTAGCGTGTCAACGTGGACGCCATGAATCTAGACGAAGAAAAGGCATCACAGCTCTTCAAAGACAAAAGGAAGAGGTAATTAATTCTTTGAATTAGTGCGAAGAGAATTAATATTTAAAGATAAATTAACAAGATATTTTAAGAACAGCGGGAGGAGCCCTGTTACTTATAATTGATTAGAATCTAACACGTGGGTTTTATATCTTTCTTTTCAGCTTTTTCTTTTTTGTTCTTTATTCTCCTTATACGCTCTGCGCATATCATATTGAATTGAATTCTACTGGATATAATTGGAAAATACTAGCGGAATATGGTTAAAACATTTACGTTGGCAAAAGACGAATATTTAACCACATCGTTGGCCCACAGAGAGTGCTACTGCAAGGGAGCTTTGGTAACGGTACTCGACCAGCGGAGCGAGCAGTGAAGGGAAACACCCAGCATCAAGGTCACCGAAGTCGCCACTGCTCGAGTTTCAGAAGACGGCGAACGAAACCCCGTATTGAAAAGGATTTCAAAGTAAGAAAGTTCCTTTTACAAACGTTCTAGTGCCCAGAAATCGTTTAATAAAGCAGATACAGTAATTCTGAGTAAACTGAGAAAAAGATTTAATGTTCAGCTAGTTAGAGAAGAGAGTAATTTTTTTATAACTGACAGAATCAATCTTTCTTTATCCTCGTTCTTTCTAAAAATAGAAAAGTAAACACTTAATTTTTGTGTTACATGAAAGAGAATATAAATGGTACTAAAGAATGTGTGAAGGCCTAGTAAAATTTTAATTTGATGAAAAAGACTGTAAATTAGTAAAGTAGCAAAGAGAAGGGTGTATAGAGATAAGGATTTTCTTTCGTATTCTATTTTCAGCAATTGACAGCATATTTTGTAATTTTCTATGTATTTATGAGTGTCAAGTGTATGAGATTTCTATGCCATAAAATTTTTCATCTCAAGATTGTAGTAAGGTTATCAAGAAATCTGTGTTTTAATCTGAATGATTCGCGAGACCGTGGTGTAGAGAACCCACGTCCTTGATCCCACCAATTTCAATTTTTTTTATGTGGCCCACCGTCATCCCGACTGAGCTACCAAACATCCTAGGGAGATTATTAAAAATCCTTCTCCCTTATCACGAAGGCGGTGGTGGTCGCAATACAGACGGACTGACGGACGGACAGACGTTAAAAAAACACTTTTTTGATATCAGGAATTCCCAAAACGTTTTTTTCCGTTGAAAACTCGATAAGGATTTTCCGCAACATTACATAAATTTCACTATACCAAGTATATTATTTCGTATATTTGAACGTATCCGAGAGAGTAAAATGTGCCACGACGGCCGCACCTAGAGGTTACCCAGTCTCAGAAAATTTCAAAGACATCTTGCTATTGAAATGTAATGTCACCCTGAGAAATGTTGAAAAGTGAGAAAAAGCGGGAAGGCTAGGACACAACCACCTAAGCCATGGTTTCTGGAAATCTCGTAAAAGGTAAAGTGATAACTGGATAACTGGTACTGTTTTCCTTACTGACCATTTCACTACTCGATCACTGGTTTTCGCAAGGTTTCCCTATCTCTTCCAAATATACACTGGGGCAGCACTCTCTTTGTGGCGGTGATGGCGTAACGGTTAGCGTATCGGTTAGCGTATCGTATATACCCAAGTTGGCGGGTTTAAACTGAAGCCCTGGATTTTTAAGGACGAAAAAATCTTTCGATCACCTTCCTTTGGAGGGGAAGTAAAGCCAGCTGTCCCATGTTAGTAGATTTACTGAATGTAAAAGATCCTCAAGCCTAAATGAAGCCTCTGAGCAAAACACAAATCGCCTGTTTCGATGCCCAAGTAATACCTTCTTTCTCCGCTAGATGGTGAAAGGAGCGTAGCGGAATTTGCGTGGTTAGACGGAAGAGCAGACATCATGGCCTGAGCCTCGCCACATAAAAGAAGCCATCAATTCAATTCAGTTCAATTCAATTCATTCTCTAGAACGCGACACAGCGTGTCTCATTCCTTCTCGTTCCTTTTGCGTTTCAACGCGGGGGACCAGTTATCAAAGCAGTGGAAGCGCCTGAACTCTACTATCAATTAATATTACTCGCCTCTGGATACTCATACTCTGGAACAATGTTGAAATAAAGGGTCATATTCTTCATGCCGCCAGTCTCGAATTTTGGTTAGCCTTTTCATGTCATTTCCCCTTCATTTGCAATAATTCCTGTCACCCATGATGCTGGTTGAAACACTACAGCAAAACGAATCATAGGTAGCTAACGATTTCAAGATAAATTTAGGCAAGCGAACAATCTCGAAACTTCTGCTGTACCTATCAAACCTTCCTCGTCCCTTGTATCTCGGGAATTATGGTTTTATTGCAATTATTACCGCCATTGCACCAACCAATGAAAGTTGACTGACGTGTGGAATCGCATGACCCAGAATGTAGAAACCAAACACCTGCATCCTTTATTGATGACTTAAATAACAAAGTACATTTCTGAATTGAATTTCTCAGTTCCTCATTGCTCGTCCTGAGTCAATGTTGGAATAAAGTTGAACAATTACAATTGTTTTACTTCCAACCTTCTCCAGTCTCTGTATCGTCACTTTGCATTCCCGTATTTTGCTCTCATATCTTCATTAACTTTTGATTTCGCACTTAATGACAGAAGCGACAAGAGTTTCCCATTTGCTCTAATCGATTTGCAACCTGACATAATTAGAGAATCAACAAGCGGATCAGTTCCCTTCACAGCACAATGCTCAAGGAAAATTCATTTTGACTTCTATCCTCTACTGCAGTGCTGTTCAACATTTTTATTTTCTCGGTTGAGTGACAGATTATTTCTAGCGCGTCAACTGTTCAGGTTTTCAGTGTAAGATGCAGTGCGTGATTTTATCATGCGAGGTGGCAATTTCTTACCTTGTTGGATGGCGAGATTCGGCCCCGATCTATAAGTTTCCTTGCGGGATTTTTTCCATCCACGTATCGCTGCCAGTGGGGAACCACCTCAGCCGGGCGAAGCTTAAAGCTCCCGTCTAGTCTCGCGACATGAGTGTTTGCACAGTGCGTGTAAGTGGAAGTGCGTGTTAGTAAGTGGTGAAGATAGAACAAGGAAGGGGAAGAAAAAGTCATGCGCGGTCCGTGGCCCTTCGGTTAATAAGTTGCTCAGGCATTCGCCTGGCGTGGATCAAAGACATCACGGAGAACTATCGATAAATGTAATAGGAGGCTAGAATTCTCCTCCAGACAGGGGCTGAATTCGATCTAGCTATCTAGCTAGTGTTGAAAATCTTGCCACCACCAGGATTCGAACCCTCTGTCCTTCCCGTGTATTGTTTTAGAATGCTGTCGTGACAAATTTTTGACTCTAAAACTGGAGAAAATAAAGACGAACATTGAAATTATTTCGTAGTCCAACCTGTAGAATAGAAATCTTAGCGTATCGAGCTGTTGTACTCAGGTTTGCGGATTCAAAGCCATGAATTTAAAGGGTGAAAAAATTCTTCGTACGCCTTCCTTTAGAAAGGAAGTAAAACTGGCTATCCCATGTTGTAGATTTACTCCACGTAATTCTCGTACCTAAAAGAATCCTCTCAGCTAAATAAAATAATCCCTGTTTCGCCACCCGAGTGATACCTTCTTCTCCGTTAGTTGGTGAAAGGAGAGTAGCAAACTTTGCGTGGTCAGACGGAAGAGGAGTACTTGAGGCCTGAGTCTCGTAAGTCCATCATTGAATTAAATTGAACGTAAAGAACAATAAAGCAAGAACCTTCACGGAAACATCAAAATCTCTTAAATAATCCAAAATCTGTTAAAGGCACTTCTATTAAATTTTAAAAAGTTGAAATACTTATTTTCTGAAATAGAAAGATTTCAAATATCAATATTCAAATACTTGTGTAATAAAACTGTACAACATTAAATTCATATTAAAATGAACAAAGAGTCTGTAGAATATCTAGTGAACCAAAAATATTTCCGACCAGTCTGATTGCAGAATTTACCACTTCTAGAAAATAGTGCAAATCTAGGGAGCGCACAATAAAGCGAAAAATCATAAGTTCGATTACTTATGTAAAATTGGTGTTGCGATTCCAAAGTCAGCCATATTGCATTCTCCATGATTCACAGTTGTGTGGCGCGTCAGAAAGAAGCGTGGCTGCTTATATGCCCAAATAACAACAGATAGGAAAAACAGATTCCTTTCACCAGACCAGGTAACCGAGATATTTTCTTCAATATTTTATGTTAAGAGCCGATTTAACGCCAAGATATATTACTCGGCCTTATACTTGTCGCTTTCAGAATCTCCCCTTATGACAAAATCTTAAAGAGGTATAGCGGATCTTCGGCCCATTCTCAAAGCTCTCCCCTCACCTATATCCAATCGAGCCGTTTAAACCACTAGACAAGTAGAAGTATTTGAGGAAGTG